>CM035427.1:89691349-90183849 GCA_020310875.1 Ceratopteris richardii | reverse complement strand
CATCTATCTATCTACCTATCTATCTATCTATCTATCTATCTTTATGTCTCTCTATATGTCTCTCTATGTATCAATCTATCAATCTCTCTATTTATCTCTCTCTATCTATCTATCTATCGATCTATGGATCTGTCGATCTGTACCAGTGAAACAGTCAAGGTATGAGTATTAAACCATTGACATACTTATGTGACTTCTTGGTGCTTTTTATAAACAATCATTAAGTTATCACACTGGTATCATATAGCTCCAATGGTTCAAGTGCTTATTGACTAAGAAATGTTGATCTAGGATAATATAATACCATGTACATGTCTAAATCAAGAAGGATCAGGTTATGCACTCAATCTGATAACGTAATCTTTCCCAAAGAAAACCCTAAAGATTTTAGGTTTGGAGCGACCAAATACTGTTTTCAATAATTCCTGATAATGGAAACAAGAGAGGTCAGTACTCAAATCACTATAATTAGTTCCAAGCCTTTCTCACCATAACTAGCCATCGAATGAGCATCATCTTATTTTGTAGTGAGACAATGGACAGAAGGAAAGCAATATCATGCCATTCAGGCATAGACTTTATAAGGAGTATCAACCCAAAATTATACTAATGTTCAATTTGATATCCTTCCAATCACTTAAATGTCATATTGACTTTCATAATATGCAAAAATATCCTATAATAAGAATCAAAAGTAAAAAAACTTGCACCAATCCCCAACTTATGAAAATATTTAGAAAACGATAATCTTGTAAATCGAGTTAGATCAAAAACCAAGCAGATAGAGTCTATCCCTCTTCCTCTCAATCAAAGTATCAAACCTGATGGCAGAGAAGAAAAACAAAGTAACAAAAAAGATTCAATCATCGGAATGGCTACAAGAACAAAGGTTCAGAGGTTGTAACAATCCCCAAAACTTGACAATATTCATAAAACTTGAATTTGAAACCCAAGTGATGGAGTGTACCACATCCTAATGTAGCTGAAGAACCATGGAGCCTTCATAGGACCACTTTGTTGGCTACCAAAGTCAGCCAAAACTTCAATTGCTCTCTAGAACAGAGGACTAAACATCTAATACAGACCTAATTGATAGCATGTGCTCAAAGATGGAATATACTATAATGATTCTAAGATCCCAAATGGATGGGGATGTGAAAGAGAGGGAGTAAACTTTTGGATACTTTTGGTTGGGGAGCTAGGCTATTCTCATGGAATCACTGTAAACAAGACATAGGCAAGTCATATAGGAGAAAGACAGCACAGAATTACAAGTTGCAGAATACTGAGTGGTATCTTTAATGAGACTACTTCAGGATGCATAGTGGAAACAAGCTTGCATAATCAAAAGTATGAAAGCACCACATGGACTTTCAAAGTTGAAACAATCAGCATGACCTTTTATAAATCAATATCGTTCAGGCTGTTCCAATGCATTTGGCTTTCTGTTACAAGTAGCCAAACGATCTCTGATGGTCCCAAGATTCAATACCTAACATTCCAACAACAAGGAAGGCAACCTCTGAAAGACTGGATGCATGCACTCTTTTCTACCTGGTCACTTGCCTCATCATTACTGCCTTGCACTTCATGTTCTCCTCCTGAGCTTTATGTAACATAATCATATCAGAACTCTCTCCATCATTATATCCCTTATGTCAGGCAGAATTTCTGTCGTTCTGCTTCCAAACCATTTCCCAGTTATTTTCTATATTTACAGAGTTAAACTAACACATTCTCTATTGATCTGCCAATTTCATTGCTGATTAAAAGAAATATGCATCCTCACAATATTTCAACTTCCTCTAGCTACATTAGCAACCTAATCTACACAGGTGTGAACTGCAGAATCTACATAGGTCGAAGTGTCATGTTTTACAGATCAAAATACAGAAATTCATGCAAATGAACTGCCTAATCTACATAGGTCTCAAATTATTCTTCATTTCATGACCTGTACAGAGGAGTCTGATTGAAGTATATAGTGATACCCATCAGATAGCACAGCTAGCTTTTGTATCACCAAGCATACTGTACAGCATTTGCACTTTCATATAACCATCGGAAAACAGGTTCAGTATAGATTCTATTGCTGTTTTTATAAGAAGGTCCATTCGATGATAATTCAAATTTGCTAGATAGACCCTATCTGTTGTGCTACTACCAGCTGCAATCACAAATTTCGACTTCTAAGCTATCGACTGCATCAATATCCATTGAAAATTTATTTTATTGGTTGAATGTTCACTTGTTTCTTGTCATGAATATGAGAGAGAGAGAGAGGAGAGAGAGATCCCAAATGAATATAGTAAAAATATCATAATACAGGGACAAATAAGGAAAATTAGTTTTCTGGCAGTAGGTATATAATTTATAGTGCTAACAATACAAGCAAAAGGTTACCCAACTAAATCTTCTGCTGCCCTTACGAAATTCCCACCTCAAAGTTCTCTAGAATGGGACAATTGGAGTGAGACTCAAGATTAATATCAACGTTCTTTGAATTGATTGTTGCAATAGCTAGACCCTAGTCTAGACCACCATGTGGACGCTGCATATCAATTCTAGATTCCCTTTATTGGAAAGATCAAGCCAGCTCCTCAGTGCAAAGACTCCAACAGCTCTCCAGATCTTAGGACAGGATCAAATGATGCAAACAGCAAATTCAATATACTCTCCAGAACAAAATATATGAAATTCAGAAAGAGGTATCAATCGTACAACTAATAATTATGGAAAAAAATTATGAAAGTCACAAATTTAGCAGATAAGGACACACAAAAGACAAATCTGGAACAGAAATCCTGAATCCTGACGTCCTAAGAGCATCAGGATAGGTTTCATAGCTTGTACAAGGAAACTAGATCTCACTGTTTTTTGATGTTTAATATTGATTCTTAATCATAAAAATGTGGACAGCAAACATTGAACCTTTCCATCTCCACATTCCTCTAGGATTCCACATCAGACGAATATTCCAGATGCCCCACAAAATTAGCCCAATAAGAGACAAGAGAGCCCAAAAGAAGTTGTCTGGATGCAGCTTTGAGATGCATAATAGTAAAGGTGAGGACGAGCCACGTCTATATTCACCTTCTGACCTCATATTATAAACAGAATAGAACTACAGCCACAGATGCCTAAACCTAGAGAAATAGGCTATCTAGAAACTTTTCCTGATGGCTAAAAACCTGTTTCGCCAAATGAAAATTACCCAAACTGCTGCATGCACTCAAGATAGTCCTCCAAACTACAAGATTGGGATCACATGGAAGTTGACAAAGCATTGCTTGAGCACTGTCCATATGACCTGTGCGGCCTAGAAGGTCAACAATGCAGCTGTAATGTTCACGAAATGGCAGAATGCCATGATCTTTACCCATCGCCTGAAAATATGTCTCACTTTTTTCAAACAACCCCACTCTACTGCAAGCATTAAGAACTACGACAAACACAATTGGATCTGGTTTGATGCCAGCTCCAAGCATCTGGTCAAAGAAGTTTGCAGCACGCTTACACTCTCCAGCTTGAGCATAACCAGCCAACAATGCAGTCCATGTAACTACATCTTTATAAGGGAGATTATCAAATACATATTGTGCACTTGCAAGGGAGCCACACTTTGCATACATATTAACCAAAGTGCTCCCAACAAGAAGGTTGCTCTGAAGCAAACCCCTCCTGTCAATCTCAGCATGGATTTCCTCTAGTCTTTGAATGCATCCGATACTTCCACATGCTTTTATAACACAGATGAATGATATATCTGTAAGACAGATACCCTCAGCCTGCATCTGAATGAAGCATCTCACTGCTTCCTTATATTTATCATATTGAATATATCCTTGCATCAATGAGTTCCAAGATACAACATTATGCGATGGGAGTTTGTCAAAAATGTGTTGTGCGAATGTTAGTAGCCCATACTTGGCGTACATATCCACTAATGCACTACCAAGAAAGACATCATCATCAAGCAAACTTCTTCTCTCTATCTCTGCATGAACCTTTTGCCCATTCGCTATGTCATCTGTATTTGTACAAGCTTTCAAGACGCAAACGAACGTAATAGGATTTGGAATCACGCCATGAAATGTCATTTTTTTGTATAATTCCATGGCCTTCAGATAGTGTCCACAATCGATGAATCCTCCTACAAGTGATGTCCACGTAATCACATTCTTAAGAGGCAAGCTGTCAAATACCTGTCTTGCTCTCGCTGGAGCGTTGCACTTTATGTACAAGTCAATCAAAGCGTTCCCAACCACTATATTCCTCTCAGATAAGCTTAATTTCACAGCCTTTGTGTGCAATTCAAAGGCTCTTTTGAGGTCTTTGAGATGCGAGCAAGCCTTGAATGCAGATACGAAAGTGTGGTCATCCGGGTGAACAGAAGCGTCTTCCATGCGTGAGAACAAGGAAAGGGCAAGTCGTGGCTCGCCACGTGTGGCATATGCAGAGATGAGAGAGTTCCATGAAAATGCATTCGGATGGGGCAATCGTGCAAATGCTCTGTGAGCAAGAGGGAGTTCCCCTGCATCCACGAGCATGGGAACAAGGTGATTCCCAAGAAGCTGGTGAGTTTCGAGGCCATGGGCCAGCAGGTGCGCATGCAGAATGAGGGATTTCGCACCTTGTTCCTCTGCTTTGTATTTCTGCAAAATGAGGAGAAGATCATCGATGCAGTAATGAAATATGTTTCCTTTGATTAGATCGTCGAACAGCACCATTCCTCATGATGCTGTGTAGTCCGATACCTAAAGAAAAGTGATCAACACCTAAGAAACACAAACCAATGTTAAAACTTTAGAATAGATTACAGACATACAGCATAATCTTACCTGTGAGATTTCCTCGTTGAAGAAGCAAATTGCATAACTGAAGAAGATAACAAGATGGTGTCCATGGAGTTTAGGTCTGCACTCTTAGATTGCAGCATTACGGTAGCACAGCCGCAGCTTCTGACGAGCTCGTGGACTAAGATAATACACTCCAATATGGAAGAACACAACTCCATAGGTTCCACGGAGACGTTGCCTTCGAAATGAGCTGAGAGGTCGGTGTTAGTTGATTAAGGTGCTCAATGGATGTTCATATAATGGAGTGCAGGTTTGTTGTGTTAGGCTTTCGCCTTTCTCGCATGGGGCAAAGTCTTATGGGAATCCCGATGGGCTTTGGTGTGTGGATGGGACACTCATAGAAGTGGGTTCTTGCCAAACTTCACAAACTGTCCACGTCCTGTAGGATAGTTGGTTGAGCTTTGACCTCTTGAGGCGGAGGTCCAGGGTTCAAGTCCCAGGCTGGACATGTTATGGCTTAGGCCAGTTAAACCCAGTTGTAAGCATGTCTCTTTCAGTTGTAACCTTGTCTAACCCTTGCTTTGTGGGATACGGGGGGTCCCGCTGGTGCTATGCCCATTCATTTGTACAGTTACAATTTCAAAGTTAAAGTCCGGGGGAGTAGGCTTCGGCTGAACCTCCATTTAAAAAAAAAAAAAGATTCGTTGCTACAGTCCAGGCCGTTAAGGAAGCTGGTTGGGCCTCTCGCCTCTTGAGGCAAGAGCGAGGGTTCAATCCCTGTCAGCCACATGTAAGGGACATGTATAATTTGGAATGATGAAGCATATGGCTGATGTACCATCGTTTGACTAGCCCTGTGGTAGTTGTGACCGCCATTCAACCCAGTCTTGTAAACCCCTCTTCTTATGGGATAAGGGGGGTCCCATGGGTACTATGCCCTTCCTTGTACAGTTGCAATTTCAAAGTTAAAGCCCAGGGGAGTAGGCCTCGGCCGAACCTCCATTTAAAAAAAAAAAGATTCGTTGATACAAAGGTATGCAACTTAATGTGGTTTGGGCAAACAATGGTGGCTTGCTAAAGAACATCATGGGACAAAGAGATGCAAAAGTTGGAAAGGTTTTCTTGGCTTGCTAGAGGAGATGCAGAAGCTTGAAAGGTTTTGTAGAAATTTTATTTGGACGGGTGTTGTGTGGAAGGGGCTAAGGACATATCCTCCATAAGAAATCAAACTAAAAAGTCTAACTAGCAAAGTACACACTTGGAGAGAGATGCACATATCCACCCAACCAACCCCTCCAATATATAGCTCCAAGATCAAGAAGGTAAATTAACTATCAAGAGACATGTGTACCTTCATCACATGGATGCCCAAGGTGATCACATTGTTTCCAAGCTTAGGAAATCACATGTCTTCTAAAAGAAGACCCTCCAAGTTCTCACATACAAATCAAGTGGCTAAGAGAAGCTTACAATCAAGCCTAAGATACTCAACCTAAGAGAAATCAACTCTAAGGTTCAAGATCCTTCCAATGGGGTTAAATAATCACTAAATCCCAAGGGTTCCACTTAGAAATCAAAGGGTGCTTCCCCTTATTGTTGAAATGAAGAGAAACTACTCTTAATCTGCTATCAAATATGATCCTAGCAAATTGAGGAGAAAAAACAAAATATATGCAAAACAAAAAATGCTCTATGAGCATGGAGACTCGATGAGGAGGGTGGTGAGACTCTTAGCAATAGCTAGAGTGAATGAAAATTAGAGGAGTGAATTGAGGACCTCCTTATATGGAATAGAGGGAAAATCTCCTTGCATGTGGGATATGTGTGACTATATGAGAATCCTTGCATATCGGATATGTATGTCTGTATTAGAATCAAAGAAGTTTCAGACAAAAGGCTGGAGCATGGACATCTCAACACCTCATATTCATGTGATGACCTTTTTGTTGTAAAATGTAGGGAACTAATAACATATGGCATCAATTTGGGATCCTTACACATAACTTGGATATATGGCATCCAAATGTGGGACATCGCATCTCTTTGTTTCCATGGACATATGACATCCATGTGGTTGTGGTTTTAATTCTATGGACGACACCCATGGTGTTTGGGATGTATGACATCCTTGGGATCTAGTGACATATGGCATCCCTAGACATGCCTTTGAAGAACAACATGATGCAACATAATTCAATTCTTTTATCATCTTCATTTGTACATGGATTTACATTTTTCTACGTTAAATTACCTTAGATTTATTATGTTTTACTCATAATCGCTCTTGTATAGGTATGCATGTGTGTGTGTGTTCCACACAAGTGAATAATGTGAGATTCATTCTCCTTCAAGTATGAGAGATCTCACATGGCCATTTTGTATTTAAAGAGGCCACCCTCTCTTGTAAAGAGAGAGCATTCATATAAAATGGAGATACACTCATGTGGATACAAATGGAAATGAGGTAGAAGAAATCATGTCATGAACACCCCCTCTACAACTCCATTTTGAAGTAGCTGAATGTTGTAGAGGTACACGAAACATTGGAGTGAAACTGGAGGTAAAGCCTTCATGAACATATTTGCCAGGTTCTCTTGAGAGGTACATTATTTGAGAGTAATATCTTGGGATACAAGATTTTCATAGATGAAATGGTACTAGATCTCAATGTGCTTCATCCAAATGTGGAACATTGGATTCTTAAAGATGGCCAAGGTTGACTGGTTGTCGATGCAGATGCATGTCAGAGTAACCTGCGAAATACCAATGTCAGATAATAAACATCAAAACCAAATGGCCTCACATGTTGTAAAGCTCGATGCTCAATACTCAGCCTCAATGGATGATAGAGCAACTGTAGGATGCTTCTTAGTTGCCCAAGAGATAAGTCCTAAGCCAAGTAAGAATATATCGAGAATCAAGATCACCATCCCAATCTAAATCTAAATATCTAGTGAGTTCAATGCCCCCTCTGTACCAAAGACCATGATGTCAAGTGAGGGCAAGGTATCATGGTAGTCTCTGGGTAGCATTCCAATTTTTCTTAATGTTTTTGACAAGATTGATGTGCAAATTGACTAAGTATACCAACTGCATATGCAATATCTGGCCTAGTGTTGGCTAACTAAAGAAAAGAGCCAACAAGCTATTTATAAGCATGCACATCCACAAGTGAAGATGATTCCTCCAGTGTGAGATTGATGTTTGGATCAAGTGGTGTAGATCTTGAGCACCACTTGTCCATGTTATATCTTGAAAGAAGATCTGAGTAGTACTTCTTTTGTGATAGGAATATACCTTCATATACCTTCTTTTGTTTTATATACTTCCATGCCTAAGAAGTAGTGAAGTAGACCAAGATCTATCATAGAATACTCAAGATGGAGCTGTGTGATGATGAATTGGATATGTTCATCATTTGAACTTGTCAAGATCAATTCATCTACATAGAGTATGATGATTGCAACTGACGCTTTCTGGTATATGTATAAGTTAACATCGATAGTACTCCTTTGAAATCCTTTAGCTTTGAATGATCTTCCTTGCCTTTGATCTTGAAACCTTTAGGTTGTTTGACATAGACTTATTCTTGTATAATCACCATTGACAAAAGTACTTTTGATGTTTAGTTGGTAGATGGACCATTTGAAGTGTGCACTTAGGGAAAGAATGATTCTTATAGCTGTAAACTTTGCAATAGGGGTAAACAATTATTCATAATCAATGCCATGCTTTTGCTCATAACCCTTAGCTACAAGTCTTGCTTTATACTAGGCCAAGGTACCATCAGATTTGTACTTGATTTTTGTATAGCCACTTGATGCCAATAACTTGATTATTTGAAGGCTTTGGAACAAGTGTCCAAGTGTTTTTCTTTTCAATTGCATTCAAATCTATCTTCATAGCTTCTTTCCATTCTGGTTGACCTTGAGCTTCTTTGAAATTGGAAGGCTCCAGAATTTTTTGAATTTGGTGCATAAGTGCATAAGTCATATAGTGACTTTGTTGACATTGTTGCTTCTTGATGAGCCTTTGAGATCTTCTAGGTTGGTGAGAAGTACTTGCTTCTGAGTTTTGCTTAGAAATAATTGTGCTCCCATCTAAAGTGTAGATGGTTGGACTTAAACTTGAATTTGATTCTTTGGTTGAGTACTTTGAAGCTTCATTAAATATGACATATTTTGAAATGGTGGTGGAGTGTTTCTCAAGTTCATTGAGTATGTATGGCTTAGATTGTTCACTATAACCAATGAATAGGTGTCTCTTTGGCTTAGATTACAACTTATTTCAATCTTCCTTGGGCACATATATGAAAGCTTCACTTCCAAATAATCTAAATTAGTTGACATTGGGCTTGTGTCCATAGTAGGATTCAAATGGATTCTTGTTGTGTAATGCACTTATGAAGCCTCTAGTGTTGCAGTGTGTATAAACTCTGCCCAAAATTTGAATGGTAATGCTTTGTGAAGCATATTCCGTGCCATTTTCATGACACTTTGAATCTTTCTTTTAGCTAGTTCATTATGGGATGGAGTATGAAGTTGAGTGACTTGATTCTTGATGCCCTTTTGCATTAAGAAATTGTCAAAGTCATGATTGATGAATTCACCACCTCCATCTCATCTACTGGTCTTGACTGAACTTGATGCTTTGTTCTCAACTTGATAGATCCATTCTTGGAACTTACAAAATGTATCTGCCTTAGATTTGAGTATATATATATATATATATATATATATATATATATATATATATATATATATATATATATATATATATATATATATATATATATATATATATATATATATATATATATATATTGTTCTTGGCCTTGTTGAATGGAGCCTTAGCTTTCATCATGGATTCTTGCGAGGATGATGACTTTGCTCACACGTCGTGGAGGAGTAAAGTCTTCATACTTCCTCCCATGTCAACACTTGGCCGTAATTATAAATGGTTGTGACAAAGGCCTTATAAGACCTAGGAGGCTTATTTAGAAGTCTAATGGCCATATCCTTGCTTGAAAATTTTCTACTGCACAATGCAAGCTTGCATTGGTAATATTCAAAGGTGGCGATGACTAATAAGATCCTAGGACCTAATAGAGAGGTTGTGGAACAACCTCTAAGGCATAAAGATTAGAAGGATTTTTATCGGCATAAAGATCATATAGTATTTTACAAGCCTCATTTGAGGTCTTGCAAAAAGTAATGTGACCTTTTGTCAACTTATCACAAGATACTAGTAAATGTCCTAAGGCTCTCTTATCTTTGACATTCCAAATGTTCGAGGTCGCTAAATCACTATCCTTGTCTAGCCCAAGTTCTATAGCATCAACTAATTCATATAGTAAGATGGTACATAGATATGCCCTATTAGTACCTTTCCATAAAGTATAAGTCGTGTCATTTAATGTCTCATCTTTGGGCATGATTATGGGTATAAATGAAGTCAAGCATAACTGATTAGAAGATGTTGCATTTGAAATTGTAGACATTGTCACCATTGGAGGAAATTGAAGTTTAAAAGTGAATTGCCACACTTGCAAAATGGATTCGATACCAAAATTCGACATGGGGTAGGGGGAGGGGGCTTATACAAGCCCTTGTGAACAATTTGAAACCCTTGTGGGCATAGAGTAGCCCTACACTTTGTTGACACCTTGGAGGGGGGGCTTAGAGTAGTCCTTTGCACTTGTTGGTACTTGAGAGGGGGAGGCTTAGAATATCCCAAAATGCACGGAGATACACCCCTGGGGGCTAGAATATCCTCCTCAAGCTCTCTCACACACACAAATTCCTTTTTATATTGTATTTTCCATCATGAAGGTCAAACTTTAAATTGTTATATCTATAACAACTAGAGACAAACATATTTGAAAGGGAAAGTGGCATATTTGGATAACTACATTCAATGGTTGTCATCATGTATGATGTCATAAGACCTCTAAGTAAACATGCTGAAGTAATTAAGGTATTGGCCTCTATGGGGATAAATATATCTTCACTTGAACAGTAAGACCTATGCCGAGAGGACTTAGTCTGGTGCCTATAGGTAGAGGCTTTAGAGTTGTTCTTCTTTTAATAACATAACTTCTTGAGATGCCCTATTTTACTACAATAGTTGCAAGTCAACTTCTTTAATGAATTTCTAGAGCCTTATTTTGGAGCATTTCTAGAGTTGTGACTAGTGTTCTTGGCCTTGTTGAGTGGACTCTTTGATTTCAACATGGCATATTTTTAGGATGACAATTTCTCTCGCAATTCATGGAGGAGTAAAGTCTTCATACTTCGTCCCATGACAACACTTGGCCGTAATTGTAAATGGTTGTGACAAAGTTCTTATAAGACCTAGGATGCTTATTTAGAAGTCTAATGGCCATATGCTTGCTTGAAACTTTTCGGCCACACAATGCAAGCTTGCATTGGTAATCTTCAAAGAGGCAATGAATAATAAGATCCTAGGGCCTAATAGAGAGGTTGTGGAACTCGACCTCTAAGGCATAGATTTTAGAAGGATTTTTATCTGCACAATAATCCTATAGTATTTTACAAGCCTCATGTGAGGTCTTGCAAAAAGTAGTGTGACCTTTTGTCAACTCATCACAAGCTACCAGTAACTGTCCTAAGGCTCTCTTATCTTTGACATTCCAAATGTTTGAAGCTGCTAAATCACTATCCTTATCTGGCTCATGTTCTATAGCATCAACTAATTCATATAGTAAGTTGGTATATAGACACACCCTATTTGTACCTTTTCATAAATTATAGTTTGTGTCATTTAATCCCTCATCTTTGGGCATGAACATGGGTTGTAAATGAAGGCCAGTATAATTGATTAGAAGATGTTGCATTTGAAATTATAGACATTGTCACCATTGGAGCAAATTAAACTTTAAAAGTGAATCACCACACTTGCAAAATGGAGTCGACATCGAAATTTGAGATGGTAGTGGTAGGGGGCTTATACAAGCCCTTGTGAACAAATTGAAACCCTTGGGGCATAGAGTAGCCCTACACTGTGTTGAAACCTTGGAGGGGGGCTTAGAGTAGTCCTTTTCACTTGTTGGTACTTGAGAGGGGGAGGCTTAGAATATCCCAAAATGCACTGGGATACAGTACCCTTGAGGGATAGAGTAGCCTCCCCAAGCTCTCTCACACACACAAAGTCATTTTTATGTTGTAGATGTTACAAAGTGGGCACTTGGTGTGAGGGGAGCACTAGATTGTGCCCTCCAACTACACTAGACAAGATTTCGGGAATACACTTTCGATTACAAGATCACCCATGTAGGGAATAATACAAGGATATGTAACTGATACAAGAAGTCCCACAACCCGAGACTAATAGGTATAGAAAACTCGACTAGAGATGACACAGAAAATCCCACAACCTAGAATTGTAGGCATAAAGCAAGATCCATGGATTACAAGAATTCCCTTTAGGGAGATGATCTAGTTACAAGAAATAACTAGACAAGATCTCATACTATGAGATTACTAGAGGACAAGGCTAGATTTCCAAGAGCTAGATATCCAAGAGCTAGACTAATAAGGACTAGAACAAGGAACAAGACAAGAACTGGAACTAGAGCTTCGAAAGTACTTATTTGGTGGTCATGAATCCTTGAGCTCTCAAGACTAGCATTGGCAAGACTGAGTATGTATGTGACCAACCCCTCCTTATATAGCTTTTTCAATGGTGGTTATGAATTTATGATGTCATCGATGACTTCATCAATTCAAAAAAAGACCTTCGCATGTCAGAATTTAGCAAATACATAGTCGATCTTGGGGTTTTGTACATTCTAGATGCAATGGAAGCATTAGTTTTTCCAAACTCTGAGCCAATCATAAGATATGGAAAGTCACATGGAATCCAAGGTTTGAGATGGTTTCCTTGTCCATGACATCACCTCCCCCTCAAGCGATGATTTCCATGAGGAGGGGCCATCTTCTCTAGCTTGGGTTTGATTGGATTCTTCCTATGGAATTCATGAACCTTGAGTTATGCTCTGTAAAGGTTTTCTGTAAGTTCACAAGTATGATCATTGATGTCATACCCTTTCCAATGAATAAGATATTCCAATCATCCTTGAGAGATTCTTGAATGTAACACATGATCAACCTCGAATTCTTCATGATCCTTAATCTTGAAAGATGGTAAAGGACCAGGTCTCCTTTGAGCTTCCTTAGGTTCATCAAAAGATAGGTCCTTTTGAGCTTTTAGTGGTAAGTTGTGGTGTTTCCAAGATCTTTGTTGGAGAGCCTTGAGTAATCACACCTCCTTGATTGAAAATGAACTCCTCCCTATCCTTTGCCTTCTTGTTATCTTCATAATGTATATGCTCCATATCATTTGTAATGACTTCTTGGGCTTCAAAAGTTCTTGATTCGAATTCTTAAGGAATAGTGTCTTGATTATTCAACACTTCTAGCTCTTGGACTTGGCTTTCTTTGAACAATTGATTCTCACACTAAACTGCTTGATTGATAGCCTCATCTAAAGTATTTGCATGAGGCATAGAGAGCAATTGATCCTTTATTTAATCTCAGTGACCACTTTGAAATTGATAAACTAGATAGTCTTCTTGATATCTAGATCCTTGAAATAAACTTTTGAAGTCTGATGCGAATTCTACAACTGTGCGATCACCTTGCCATAGCCTCCTTTCCAAATCTTGGAGTTTTTTATATACACCATTCAAAGGAAACTCAATATTTCTGAGTATGGATATGGAGTCCATCATTCTTGACATGGTCTTGATGTGGATAGTATTGCCAAAATGTGAGGGGAGCACTAGATTGGTGCCCTTCAACTACACTAGACAAGATTTTGGAAATACACTTTTCAATTACAAGATCACCCATGTAGGGAATGATACAAGGATATGTAACTGATACAAGAAGTCCCACAACCCGAGACTGATACGTATAGAAAACTTGACTAGAGATGACAGAGAAAATCCCACAATCTAGAATTGTAGGCATGAAGCGAGATCCATGGATTACAAGAATTCCCTTTAGGGAGATGATCTAGTTACAAGAAATAAATAGACAAGATCTTGTACTATAAGATTACTAGAGGACAAGGCTAGATGTCCACGAACTAGAATAATAAGGACTAGAGCAAGGAACAAGACAAGAACTGGAACTAGAGCTTCAAATGTACTTATTTGGTGGTCATGAATCCTTGAGCTCCCAAGAGTAGCATTGGCAAGACTGAGTATGTATGTGGCCAACCCCTCCTTATATAGGTTTTTCAATGGTTGTTCTGAATTGATGATGTCATCGATGATTTCATCATATCAAAAAAGGACCTTCACATGTCAGAATTTAGCAAGTTCATCGTCGATCTTGGGGTTTTGCACATTCTAGATGCAATGGAAGCATTAGTTTTTCCAAACTTTGAGCCAATCATGAGATATGGAAAGTCACATGGAATCCAAGGTTTAAGATGGTTTCCTTGTCCATGACATCACCTCCCCCTCAAGTGATGATTTCCATGAGGAGGGGCCATATTCTCTAGCTTGGGTGTCATGGACAAAGGAAACCATCCTGAACCCATGTGAACCCTGTATCTCATGATTGGTTTAGAATTAGGAGAAACCAATGCTTCCATTGCGTCCGAAACGTGCCAAAACCCTAAGACTGACTGTCTACTTGCCTGATTTGGATATCCAGAGCTCATGCTTCGAGCTGATGACATCATGATGACATCATCAAGTCGCAACCGCCCTTGGGAACCACCCTTGAAAATCTATATAAGGAGGGGTTGGCCACATTCATAATCAGTCTTGCCAATACCAGTCTTGGGAGCTCAAGGAGTCGTGACTGCCAAGTAAGTACTCTTCAAGTTCCAGTTCTAGTTCTTGTCTTGTTCCTTGTCCTAGTCTAGTTTTTTGACATCCTATCTTGTCCCCTTGTAATCTCGTAGTATGAGATCCTATCGAGTTCTTTCGTGTATCCAGTTCATCTCCCAGAAGGGAGTTCTTGTAATCCAGATATCTTTTCTCATACTTATGATCTCAGGTTATGGGATCTCCTGTATCATCCGTAGTCCAGTTTTCCATACCTATTGGTCCGGGGTTGTGGGACATCTTGTATCATTCACATATTCTTGTATCATTTTCCCTACGTGGGTGTTCTTGTAATCATAAGTGTATTTTGGAAATCTTGTCTACTGTAGTCAGAGAGCACAATCTAGTGCTCCCCTGACATTTTGGCAAGACTAGCTTCCATCCAAGACGAGTCATCATGGAGAATGCTTACGAACAGATCGTAGCATCACTTCGGAGTCTCCAACAACAAGTCGAAGTCCTAACTCATTGATAGACACAAATCGAGATGGGACACCCAGGGCATGAAGGTGCACTCCTCCAAGAATTACAAGAACGAATCATGAGTCTTCAGACAAATCAAGGGAGTATGCAAGTAAATCAACAACCCAATACATCCTTCATGAGGGAACCTAAGATCTGCATGCCAGAAAAGTTCGATGGTGATCGCACAAAGTTCCAGGGATTCTTGCAACAAGTCGAATTGTACATCCGTATGCAGCCCGATAGATACCCTAATGATGCATCCAAGGTCGGTTTTGTTGGAACCTTGCTCTACGGTCAAGCATTATCATGGTTCGCCCCAATCTTGGAGAAGGATTTGGCCGTACTTCATGACTATGAGGGATTTCTTAGAGAGCTCATCGCTACATTTGGAGATGCAGACACGAGTCGAGTGGCAGAAACAAAACTTCGGAAGCTACGTCAAGGTAACCGCCCTGCCTCTACCTATGCATCAAAATTTAGGCAGTTGATATGTGACCTCACTTGGCACGAAGATTATTTCATAAGCCAATTTAGATGGGGCTTAAGGGATGATGTGAAGGACCTTCTACTCACGATGCCAGAGGTGAAGACATTGAATGAATACATCAACCAAGCCATTCAATGTGATAACCGCCTTTTTGAAAGGAAAAAAGAAAAACAAGTAGAAGGAAGACCTCGCCAATGAAAACCTTTCCAGCCTATTCCTAGAGATGAGTGTATGCCCAAACCTATGCAGATAGATGTAGCTAGGTTCCAGCCTCTAACACCACAAGAGAAACAAAGAAGGAGGGATAACAAGTTATGTCTATATTGTGGAAACTCTGGCCACATTGCAGTTAATTGTCCCAACAAGAGAACAAACTCCAAAGTCGTAGCCACCCTTGTAGAGTAGGGAAATGAGGAAGTCCAATTGTAGAAGAGGCCATACAACCGGCACCATGATATAAGAAAGGGTCTCATAATTCCATCCACACCTGTAGAAACATGTCTTGCCCCTGTCAAGTTAATCATGTCTAAGAAGACCCTTTTCCTTATAGCCCTGGTAGATTCATGAGCGTCCTCATGTTTCATTGATGAAGGACTCGTTAAAAAACATGGAATTCCATTACTTCGGAAGAACAGACCAGTAGTAGCTGAAGTAGTAGATGGACGGCCTCTAGCATCGGGGAATATAACCATGGAAACCATACCACTAAGAGTACACCTTGGTGACCATGATTCACACATATGTTTCAATGTAATATCGAGTCCAGTAAATATGGTTATCATCGGAATGCTGTGGTTAAAGAAACATAATCCAGAAATTAATTGGGAGAATAATAAAAGCACCCCTCGAGTTATCTAGAAAAACCCAACATATGTTGGAGCCAAAACCTTCATACATGCAATAAGGAATGAACCGACATATATGATCTATGCCATACCAGCTCAAGAATCCAAGAAAGATGATCCAGTGCAGCTACCCAATTAGTACAAAGGCTTTGAAGATGTTTTTGAAAAGAAGAATGCAGACATCCTTCCAGAGCATAGACCCTATGATTGTGCCATAGAACTTCAAGAGGGAGCACAACCGCCCTTTGGACCAATCTACAGACTATCCTCAGAGGAACTTACCGAACTACGCAAGAACATTGATGAGAATCTAGCAAAGGGGTTTATCAAACACTCAAAGTCTCTAGAAGGAGCTCCTATTTTATTTCTAAAGAAGAAGGATGGGACTCTCCGGATGTGTGTAGACTATCGTGGATTGAATGAAGTCACTATAAAGAACAGATACCCTCTACCACTCATATCCGAGCTCTTGGAATGCCTTGGAAAAGCAAAATTCTTCACGAAGATTTACCTTCAAGGAGCTTACAGCCTTGTCAGGATCAGAGAAGGAGACGAATGGAAGACATCATTTCGGACAAGGTATGGCCATTTTGAATATGTACTTATGCCATTTGTTCTCACAAATGCTCCAGTTGTCTTCCAACATATGATGAATGATATCTTTCCAGAATATCTAGATGATTTTGTTGTAATATTCCTTGACGATATCTTGATATTTTCCAAAAATCTAGAGGATCATGAATGTCATGTAAAGATAGTCCTAGAGAAACTAAGAGAAAAAGGATTGTATGCGAAATTGGAGAAGTGCTCTTTCCATAAGACAGAAGTGGAATTTTTAGGGTACATTGTATCAGATAAAGGAATTTTTATGGACCCTAGGAAGATTGAGACAATCCTTGATTGGCAACCACCTTCATGTGTTCGAGATGTACAATATTTTTTGGGCTTTGCCAATTTCTACATGATATTCATCAGAGATTACTCCAAGATAGTGACACCTATTACCAAGCTTACCGGGAACTCCAAATTCTCATGGACCGAAGAAGCAGAAAAAGCCTTTCAGACCTTGAAATCAGCATTTGCTACTGCTCCAATTCTAGTTCATCCTGATTCCAGTAAGCCCTTCTTCCTTGAGACAGATGCATGAGACTTTGCTCTAGGCGCCATTCTTTCCCAATATGGAGATGATGGACACCTACATCCAGTTGCATATCATTCAAGGAAGTTTTCCCCTCTAGAAATTAATTATGAAATTCATGATAAAGAACTTCTTGCCATAGTAGATGCGTTTGATACTTGGCGTCACCATCTAGAAGGAGCAGCTCATAAAGTCATTGTGTATTCATATCACAAGAAGCTAGAGTATTTTATGACCACCCAGATTCTCAATAGAAGGCAATCTCGATGGAGTAAGTTTTTATCTAGATTCAACTTTGTCATCACATACCATCCAGGATGTCATCAATGTCAATCAGGTTCCCTGTCCAGAAGATCTTACCTTGCACCAAAGAAGGGTGAAGAGGCCTTTGATCAACAAGAGAGTGTGTTACTCAAGCCTGAGCATCTCCAGCTAGCAGCTATCTCTTCAAGCCATCATGAAGATTTAGCCTTGAATCAGTTGATCCGTGAGAATCTACCACAGGATGAATTGTTTTGTAACGTTAAGCAGAAAGCTCAAGAAGGAAAATTCCAAGAAGTAAACGAATTTCAGGAAAAAGATGGGTTACTACTCTATAAGAACCTATTGTATGTCCCTCCAAGAAAACCCAAGATCCAAGTACTTCAACAACGCCATGGCAACCTTGCAGCAGGACATTTTGGAGTGAATAAAACAATAGAACTCATATCAAGGGACTTTTGGTGGCCTCATATGTGGAAGGAAGTCAAAGAATACATTCGAACCTGTGATACTTGCAATAGATCTAAGGTACCCCGACATAAACCTCATGGCCTCTTGCAACCTCTACCTATTCTAGAAAGGCCATGGGCTTCATTGTCTATGGATTTCGTCACAGATCTACCAAAGTCAGATAAGTATGATGCCATTCTTGTTATTGTGGATAGATTTACAAAGATGGCACACTTCATTCCAACTACCAAGGCAATCATAGGTGCACCCACTGCTAGACTTTTTCTCAGTTATATATTTAGGCTTCATGGATTGCTTGATGACATTGTCAGTGATCGAGGTCCACAGTTCATATCCAGCTTTTGGAACAGTCTTTGCAAGCTCCTTGGTGTTCAAGTTAAACTATCTACAGAAAATCATCCACAAACGGATGGACAAACATAACGGGTGAATCAAGTCCTGGAGCAATATCTCCGTTGCACTAGAAACTATCATCAAAATGATTGGTTTGAGCTTTTACCCTTTGCAGAGTTTGCTTATAACAATAGTGTTCATGCATCTACCAAGCATACTCCCTTCTTTGCAAATATGGACAACATCCAAGGATGGATATACAACTCTCAAATCATGTAAAGAACCCAGCTGCTAGAGACAAGGCCCAGTACGTGATGGACATTCACAAAGAACTCAAGGAAGAGATCCATAAAGCTCAAGAACAATATAAGTACTATGCAAATCAACATCGTGTCCAGAATCCATCCTATCAAATTGGGGATAAAGTATGGTTACTCAGAAACAATTTGCAAACCTCAAGACCTTGTGCAAAGTTAGATCATCAATGATTTGGTCCATTTACCATCTTGGCCAAGATTAATCCAGTCACCTTCAAGCTCTAGCTACCAAGTACTATGAGAATACATCCAGTTTTCCAAGTATCCATGTTGGAACCATATCAGATTTCACCATTGAGGGGGAAGAGACCTAGTCCTTCACCACCTATCGAAATTGATGATCATGAAGAATTTGAAGTCGAGCATGTCCTAGATTCCATCCTGAGGAAGATTGGAATACCTTATTCATTGGAAAGGGTATGACATTAGTGATCGTACTTGGGAACCTGCAAAAAACCTTCAAAGAGCACCAATCAAGGTTCAAGAATTCCATAATAGAAATCCAACGAAGCTGAGACCAGATAACATGATCGCTCATCGTGGAACTCGTCGCTTGAGGGGGAGGTGATGTCATGGACAAAGGAAACCATCCTGAACCCTAGATTCCATGTGAACCCTGTATCTCATGATTGGTTCAAAATTAGGAGAAACCAATGCTTGCATTGCATCCGGAACGTGCCAAAACCCTAAGATCGACTGTCTACTTGCCTGATTCGGATATCCAGAGCTCGTGCTTCGAGTCGATGATATCATGATGACATCATCAAGTCGGAACCGCCCTTGGGAACCGCCCTTGAAAACCTATATAAGGAGGGGTTGGCCACATTCATAATCAGTCTTGCCAATACGAGTCTTGGGAGCTCAAGGAGTCGTGACCGCCAAGTAAGTACTCTTCAAGTTCCAGTTCTAGTTCTTGTCTTGTTCCTTGTCCTAGTCTAGTTCTTGGACATCCTATCTTGTCCCCTTGTAATCTTGTAGTACGAGATCCTCTCGAGTTCTTTCGTGTATCCAGTTCATCTCCTAGAAGGGAGTTCTTGTAATCCAGATATCTTGTCTCATACTTACGATCCCGGGTTGTGGGATCTCCTATATCATCTGTAATCTAGTTTTCCATACCTATTGGTCCTGGGTTGTGGGACATTTTGTATCAATCACATATTCTTGTATCATTTTCCCTACGTGGGTGTTCTTGTAATCATAAGAGTATTTCGAAAATCTTGTCTACTGTAGTCAGAGAGCACAATCTAATGCTCCCTTGACATTGCGTTTCATTGGATTCTTCCTATGGAATTCACTTGACTTATGCTCTGTAAAGGTTTTCTGTGAGTTCCTAAGTATGCTCATTGATATCATACCCTTTCCAATGAGTAAGATATTCCAATCATCCTTGAGATATTCTTGAATGTAAGACATGATCAACCTCGAATTCTTCATGATCCTTAATCTTGAAAGATGGTAAAGGACTAGGTCTCCTTTGAGCTTCCTTCGGTTCATCAGAAGATAGGTCCTTTTGAGCTTTTAGTGGTAAGTTGTGGTGTTTCCAAGATCTTTGTTGGAGAGTCTTGAGTAATCACACCTCCTTGATTGAACATGAACTCCTCCCTATCCTTTACCTTCTTGTTATCTTCATAATGTATATACTCCATATCATTTGTAATGACTTCTTTGGCTTCAAAAGTTCTTGATTCAAATTCTTGAGGAATAGTGTCTTGATTATTCAACACTTCTAGCTCTTGGACTTGGCTTTCTTTGAACAATTGATTCTCACACTAAACTGCTTGATTGATAGCCCCATCTAAAGTATTTGCATGAGGCATAGAGAGCAATTGATCCTTTATTTAATCTCAGTGACCACTTTGAAATTGATAAACTAGATAGTGTAATAAAGTAAGTCTATGATCTAGGGATCCGATGGCTTCAGACAGATCTGAAATCGGATACCGTTTGGTCACTCGTCTGTAGGACCAAAGATCTCAAGAGTAGACTCAAGCATAAGTCATGTGCTCTCATATTCAAGTGATCCACTTAGCCTAGTGGTTAAGTCTCATGGTTGTGAAGGAGGAGGTCTTGGGTTCAACTCCCATGGGGAGCATGGGGAGAGAGTTTTGCCCAAAGAGCTCTAGAGCCTTCTAACTCAAGTTAACGTGAGTTAACTTGAGTTCAGTGGACTTAACTCAAGAGGTGAGTACAACAACCATTAGTGGACTCTAGTGGAAGGTACTAAAGTAGTGGTCGAGATCACTCCAGCCACTAATAGACTCTAGTGGTGGATATGAAAGGAGTGGAGGAGATTGCACATGCACTTGTGGACTCTAGTTACATTTGTGGTCCTCATTGATTCAGGCAGCTATATATACAGGCATAAGGTTGGGAGGAGAGTCATCTCTCAAGCACGTGGTGGTCGTAATCCTCATTCTCTTGCATTGGTATCAGAGCAAGCTTTCATGGTGACCTTGGTGGCTCATCATTTTCCTTAAGCTCTTATGGAGTCCTTGTAGAATTCATCTTCATCTTCCTCTCAAGTTTGAGCTTCCATGGAAAGCTTGATATTTCCTCATCTTCTTGACAATCATGAAATGATGTCTTTCATCATTTATCTTCGATTCGGTGCATTGCGTGTACGGCCACGGGTGTGCAGAAATCGTGAAGGCTGAAGTGGCGAAAATGATCGGCCTATGATCTCCAAATGCTTGGAGAGTTAAAAAGATATAGATTTCTACATTGTGACGCTGCGACGCTGGCCTTTGGGATCGAACCCGGACAGATGGGAGGCTGCTCATCATCCTTTGACATGAACCAAGTCGGCCACCCTCTGGCGCTAACGTTGCTTTAAGTAAAGTAAAATACAGAGCATTTACACGCGCTGTAGAAGATCAATAAGTGCAATTTCTTCAGCAGGTCGCAAATGTTCGAACCCACAAGGTATGTCCGCATTCCGTCATCATATCCGAGATACCAAGCCGCTATCATGTGTTTGTGTTTCAGCAAACTAATTAGTACCTCTTGCTCTGGTATTGAAAACATGTTCACCAGGAGCAAAAAAGGCGCAATGAACAAGAGCGGCAGCATGCGGACTTGAACTCAGCACACGTTCGAACCCAGCACAGTGTTCTGTCCAATTCAGCTGTGCTTGTTCGTGGCTTACAGCCAGAAGCTTTTCTCAACTAAAAGAAGGAAGAGATTGTTCCACCTCCGGTGATGTACATACACGAGAATTAATTTTGAGGCATCTGCTAATTCTGAGCCGAGAGCTCTTAATTCTGAGCTCAAAGTTGGATGGTCATGATCACTATCCGGAATCAAACCTATTACCTCCAGACTTAGAACCGAAGCCTACACGTCCAAAGGGAGGCAAAGGGAAATACCACCTAAATCCAAATTGAAGTTCAAGATATGGAGACCAAAGGGTGGAGAATGGCTCTTCAAGAGGATCAAAGGATGGACAAAGCTATGATCAAAGCTAAGTATTTTTCAGTTTCTACTTGGCCTTAATGCTTGATTTATCTTGTTTTCATTATTCTACACTTAATCTTAGATGCACATTGAAATAGCCAAGATTTCAATTGATTAAGTCTAGATTAGGATAATGAATCAATCCACTTCTCATTCCAAGCATTAGTTTGCATTAAGGAAAGACTTGGTTTAAAAAGGATCCTTGTGCATCAAAGAATGTATTTTGGTAGTTTAATTCCAGATTTCCTTTCCATTGTGTAAGTTCTTTATTGCACCTCAAGGATATGTTTTTATATCATAGTGCATTAGGACAAAGGAAAGGATATGCATGCATTAAGATTGCATGATATACATTCTTAATACAAGGAAAAGTTATGCATCAAGCTCATGCCTAATTGTTGCATTAATTTTTGGACATGCAAAGAACATGCATGCATACACATGCGAGCATATGCACTTGCAAGTAGACACATGCATTTACAGGATAGAATAGGATGTTGTTTGCAAGTAGATATGAAAATGTACTCTTTTAGTATTTAGCTTACTTAATAAAGCTCATGGCTTGACATTAGGAAAGACAGAGGACTAATTAGTTGCAAAGACGTATTAGTTCTAGTTTACAGCTCAAGTAATTAGTCAATTCCTTCCCAAGTTGATACTCCGCTATCAAAGATAAATACTTAATGACCATTAAGTATGTTTGATGTCTTGCTAGGTATAAGTAGGCACTAGGAGAAAGTGAAGTATTCTTGATGACCAAGAAAACTTAATTACTTGCAAAGCTTTTGCAATATATGATGAATCTAAGTCCTAAATGTACTTAGGGAGTCATGAAGATAAGCTTATAATGATTTCTCTAAATATAAGTGATATTTAGAAGTCATGCGGATAAGCTTTAGTTGATTAGGTACGAAAGTTATGTAACTTCTCAAACATCCCAAGATTGGATGATAACTTTAGCTATGTTTCTAAGTTTCATGAGCACTCATCTATTTAGAAGATATTGAAAGTTCTAAGAAGTTTCTTTGTGGTTTCAAGATTTGTATCTCATGATGAAACCTCTGTAAGTGACTTTTAGAAATTGAGATATTTCCTAAAAGAGAAATACGAAAATGAAATAGTCAAGACTTCTATTTCATGTAAGATCATTCTCCTACCATGTTCAAGATGAATTTATTTTTGGGAAGGAAGACGTTCCAAGTAGAGGATCTTCATTGATTCATGGACTCTTCCCAAAATACACATAAATTCATATTATATAATAGCACCAAAGAATGATGATGTTCTATTATGAAGGTGCCAAGAAAATTATGAAAGCTTTTATAAGTTTTCATTTGATCTCATCCCAAGTAGTGATGGAAATCAAAGGTTGAACCTCAACATCAATTGATGTTTGACAACAATAAGAGGATGTTTGGTTCTAGAGTTGCATCTTTGGTAAATGATGTAACTAGCTAAGTAATCAAGTGTGAACTTTTCATTTAGGAATAGAAAGTTCCAAGAAATGGATCTCCAATCCATGAACTTTACCGAAATCAAGTTATAAAGTTCAAAAAAGATATGTCTTCATAGTTGCATTACTATTGGATCAGTCATCAATAGATGCTTGGACTCTAAATATAATTTTGATCGATGAAATATGTTTAAAGGACTCCAGTAACATCCAAAGATTGACCAATAATAATGAAACTTGTATCAAACTCAAGAATAGGAGTCAATATCACATAAGAGAAAGTTCAAGCGTAAACTTTCATAGTGGCATGGGAAACCATATCCAAAAGGTGATATTTAGCCTCTAGTTTGATACTCAAGAAATGAATACACTTGAATCAATAAAACCTTCTGGATATTGTTTGAAAGATTTCTTTCAAATATCCTTCCAACATTGCAAAAGATTCCAAGATGAATCATTTGCTCAAGATGTTTGATTCCCTAGAAGGAATCTCAAGTCTTTGAAGAACAACGTTCTTTCAAGTATTAAGAATGAAGTTCTTCAAACTTTTTAATCAGTAAGTAGTTCTCGAGCAATTCCAAACCTCAAGTATTGGTACTTAAGTCCCAATAGGGATATAACCTAGAGGTATATCAAAGATTCTTGCTAGGTTATATCAAAGATTCTTAGCTTTGGAATCTGAGAGGCATCAGTGTATGCTTGGACTTAAGTTAGGAAAAGATCTCTAAAAAAATCCTGCAGGTAAGCCAAAAAAAAAAAAAAAAAAAAAAACTTAGAAAAGCTCTAGAGATCTTAAATGATAAAAATAAAGTCCTTATTATTATCATATGATCAATAAGACTTGATCAATCTTGGCCATGGTTGTCCAGGATAATTGCGATTGGAACTATTGCGAAGTTTGCCCGAGTATTGGCAATCGAAATAGTAAGTTGTTCTAAGTTTGAACAGCGTAAATATTCCAAGTATGTAGTCTGCAAACCGTGCAAACGGTACTTAAGTCTGTGGAAGGTAAAACATAAATGTTTGCCTATCCTTAAAGGGATTTTGGTACAAATCCAGAAAGCATGAGCGGATGCTCAGACTTATGCAGTAGAGAGATTCCTGTAAAAAGTCTCGGCCGAGATAGGTACCTAAAGCAATAGTAAAGAAGGAATCTAAAGACAAGAAGTCAAAAGCTCTTGTCGCTACAAAATAGGTCAAGAATAACCAATTGAACTTGAATTTGAGAAATTCAAGAACTTGGAATTCTGATTGGATTTCATTTGAAAACCTTAGCAAAAAAGGATTGGAGATATTCTATTAAAGGTTTTCAAGTTCCCAAGGTTAAGTACAAGATCGTGAAACAATCATGTCAAGGGATTAAAACCTAGAATATCAAGATAGAGATAGTACCTGAAATTGCAAAATTCTTGTCAAGAATTAAAGCTAGAAGGTTCTCTATCAAGAGATGTTGTAGACGTTAGGATAAGAATCACCCACACATTAATGTGAATATAAAATAGGGTGGTATGGGACACCAGATTTTATACTCAGATTGATGTAGGAAAGATGGTATGGGACATCGGACCGTGGGATGATAATTATCTTTTAGTCCTAGTTTGGATTTTTGAAGTTAGGTTTCATCCTCAAGGGAATTAAGACTTCAAGGAAAGTTTAATTCGTAAAGGATGAAAGTAGTATATTATGATACTTCAAGGTAACTTCAAGATCAAGGAAACTGAAGATATGAAGTAAGTAACTTCCAAGATCTTCTCAAAACACTTCAAGCTTAAGTGTTATTGATCAGAAATATTTGATAAATTTCTGAAAGAAGTTGGACTTTGATTTTGAGTTTATCTTTTCAACTAAATATTTAATTGACTAAGTCAAAGCATCAAGTTCCTAGTGTAACTTGATAAATTCACTCTTCTGACTCAAAGAAATGCATAAGAATTGCATTACTAGTAAGGAGTCAAAAAGACTGAATTGGATTTAAACTTAGTCTCAAGTGAAGCATTATTTGAAAAAAAAACCTCATCAACAGAACCTCAGTGGGTCGACACACTGATGGTAATTACCACACTAGTATCCTGTGGTTGGATGATGTTTTTGATATTCTTTCCATCTTTTTGAGAATCCAGCCTATTTCTCTTAAAGATAAAGAAAATGCTTCAAATCCCTGTTAAAAACAGATTTTTGAGAAGTTAAAGTCCTTGGTCATCTAGACTTTGAATCATAGCAAGATTACATGTCTTCGAAGAATGAATTGGTTATACAGAGTTTTAGTTGTTTCATTCCGCTTCCCAAATCTTTTGGAATTGACTCAGATAAAGTATCTGATTCCTTTCGCAAAAGTCTTGGGTCAGTTGATTGGAACTAGATAACTAAATTAAACATCCTAGATAGATGTTCTGTATAATAACATATTCACCCTTCAAAAGATAACAAGTCCAAGATTGACTTATTTACGTGAGTTTGCTTCCAGTTATTAGCATACCTACATTGAAGTTAGGAATTGCTCATCAGATTGACAATTCCCAAGAACTTTCAGTTAAAGTCCTTGAGAAAATGTCCTAAGTTGGACAAATTTCATTGCGAATTTGTATTGGGCAAGTGATAGTATGGTTGAGTCAACCAAAATGGTAAACTTTCTCCTGCAGTTTACATAGGATTTTTAAACTTATTAGGACAAAGTACTCCTCTAGTCGGGTAGAAAAAACAAGTAATTGTTGGATCAAAGAAACCCATTGTACAACCATCTAAGTCAGCTGTTTGAGACAATCAAACTTTAAGTGATCCAAATCAAATTCAAGTGAATCAATAGTTCTCAAATTCTTGCAAGGGATAAGAATCCCACTTTTATTACTAAAATCCATGCACAAGTTATGCCTAGAAATGGACTAGTAATTAGAATTCACCTAGTTCACATGTTTGTGCCTAGATCGCACATCCAGAAACTGTGAATTGGCCAGGGATGTATTTAGATCCACCCTTATTATTTATTCACTACTTTGTACTTTGTCTCGATCATCAAAGTGCAAAACTGGATAGTGTTTTGAATCATTTGGGCAGGGATGCCACCACAGAGATGAGACATGTTCTTCCAGTTCTAGAACATGACCATGTTCTTCCAGTTTTAGAACATGAGGCTCGGGGGTTGCCTACAGTTATATATATAGCTTTATTTTCGAGGACGAAAATCTTTCCCAAGGGGGGAAGAATGTAATAAAGTAAGTCTATGATCTAGGGATCCGATGGCTTCAGACAGATCTGAAATCGGATACCGTTTGGACACTCATCTATAGGACCAAAGATCTCAAGAGTAGACTCAAGCATAAGTCATGTGCTCTCATATTCAAGTGATCCACTTAGCCTAGTGGTTAAGTCTCATGGTTGTGAAGGAGGAGGTCTTGGGTTCAACTCCCATGGGGAGCATGGGGAGAGAGTTTTGCCCAAAGAGCTCTAGAGCCTTCTAACTCAAGTTAATGTGAGTTAACTTGAGTTCAGTGGACTTAACTCAAGAGGTGAGTACAACAACCACTAGTGGACTCTAGTGGAAGGTACTAAAGTAGTGGTCGAGATCACTCCAGCCACTAATAGACTCTAGTGGTGGATATGAAAGGAGTGGAGGAGATTGCACATGCACTTGTGGACTCTAGTTACATTTGTGGTCCTCATTGATTCAGGCAGCTATATATACAGGCATAAGGTTGGGAGGAGAGTCATCTCTCAAGCACGTGGTGGTCGTAATCCTCATTCTCTTGCAGATAGTCTTCTTGATATCTAGATCCTTGAAATAAATTTTTGAAGTCTGATGCGAATTCTACAACTGTGCGATCACCTTGCCATAGCCTCCTTTCCAAATCTTGGAGTTTTTGATATACATCATTCAAAGTAAGCTCGATATATTTGAGTATGAATATGGAGTCCATCTCTCTTGACACGGTCTTGATGTGGATAGTATTGCCAAAATGTCAGGGGAGCACTAGATTGTGCCCTTCAACTACACTAGACAAGATTTTGGAAATACACTTTTCGATTACAAGATCACCCATGTAGGGAATAATACAAGGATATGTAACTGATACAAAAAGTCCCACAACCCAAGACTGATAGGTATAGAAAAATCGACTAGAGATGACACAGAAAATCCCACAACCTAGAATTGTAGGCATGAAGCAAGATCCATGGATTACAAGAATTCCCTTTAGGGAGATGATCTAGTTACAAGAAATAACTAGACAAGATCTTGTACTATGAGAATACAAGAGGACAAGGCTAGATGTCCAAGAACTAGACTAATAAGGACTAGAACAAGGAGCAAGACAATAACTGGAACTAGAGTTTCAAAAGTACTTATTTGGTGGTCATGAATCCTTGAGCTCCCAAGACTGGCATTGGCAAGACTGAGTATGTATGTGGCCAACCTCTCCTTATATAGTTTTTTCAAGGGTGGTTCAAGGGCGGTTATGAATTGATGATGTCATCAATTTGAAAAAAGACCTTCACATATTAGAATTCAACAAGTAGACAGTCGATCTTGGGGTTTTGGCACATTCTAGATGCAATGGAAGCATTACTTTCTCCAAACTCTGAGCCAATCATGAGATATAGAAAGTAACATGGAATCTAAGGTTTAATATGGTTTCCTTATCCATGACACTTGGTGCCAAACGGAGCTGAAT
The DNA here is from genome assembly GCA_020310875.1 of Ceratopteris richardii. Classification (NCBI taxonomy): domain Eukaryota; kingdom Viridiplantae; phylum Streptophyta; class Polypodiopsida; order Polypodiales; family Pteridaceae; genus Ceratopteris; species Ceratopteris richardii. The sequence goes on along the minus strand of CM035427.1, from coordinate 90,155,301 downwards.
AATGGGGCTAAATACCTTTTAAAATATACAACAATAAGTAATGCCTTGGGAATAGGAGATACTGCTTAGGTAAAACATATGCTATTGAGGGTTGATAAATTAAGGACTTTGGATCCAAGACTTAGTGTCTTGTTTGAAGATCACGCTAAAGCACTCAGTGCCAAAGTGTGGGTAAAAACCCTTTGAAAATTACAAAGTAACTCCTTCTAAGAGTAACTTGAGTATTATAGTAGGCAAGAAATGCCAATAGATGCACACTAATGATTCTTATAGTTTATAAAAAAAGATATGCAATGTGAATTAATACCAAGCCAAAATAAGTAAATTGAATTAGTTCACAACTTTGTATTTTCCACCAGGAAGTTCAAACTTTAAATTGGTATGCCTATAACAAAGTGGAGAGTCGAGACAAACATATTTTAAAGCGCAAGTGGCATATTTGGAGGATTCGATGGTTGACATCATGTATGATGTCATAACACCTCCAATTAAACATGCTTCTCCTGCTCTCTCTCTCTCTCTCTGTGGTGAGGTGATTGTTCATTGTAGGCGCTTTATTCATTTTGTAATATCCAATTGCGACATGCATGGAGAGTTCTCTGATATATATATTGTATATAGTGTTCAGAGAGAGCAGCAAAATAATTTCTTGCAATTATAGTTCCACTTTCTTGTTTGAACACATAAGAATTGACAACACTATTGTTTGCACTTTTCCACTCGGAACATGGCCAAAAAAGCTCTAAATTTTGTCGGGCTTGTGTCAACTGAGTCTAACTCTGCTCTCTCCGTTGCATAAGTCACGGGGTCTTCTCTCCTTCAAAGAATACAAACGAGTATTAGTGAAGCCCGAGCTCGTCTTGACCTGTAGCTACACACACACAATACAATACAAGATGTGTCTGCCTTCTTTCTCTTTCGCTCTCTCTCTCTCTCTCTCTCTCCTTGAGAGATAGTGCAGCCCTGATTTTTTTTTAAAATGGAGGTTCAGCCGAGGCCTACTCCCCTGGACTTTAATTTTGAAATTGCAACTGTACAAGGAAAGGCATAATACCCATGGGACCCCCCTTATCCCACAAGAACAGGGATTTACAAGACTGGGTTAAACGGCGGTCACAACTACCGCGGAGATGGTCAAACAATGGCCAACAGTCACATACAACAGTTTCCAGGATTCAAATGTCCCTACATGTTGCTGCCAGGGGTTGAACCCTCGCCCCCGCCTCAAGAACCGAGAGGCCCAACCACCAGGCCAGCAAACCGGGACAGTGCAGCCCTGATTGATCCTTCTCTCTCTTGCAGGCTTGATTGATTCTTCTCTTTATCTATCACTCTTGCCTCACGTACGAATGCTCCACCCCTCCGCGTATTTCCTTGTGCTACCTTGTGGATTACACTAAGTGTGACTAAGTGTGCAGATGGCAAAGCACACAGCTTGGGTTCCTCCTCTAATACATATTCATGTACGGGAGACCATGTCAATGTCAACGCAACTTTGTCTTCTCTCCCTTGTAGCCTCTTGCATCGATCCCTATGCTTTGGTTCAGTTGCGCAAATCACAGCAATGATGTGTCTACCAATGTCGAGCGTAGAACCTGTAACAGCTCGTTCTCTCATTCAGATTGAGTCGTCTTGCCCACATGTGTATACAGTAGAGGAGGCACACCTCTATGGCGATAGCCCGGCCTATCAAAGGCTCTAGAGAGAGAACAAACATTGCCTTTATCTCGTGTTTCACAGGGGTGGAACAGAGAGATTCCTATCTCTCTCTCTTTCTCACTGCGCCTTAGAGAGATGGTGCACTGGAGACAGGTGTAATGGCCGCGCTTTGACTATGCCTCATAGATGTGGAGCAAAGAGAATGAGTCTACGTGTAGAGTGTAGCAAATCAATTTAGAAGAGAGAGAAGAGTTATTCTCAGTGTTAGAGACAATGTATCACTCTCTCTCTCTCAATCGATCTTGATTTAGTTGTGAGCCTGAGTCCAGCAGTTCACATTCTGTTGTTCATCCTCTTCCATTCCACTTCGACTGATGTGTTACAGACAAGGGATGTCACAGGCGATTGTAGATGCATTGTCTTATGTGTTCTGTATGCGATAGTGTATCTCCCTTATCTGTTATGCAGCATATCAAAATCTATGGATTAAGCTAATGCAATAAGAGAATGGCTTGCCCAATTCTCATGGCAGAGGTATGCAATCAAAATGAATGATTGGTTAAGTGAATTCTCCAAATGATAGCAATGAAGCTCTATGTGATATGAGATCAACATGGACATTATAAAAGATGAGCTTCCACAAAGTAACATGAAATAGAGAGATTTAAATATGCCATCACAATGAAGTCAATAAAGGGGAAAATTCACCAAAATGAGAGCAAAAAGTGTTTATAAGCACTCCATAGATATGAGATGCATAAAAAAAATGCTATCAAATCCTATAGGAAGACAATAAAGCAGCATCAAACTGCAAGAATAAAAGTGGGAGGGTGGCAAAGAGTGTTGGAAAAAATAGATGGAAAGACCACCACCAAATGGGCCAGCAGATGAGCCACCAAGGCCTCCACCTAATGCTCTGATACCATGTAGAGCGTACATGCATGGGAGCAAAATGAAAATCAGAGTGTACTCACAAAATGAAAGAGTATGAGACACAAAAGTGAGTAGACCATGAAATGGGAATAATTGCATGGACTAAAGTGAGCATGCCAAGATAATGAAGTAGGCTCTACAAGTACGAAGTGTGGGAGAGGCCCTCCTTATATAAATTTGGATCTCCAAAGTACATCATATGTGGGATAATTTCCCTTGAAGGAGATTGAATACACTGCAAATGGAAAGGTACCAAAATACAATGAGATACAATATAAAATGGATACTTCTTCATAAATAAATGAATGGGTTCTTGAAGGATTTCATGTGATTATGGGTTTTATTCATGAGGGTTATTGGTGCGATTGAGAAACTTGATCTTTTGCTCCTTTGGAAGAAGTTAATGATTTTTTGACAACCTTGGTGATTCAACCTTTTGGAAAGTTTTCTATCTTAGTTGCGAAGAATGGTTTTTGGAAAGCTTTCCATATTAGTTTAGACACTAATGTAAATATGACATAAGCTCCATTGTTTATTTTCTGTTTGATGGAACCTTATTTCACACATTTTTTGCACTTCCAAAGAAAACCAAAACTCCAAAAAACATTGAAAAAACTCCAAAAAAAAAAGGTGGGGAAAAAGAAGGCAAAAGGTAGAAGAAAGGGGGAAATTTTTGAAAAGGGAAGACAAAAGAAAAGTAAGCTGGAGAAAGAAGAAAGTAAAAAGGATGAGGTTAAAGAATTGCGAAAAATAATGAAGGAAGATTGTGAAACACCTAAGGGGGTGGGCTCCATACAAGGGAATATAGCAATACTTTTATGGATGCAAGAATAGGGCATGTCCTTAGGAGGATGCCTAGCTATGTAAACCATAACAGTTAGTGGAATTTAATTCACTTTGATTTAGTGATTATTATTTTGGAAGACATTCAACCCCACCACTCATTCCTCTATCCTCATGAATGGTGAAAATTTTGATTGCATAGGTCAAGTTGTGTTGCATATTTTTGTCACTGATATGCAATTCTGGAAACTTTTTTTTTGTCATGGAAAGTATAGGTGAAGACTTGGTAATGGGCTTTCAAAGGTTTGCTAAACAAAATCATCAAGCTTTTAAAATGTCTCATCAATCTTTTATGTTCACCCCTACACGTGATTCTTTTGAAAGTCCTAATGCTTATCCGCATTGTACTAATTGTGGACATAGAAATCTCTTTAGGAATTGTACTTTTCATGCACAAAATTGCCTTTTCATTGATGCAACAGGGCAATTAAGTGTGATTTATAGGGCAATGAAGCTTTTCATGATGAATAATCATATATGTTGCCTAATCGTTCTTTGATTGAGTCCTAGGAAGATTTCGAGAGGAACCTAAGGAGATTTTGGGAGGAAGACCTTCTCCTTCCCCGTTACATCTTTTTCTTGAGTCTTTATGTAAAGATCAGAAGTTAAATTCATTGGATAAATTGAATAATATTGACTTACACAATGATGATCTACTGAAAAACCATTCCCCTTGTGAATCTAGAGATCCTATGTGTAATCATGCCAAATCCAAGATTCCAACTTGTGATGATCCTATGGAAATGAGGAGACTTGTGTAGAGAATCATTGTATAGTTGAGCTCATGGCACCTATTTATAGTTCCTTCGATAAGGATGATTTGTATAATGAGGATCATAATATCAAAGAAGAGATAACACATTCCTTAGGGTCATCCAATTGTAAAAAGGATACTAGTTCTTGATCCCACTACCTTATATCCAATGGATAAAAAAGTTGAAGAGGACACAATAGAATCCACAACAATTGAAGAAAGAGCTTTACATCAACACAAAGTGGCAAGATTTTCAAGAAAAGACGAAGCACCTAAAGGTCCTACAACATCATGGCATCAAAAGAAGGAATCTTCATCAAAAGGCTCCAAACAGTTTGTATTCCAACAAACTTCTTCTTGCACAACCAAATCGGAGAGCCATTTGGGTCCCAAAGAAACTAATTTCTCATGCTTCTATTTTTACATCAAAAAATCTTACTCATTCTACATCCATTTGGCCTAACATAATAGAGTCTCATGTATCAACAAGGCCATGGAAAAAAGGATTCAACATAACAAATCAAAATCAAAAGAAGAATCCTCATAAGAATTTTAGGCCTAAGGATAATAAGGAAAATATGATATGGAGGCATAAACCTCCCAAACTACTTGAATTGGAATCTCTAAATATTTCCAATCCTAAAACAATTCAAGTACACAAAAACAAAAACATCTTCCTGCAACACCATAGGTTCCAAACCCAACCTTGCCCAATGCACAACATAAAATTGTATTGCACAGTAAGTATGCATAAGACAAGGGACTCATCTAAAGGCCATGCATTAGGCATTCCAAGTTTATGCACAAGGAGACAACATATAAATACATTGTACAACATTTCTTTTGGTTTAAATTTTTTTTTGCCAGGATAATGGATAGAGGCATCAACCCTTACATTTGAAGATGAAGAGAAGAATTTGGAGTGGCTTGATTGGAAGAAAGCCTCATCAACACCTTACCCTTGAGCATTTTTCTTAGACCGATTCTTTACACCACTATTTTTGTATGCATTTTTTAGTATGCATGTCTTTTAGGGTCTCCTTTCCTTGATTCCCCTATGCGCCCTTAACCCCTCCTGTCATTTTGCTTAGACCGATTCTTTGCACCATTATTTTTGTATGCATTTTTTAGTATGCATGTCTTTTAGGGTCTCCTTTCCTTGAACCCCCTATGCGCCCTTAACCCCCCATGTTTTCATGGAATAAGAAAAGATGATTTTATTTTATCTATTGTACATCATTCCATATTCCATTACGTTCGTATATTATACAAAAAAAAACTAGAACACTCCTTGATGGCTTTTCTCCAAAATCACAAAAAGGAACCAAGTAGTCATTTGCAAGACAACGCAATGGACAAAGAAAGGGTATCATGGAACAAAAGAAAAGAACTTCAAATGACAAAAGGTTCAAGGACATAAAGGACTTCTTCAAGGAGCTCTTCCTCAAATCTCCAACACTTGCAAAAGGCTTTGTCTAGGAAAAAAAAGTCAAGGAGGGGGGATGTTAAAGAAAAACATGATGCAACATAATCCATTTCTTTTTTCATCTTCATTTGTACATGGATTTACCTTTTTCTACGTTAGATTACCTTAGATTTATCATCGTTTACTCACAACAACTCTTGTATAGGTGTGTGTGAGTGCCATACAGGTGAATACTATGAGATTCAATCTTCTTGAAGTAGGATAAATCCCACATAGCATGAGATTTGGCCATTTTGTATATAAAGAAGCCACCTCCTCTTGTAAAGAGACAAAATTCTTGGTAGAGAATAAGACAATGCTAGTTTGCGGAACTTTTGGAGTACTCTTTTCATCTTCATGATGTGCATGCAGTGCTTGCAACTTTCTTGATTCATGCTTGTGAAACTTTAGCTTGCGATTAGCAACACATTATGTGTGTGATTAAGCTTGTGTGTATTTTTAACGATGCTTTCATCTTATTTTTATGCATAGTTTGTTGTTAATTGTGTGCTAATGAAGCACCATTCACATCTGGCAAATGCTTCCATGTACATTTGGGTCTTGTGAGATGCTCCTCGGTTGATGAATATGAGTTGTGATGCTACAACACCAAAAAGTGGAGTAGAATCTATAAGACAAAAATGAATAATGATGGACTAGTGGTGTGAATCTAATACATGTTGCCACAACATATATGGGATCAGGTTTAAAGAGAAAGACACAAGAGATGTGCTTATAATGGAGAGTGGAATCAAGATTAGTAGAAGATGAACTCAAGTCAATTCAACCCAAACTCAAATACCTAATACAATGGAGCTCAAAAAATACACAATAAAATAGACCCTTCCCCAAGTTAAGAAAGCTACTTTTGTTTCTAGCCCTTGATTTGGGTTGATCCTCACATAGGATCAATCCCAAATCCAATGGCTTAGAAGCAAGCTTCCTAAATATTAATATATGGTCTATTGTTTACCTCATTTGGCCTCAAAGTCAGGAATCTACCAATGCCCAACACTCTCACATGGGTTCTCCTCATAATGGGTACCATACAAAATAGAATTTCATGGAACAATGGTGGTGCTACATAAGGGTGAGGCATTGATTATATCTATCCCCCCCCCCCCCCCAATGTTCACGTGAAGGTGAACCAACTTGTTGGATTGATGCCAAGTATTCCATAAGGGTTGCCCACAATTTCTCTTATGTAATGGCACCCTCTAGTACTCATAAAAATACCCCTTTTTTGTATTTAGGAGATGTGCTCATGTGAACACTCTCCTAAGCCCTTTTTAATATTTTCCTTATGCTATAGAGTGGAAGCATCTTAAATAAATCCACCTTTTTGCACATATGTAGAAATCCCACGTTGAAATTCCCACGCTCCCATTTCCTTGATTTGGGAATATTTTCCAAGATATCAAAAGATATGCTAGTTAGAAAGAATGTGCTCCTTTTTTACTAGTAAAAAATAGCACATGGGAGAATGTGCTTAGCCTATAAATATAGACTCATTTTTGTAAAGAGAGAGCTTTTGGTCGACATGCTCTCATGTAAAATACTTTCAATGGAAGAACTCTCTTTTCTCTTAAGGCTTTGTGCATATATGTATTTAGTCTTGGAGTGTGAAAGAGTGAGGTGTGTGTGCATGCTAGCATTTCCTATGTGTGTAAGAAGAGTGTTGCAACTTTCTTATATTTTACATATGTGACTAGGATCCTTGACTCCCATCACTCCATATTTTCAAGCATGTGGCATAGCTGCGGGCTGATGGCCAATGGCTTGAACATGATGGAGATTGGGGTGGATGAAAGGAGAGTCATTCTTGAGCCTTCCTTCTTGCTTCCATGCAAGGTGGTGTGGGTCTTGGCTCCCCAAGGGCATACTACAACAACAAATTTGGCACCGTTTCCGGGGAGAACGGCCTTTCATCACTTGATGAACTCAAGAGCATGTGGTAAGATATTGAATTGCAATTTTTTTGCTTATACTCTTAGGTTATATGTGTCGGCATGGCACTTTCACCCTTTCATTGGGCCATTAGCTCCCCATTTCCATGTTTTTTGTAGGTTAGTTTTATTTCATGTTTGTTTGATGCACAAGAACACCCCCTAACCCCCTTGTCTCTCTCACTCTCACATTTACACACACCTCCACTCACAACCATTTGGACATCACTATCCACCTCTTCCATTTCTTGTTTTCAATGATAGCCTAGAGTAGAGGGTTGGGTAGCACTTCCATTTTCCCTTCCCTCTCTTCATTTCTCAAAAAATAGAAAAGGAAAACTTTGTATGCTTAAGCTTCATTCACGCATTCGAAAATCTGTTATGAAGAAGCATTGGATACCCAATTTACCCACCATTTATGTGTTACGACCCGACAACGGTCCCCTTGTCCTCTAGGACGGACATCTGACGAATGGGAAATAGAAGCACTAGTTCCGTAGGTGCAAGGAAACATATGGGTTCGCTTGGCACAATCTCTCACCTTTTTTGAGCGACAGATGCGTAGTTACAACTCTGACATGATGTGGTCCATTCGAGGCATGGAAGGACACGCTTCCTCTCATGGCCGGTCAATCTGTTGTTCCAAGTTGAGGCACTCTGCTTCCCCGCATGGAGCTTTTGCAAAGGGGTTGAGCTATGGCTCCCCAACTCCCCCTAATGGGGTCGAGCTTTGCTCCCCTACCCTTTCCCCCTACTGTGCATCAAGGTGGAATCTCCCCTTAAGCTCCCCCTTCGTATTATGGCCCCTTGTCTGTTGCAGGCGGAGGTACTCCATGGCACATGTGTGGGCTCTTGGACACAAATTTGGAAGCTTGAAGACTGATCACTTCGGCCATGGACTGGTATGGTCGATGCTCCCCTTCCTATGGTTGGAGTCCGATGCGGGTGTCCCCTTTGCTTCCCTCTTCGGGGCTGAACTTTGATGGAGTCCCCTCAGGAGTAATTGCCAAGCGTGGAGCTCAGCTCCCCATCTACTTGGGTGCACCAAAGGTTCGGGCCAACTTCAGCTCCCCTTCTAAAATCACCTCACTATAAGGCCAGTCTGGTCTGCGCTTCCCTTCGCAGTCTTCCATGGTGCAGATGTGCACTCCAGTCGGTTCCCCTTGATGGCCGACTGTGGGATTGAGTCCTCTGTTGCTCTCTTGGCGATGTTGGGCGTGCCCAACCCTCCTTCAGAGAACTCTCATGTAACAGTTGTTCTGTCTTTCACTTTGGCGAACATAGCGAATTTATTACAGGCAAAACAAAAAAAAGGCTCGATGCAAAACTATTATTACAGAGGGAATGTGAGAGCATTTTGAAAGTTATATATGCCCAGCCAAAAGCAAAGAAGATAAGCTCTGTTCTCTTTCTGCAACCAGCTTTCTTCTTCTACCCCAAGGCGGAGTTTTTTTTGGGATTGAATGCCGCTAAGGCTCCACTACTGATGCATGCTCTGAGTGGGCTGATCGAGATCCTCAGGAACTCCCCTATTGACTCCCCTCTGCCAGGGGTCTAGCCTATTGCTCCCCCCCTTGGTCAAATTGGCTACAGTTTGAGCACTTCTACTGATTGAAATGAATAGATGCTATTGTAATTCTCTGAGCACGCACATGCATTGGAGATCGGGCTATTATTGTGTGCCTCCTTTTGTGGATTCCTCAAGAACACTGCATAGCCATGCCCCTTACGCCTCCTTGACTATTGATGTTCCACCATAAGGCCATTTGTGTGATTCATCCTCACACAAGCAAGGAATCATTACAAGCTCCCACTTTGCTGCACCTGCTAATTTGTCAAAATCAACCGTCCCTTGAACTTTGTTTGGGCTCTTGGGGGAGCTTCTGTGGCCACTCTCCACCTACTCTCAAAGGCCACTGCCCACCTACTCTCCCTCTTTGTTCTCAACTGAAGGTGGCTTGTGAGCTACACTAAATGGAACACTTTTCATGAAGCAATATGCTGCCATCACCGTATCAAGCTGTAAGAGATTTTTGGAGGTTATGCTCTTTGTTGGGGACTTTTTACTTCAAATGATGGAGGATGGACTAGGAGCATGTTCTTCTACACACGAGAGTATCAAATAATGGCTAAGATCTCAATGGAAGATCCATACGGGTCAAAAGGGCTTTGGCCTAAAAATTACCTCCTCATGCTTTGCAAGGCAACATTGGGGATGGTTATATAGCCCGCAACGATGCAGTAGAAGAGCATTTGATCCAAATTGGGGCTCGATACTTCTTGTGAGTATTTCAAATACAGATAATACTCCACTGTCATTCTGATCTCAACACTTTTGCCTTGCATCCCCGAGCTACATCTGGTGGATGACATCCTCAATTCACTCAAGTCGGGATGTTGAATAAGCTTTGCCTCCTCCCTTCCCGCTCTTTATATTGAGCATGATGCATTCTCCTTGCAACAACAAGTTGGTGTGTATCTAAGCTACAATGGCCATGCATGAAAAGTACTCTCTCTTCAGCCCCAAAGTAAGGTAACAGGCTACAGAAGGCAACAAGTTCATCGGATGCCCACACCATATTTTCAGTGACTATACCACCTGCATGGGAGCATAGCATCAGTGTTATGGCTGGTCGTTTGACTAAAGGATAGTTTGAAGAAGAAATGTTTTTACTTATGTCTTGTTCTCTTGATGAAGCTATAGGTTGGAGTCAATCAGCTCATAGTGAGGAGGCTTGGAGGACTAGCCTGGATTCACAAACGACTCTCAGAACATCACAAATGTAATTGATGAAATCTGTATGGCTGAGGGTTCAACGATATATCTGGAGTAGGGAGGATCACTAAGAAGGGTTGTAGCTCCTGTTCAGCTTCCTCGTGCATCTCATCTGGAAGCACATGCATCTCTTGGTTGTGGTGTGTTTGGCTGTTGCAGCAACATCGAAGGAAATGTTATGACCAGCTCATAATCTTCATATTAGGGTCCAAGCACAAAACGTGAGCATGTGTGACTCAGGCAAGGACATGATGAGCTTCATCACAAAGGCCATGGGCAGCAAAATTACTAGGTACTCTACTTTGCTGACTATCATTCAGCGAGCCACAGTTGTTGACATTACATTGGCAGCCTATTGAAGATGGAAGTTTTCCTTCTGTCACAACATGAGGACCTCATTAGTACCTCTCGGCTCTCATATGATGAGAACCTGCAGACATGTTACAACCAGGTCATCTGGAACCCATCTCACATAGCTTTCCAAGTGCGACAGTTTCCAAAAAATAGCTTGATAATTATGGAATGCTGAACATCAACTTGTGTTTACATTAGATATCTTAACCTTTGTTGGGGACTCTCTTTTGTGTTGTTGAAGAGCTTTATGTAGGGGTGTCTTTGCATGCATCAAGGGTACTCCTCGGAATGAGACAGCACAAGTATTGACTGGAGGAGACTCATGTCTTGTTAATGTTGCTACAATTCTACAAGTTGACACTGCAATAATTCATCTAACCTTGATGATTGGGATAGAGAGCAAAGCAAGTATGCTGTTGGCCATGCTCATCCTTACTCAGAGGCTACTGGCAGCAAGAATAAGGCATGGAGGAAGGAGAATTCTTAGAAGACATGTGAGGTATGTGCTGGTCTAGCAAAGGGTGGCTGGAGATGTTTGCAACAGGAAAACTACACCAAGCACATTCACTGACATTTGGGCAAGGCTCAACAAAAGATGCAGCAACATATCTGCTGGCAACATTACTACAGAAACTGGTCTCGAGTGCTCGATGATTTGTGTACTATCCTTGGTCTGAAATATTTGTGCTTGATGCGATTATGAATCTGATGTTCTCTGTGGTCTTCTCTGACCACCTGTTCATGCCGCGTGAAAGTATTGTCATGAAGACTAAGTGGTCAACGATATCGGGATGATCACTAAATGGGGGCTTCCTGTCAAAATTGGGAGAACCAAGACAAGAAACACCTCGAGAAATGTGCTTGAGTGGCATTGCAACTTTTGGCCAGACTGGGCTCTTAGTTGCAATTATTAAATTACTCATGCTGTTGATTTTTTACTTCACTAGTTGTAGCTAAAGATTTAGGGATGTATCAGCCACATCACACAGTAAGTATGAAAAAACAAAGTTTTTGGAATGGCACCATCTCCACCATCTGTTGAGCTTCTGAGGGTCTAGACAAAAATGATGGATCATACCTATACGTAGATATGATCAGAATATAGGTCAAGCTAGTGTATTTAAATGGCCAAGCATGAGCCAGGGTTATTTGTGCTGCTCATTTTCTTTATGCTTTTGGCAGGTTCTTTTAACAGGATTCTAGATCCAAGGAAATTCCTTTGGGTCTTTTCAAACTTAAAGATGAAGGATGCTGTGGTCTAGGGACCTTGTTCAAAGATTCTTGTGCTAAAGGATAGTGCTTTTGCTGGGATCACATCTACAAATAATGTTGGTTGTGGTGTCTGTACAACCCCTGCTTCCACATAAGGCAGCTGCTGACCATGTCCTCAGTTTCCCATGTGAAACTGGGGCACTGAATCATTGTAGCTTAGCCCAACTCCTCTAGATAATAGCACTGCATCATGCAAAATAGCACACTGTCAGGCTGGAGTGCAAGGACACTATGCTGGTGGACCAGCCACTCTTTATTTTGAAATTTTACTGGCTCTCATTTTTAATGTGCTCTTTGTAGTGGCTGCACATCATTTACAGGCCAAGCATATGCATATAGGGAATGGATTGAGGTTGCTCTTGGGCCTCAGGGCCTATTGATTGGTCTTCCAATCGCTATGTTGCAGTCTGCTCCTCACCAGGTTACTTGGATCCAGGTTGTTCCCCATCACTCTATTGATGGCTTAAAGCACTAGGTTTGCTGACTGTTGGCAGGGAGGCTGCATAACATTTTCATGAGGACTGTTACCTGATGGTTTTCTACCCGCAAAATTCTAGGAAACTAAGTCCTGTGGCTTTCATTTGGTCCAAGCTCCTTGCTTTATTGTTTATATATGAATATTCAGCAGATATTGGCTGGCACAGGGTTTTTGGGTTTTTGTGTGACTGTCCCAAGTGGGGATTGTGTCCCTTGCCCTTGCCCTCACTTGAAAAGATGATCTGCAGTATATGTTGATGCTTTGCTGTGTACAGATGGTTGTTCCTCAGATTCTCAGAGTGGGTCCTCCACTCATGTTTGCTCATATGGTTGGGGATGACAGTCCGGATTAGATTGTGAATTTCTTTTGTGATTGTCCTTTTGGAGGACTATGTCTCAATTCCTATCTACACACAACAAGATACTGAAAGTGCTTTCTACGTGTTGGTGATGGTGCACACTCACCAATCAAGAAGCTTGATGGATGCCAAAGCTGGTGGTGCCCTGTCAATCTCTTTCTTACTCAAGGTGTGCTGTTAGATTTTGGACTTGAGCTACTTCAGTGTGTGACTGCCCTATTTTAGGGATTGTGTCCACTTTCCCAGCCATCCTCTAGGAAGCTTGGTACATCTTTGATGCTAGGACTGCTATCCTAAATGTTGTGTATGCTGTGTCCTTTCTTGCTCTGTCATGTTTGCAATGGTTGGGCACACATGGAGTTTTTGGACTTGCAGTTTTCAGGTCCTCTAAAGACTTGCTCAGAGGGATTGCAACATATTTGGCAATAGAGGCTGCTGTGTACATGGTTGGGCTGACTGCCCCCCAAGGGGATTTTGTCGCTCAACATGGAAGACCTGAAGACTTGAAGAACTGCAGATTTGAAGAGTTGAAGATTCAAACTTGGACCAGTTCAGCAATATATGCTTCTCCTATATTAGCTTTGTCGAGGATGACAAAGTCTAGGAGGAGGAGAGTGTTGGGTTATAAGGGTTGCCCACAATTTCTCTTATGTAATGGCACCTTCTAGTACTCATAAAGATACCTCTTTTTTGTATTTAGGAGATGTGCTCATGTGAACACTCTCCTAAGCCCTTTTTAATATTTTCCTTATGCTATAGAGTGGAAGCATCTTAAATAAATCCACCTTTTTGCACATATGTAGAAATCCCACGTTGAAATTCCCACGCTCCCATTTCCTTGATTTGGGAATATTTTCCAAGATATCAAAAGATATGTTAGTTAGAGAGCATGTGCTCCTTTTTGACTAGTCAAAAAGAGCACATGGGAGAATGTGCTTAGCCTATAAATATAGGCTCATTTTTGTAAAGAGAGAGCTTTTGGTCGACGTGCTCTCATGTAAAATCCTTTCAATAGAAGAACTCTCTTTTCTCTTAAGGCTTTGTGCATATATGTATTTAGTCTTGGAGTGTGAGAGAGTGAGGTGTGTGTGCATGCTAGCATTTCCTATGTGTGTAAGAAGAGTGTTGCAACTTTCTTGTATTTTACATATGTGGCTAGGATCCTTGACTCCCATCGCTCCATATTTTCAAGCATGTGGCATAGCTGCGGGCTGATGGCCAATGGCTTGAACATGATGGAGGTTGGGGTGGATGAAAGGAGAGTCATTCTTGAGCCTTCCTTCTTGCTTCCATGCAAGGTGGTGTGGGTCTTGGCTCCCCAAGGGCATACTACAACAACAAGGGTGGAGCATTGACTATTTATAACACCCCTCCTCAATGCCAACCCAAATGCGAAGTACCCTCTTGACCCAATGCCAAGTCTTCGAAGATGTATCTGAAGTAGATCCTTTCTAAGCATTTTAGTGAAGGTGCCTCTACATTCTTGTTGGTTGGAAAGAAGAATATTTCCACCTTCTGTCTCAAGTGTACTTGAACACAAGGTTAATCAGAAATATGAATGCACTTTGACTATCAATGAAGATGCTGGTGGCAAAAGACTGACAAACACCCAAATCAATAAAAAGGCATCTGAGCCTTATCTATACTTAGCCTCACATCTAGAAGTTGCCACAATAAGCCACTTCTTGCACAACCAAGATATGCATGAGCTACCAAGCATGAAACGAAAACCACCAGTGGACACACGAGTGTTATAGCAACCGACCTAATATGAGTCAGAGAAAGCATGTAAATCTGGCGCTAATGATCCCCCTTGGGATAAAGCAACCCAAGTAGCTAGGTATCACTCAAGTAGCAAAAGATGTGCTTAACCACCTGCTAATGCTTGACACCTAGACAATGCATAAACTTGATCATCTAAGAGACAAAAAATTGAATATCAGACTAAGTTATGCATAAGTAAATCAAGCATCCAACAACCTATAGATAGAGAACAACATCAAATACATCTCCAACATCATGAAGAATCAACCGTAAACATGTTTTCATAGGAATGGCAATACCTTTGCAATCTTGAAGGCCAAAACGTGGCAATAATGTGTCAATATATTTTGTTTGACATCAACTTGCATAAATTGGATGCCCAAATAATGATGCAAATGCCCTGAATATGGCATCTCAAAAGAGGCATGCAAATTAGAATTAAATTCAGCAATATGCTTCTCATTAGGACCAGTGAACTACATGCCATCAATGTACACAATGATGATCAGAAGTACATCATCTATACATTTACCACATAAGGTTATCTCAGTTGTTCAGTTCTCAAAACCATGTGCAATCAAGTACATATGTATAATGCCTTTTTCAACATGCATACGTTGTTTTCATGCACTTTTTACACAAAAGTACAAGGTTGAAATACATACACTTCTTCATGTAAGTCACCATTTAGAAATGCAATTTTAATGTCCAACTAAGCTACATTCCAACCATGATGATTTGCAAGTGGAAAGATGCTACAAACGGTGGTCATATCAATGCCTCTCTCTTAAGCATAACCTTTTGTGACAAGCCTAGCTTTATACCTTTCCACTACTCCATCAAGCTTACCTTTTAGCTTGCATACCCATCTAGTGCCAATGACTTTTTTTTGGGAGGAAAATCACATAAAAACCATGTACCATTCTTCATGATAGCATCACATTCTTATTGCATAGCAACCATCCAATTTTCTGAATTTTGTTCTTCGTCAAAAGAAGCAGGCTCATTTGCATCACAAAGACTAGAGGCAACCATCACATAGCAATATGATGCAAAGTAAGCACTATAAGATCGTGAATGAGTATGGCATGACAGAGGTGCATCTAGTTATCTCTTAAAGTCTACACAATCCATTTAGGCATCGGTTTTGCCTCCTCTATATCAACTCCCTCATCAATAAGTGCATCATGTAAATCTGCATCAGGAATGGGATGATCTACATCATCATGTGGAACCTATAAAGGCTCAAAAATCGCCTCATTTGGAAAGGCACTTGACTATCCACCTATAAAAATAGGTAGCAAAGTTTCATACACATCTTTGCAGCTAGATGATGTCTCCTTACTACATCAAAGTAATGGCTACTAAATTGCATCTTCCACAAAAAAACATCATGGCTAACCAAGATGTGTTTAGTTTGAGGATAATACAGATGATAGCAATTGATTTCAGAAATGTACCCAACAAAAATACATTTCACTACTTTATCATCTGATTTCGTGCATTGTTGTTCATGCATTAATGCATATGCTAGAAAACCAAAGACATGCAGATGAGAAACACATGGATTGCAACCATGCCAAGCCGCATACAAGGTGATAGATTGTAGTGCTTTGGTGGGACACCTGTTAAGTACATATGTTGCACACATAACAAACTCAAGCCAGAAGCTATATGGTAAAGCCTCACTTTTGACCATACACCTCGCCATCTCTATGAGAGACATGTTCTTTCTTTCGACAACTTCATTTTGTAAAGGTGTATATGAAAGTGTACACTGATGTTTTATCCACAACCAAAAATGCATTAAAATCAGAAGACATGTATTCTCCCCTAGATCAGAATGGTGGGTGCCCAATTTACATGTTGATAGATTTTCAAGCATAACCAAAAACTATTTGAAACACACAGACACTTTGGACTTTGCTTTCAATGGATAAACCCATGCATGACCAAAAAAATCATCAATGAAAATCACAAAGTAAAGGTAGTACCCAAAAGAAGGTGTCTATGTAAGACAGCAGACCACTATTAACAAGCTATAATTTATGAGCATCTCTAATTGAACCATCTTTAGGGAAGAAAGAATGTTGTATTTTGCCCAAAATATATCCTTCACATACATGTTTACAAGGTTCCTCAAGTTTGAGTCGAGAGGACACCATATCAGATTTTTGAACGGCAAGCTAGCATTATTCAGATGACCAAAGCATACATGCCAAAGCATTGCATCTAGGATAGCTTGAGAATCTTGAACTTCACACATTGAATCATTCACAGATTTTGCATAGTCTATGAGCTTATACATTCCATGAAATAAAATTCCAAAAGCAATAATGACATTTCCATTTGAAAGATCATGAATTGTACACCTGTCATCAACAAGCTCGACAACCAAGCTGATCTTGGCTAATGCTAGAATAGGCAACAACTTTTTCTTGATCCATAGCACATAAAATGCATCTAACAATGTGAAAGAACTACCATCAGTAGTTGGTAAAATGATCCTACCAACTCCCATTGCAGGACATGAGTTGTTTTGCACATGTGACAGTTTCCCTACAGGGGCAAGCTCAAGTGAATTGAAGAAAACACGCTGTGAGGTAATATGTTTGGTTGCCCCACTATCAAAATACCAAACATCTGAGTCTACCATAGACAAACACTAATCATGAGAAGATGGGTCATAACTGCATACAATAGCAACCACTCATTTTTCATTCTACACAAGATTAGCAGACTCTATTTTTGGTGTAGAGGCCTCTACAACAACCATTCCAACCTCTTTTCTTCTTTACCTCTTTTGCAGCCACTTTCGGACAAATCCTTATGACATTATAATTTCCTTTATAATATTTGCAAAACTATTTCTACTTTTTTGTTTTATTCCTTCTTCGAATTTGCAACATTAGCAAATTTCTGCTTAGTATTATATAAGCTTCACTTACCCTCGACCTTTAGACTAGCTAGGAAAGCTTGATCTGCAACATGCACAATAGACATGTTCTGTCAACTCCTCAAATGTAAAGGCATTTGGATTGACTTTCATCATCGGTCAAAGAGTAGAAGCAAAACTCTAATATGAATGTAGAAGACCATTAAGAACACTCTACACAAGTGAACTATCTGGTAAGACTTCATTAGCAGAAATCAATTGTTCCTTCAAATCTTTGATCTTTATAAAAAAACCTCCATAAAATCTCTTCCATTCATATGATCACTCTCCACTTATTTTTGGAGGTAAGAAACATGAGCCTCATTTCTTGCTTGGTATAAAGTGATAAAGTGTGTCCCATTAATTCTTTGTTGGTTTGCAAGAGTGAATATGAGGGATAATGGCATGTTTGACAGACAAAGCTATCAATGCATGTGTTTGAGCATCTCTACCACCCCAAAAAAGTTGTTTTAGAGTAGGTGTAGTAGGAACTAGAGCACGAACAAGAATATGAAGATCATCATCTTCAATGACATCTGCATCACCTTCAATAACTATATTCCCAGGTATCCTAGGCCACTGTCCGCATGGTTGGTGTTGTCCCATAGTAGTTGTGACCAGAATTTCATCCAACTATGTAAACCCCTGTTCTTGTGGGATAAGGGGGGTCCCATGGGTACTATGTCCTTCCTTGTACAACTTCAATTTCAAAGTTAAAGCCTAAGGAAGTAGGCCTCAACTGAACCTCCATTTCAAAAAAAAAAAACTATATTCCCAGGTGTAGTAAGATGTCTTTCAATACCCTGCACAATATTCCACAATCCTTTTGCTACCAATACATGATGCATAATATATGGCCATAATGGGTAATTGGTACCATCCAACTCTTCCTCAAAGACAACATACATCAGTGCTTTCAGCCATGGCCACTATTGAAATACCATGATGCAAGAAAATGATTATATCTCAAAAAATTGAACAGATCCATCTGCTAAACGTGTAGTAGACTTTGAGGTGCTTGTACACCAGAACAAAACCTAGCTATATGATTGACACAGAAGGATAAAATTGCCTACACAAGCACTATGATAGCGCATTTGGAGGCTAAAATGAGCTCAGATAAAAAATTTTGATGCCACAGAGTGAAGCTATTTTGAACTTCTAATCACCTTGAGTATGCTCACCAATTTTCATGGGATTCTGAGACTGTGATCCAAGGGGTGTTGATGACACCCTAGATGAAGCGGTGACTTGCTCTAATACTAATTGTTGGAGTTTGAGCTCTATGCAAGCACATGAGCAAAAAAAGGAGGAAGAAGAAGAAACTTGGAGCACAACATAGTTTGAAAGTATTACCAAGTGAATGTACAAAGATAAGTGACCCATTAGGGTTATAGGCATATATACAAGCCAGGGGAAAAAACCTCCTAACGAGGGAAAAAAGTTCCTGTGTGGTCCTAAGTGTGTTCACACACATCAATACCAAAATATATCAACAAAAACTTCATCTTTAATGGAGGAACCAGTTGACTTAGTTGCACAAAAGCTAGGTGGAAATTTATAGAATAGGCAACATCAAAAGATTGCAACCATAACATATTGTTGCACTTGTGACGCTGATAAGATGGCTAATGCTTGCCCAATGTAGAACCATAATTCCATAGCTCTAGGATCATAACACTTCACCATAGAGAGGAAATACAAAAATCATATGGCACAAGATTTTCCTTACAAAAGCACACAACTAGATAGAACTACCATCAATCATGCAGGATTCGAAATCAACACCCACAATAGCCCTACTATAGGTCACAACAAAATTACCAACCATAGTATCAAGTGCAACCTAGACCATAACTAGTGCTAGGATAACATCCACCACCCCCTACCAATGTAATATCAATCAAGTATGTGGTGGTGGAAGATAGCATTGATAGGGCTTTAGTACTAGTTTCTCCACTAATCCTTGAGAATGATCCTAATGCCAATTTTCTTGATTCATCTTATGGAAAAGACATTCCCACTTACGACATGAAGTCATCAGATCTTAAAGAGACTTACCACTACAAAACCCTAGCCCAAAAATACAATTGGGAGCCTGAATACTCAAATTTCATGTACACAAATGCTAACCCCAGGCCCTAGATGAGACCTAAAACCCCTAGAGGACTTTGCTATAGATGCCAAGGAGATCATTTCATATGTGAATGGCCATGTCCCCCACCAATAGGTCAACCACACTACCTCACCATTCAAGGATATTTTTCAAAGTGTGGTAAAGATCATATCATACAAGAGAATCCAGCTAATGCCCCAAAAATAACTCCAATCAATTTGATAGACATTACACAAGGTTTGATTGGTTCTCCATCTACCTTAATGCCCATCCAAGTAGTTACTAGAGCTCATGATTACAACAAGATTAGTAAGGGAACAAAGAGAAAGCCTCATAGTCTAGTGAGACAAGAGAATCTAGCAAAAAGAAGACCAAATTGTGGAGAGACTCTAGAGAAAGAAAAAAGAGAAAATGGTCCAAAATGCTAGCAAAGTTAGAAGGTAGGTGAAAGATACCAAGGAAAACATCACATAATTGAAATCAAAGGTCCAACAAGATACTTCACCTCTACCAAAATGAGGATTAGTCTTAGCAGACCTTGTCTTAGAAGACTTAGACATGATGTTTAAGGATTATCAGACATTAGTAAGAGAAGGACCCAATGCCACAGAACTAGACAAGAACTACCTAGAGTAGACCTAGAAATAGAAAGAACAAACTTATGCATCAAAATGGTTGAACTAGTGTAGGTTATGTTCAAGGCTAGCGAACTCTTTAACAAGAGTGGCCTAGTCAAACCAGAGTTGCACTTCCAAGGATTATTAGAAATATTTGAGAAATGATGGCTAAACCTAATCATTTGGCACCTCAAAGGGCTTAATCCATTGAAAGCAAGAGGACATAATTCTTGCTAGAAGATTCCTACATTTCTAACTCAATAGAGTGCAGAATCCCTCCTTCAATCAATAAGTATTCATAGGAGTTCTTGGGAAAAATTCAAGAAGAGAATTGGAGCATGGAACAAATGACTTCCCCACCCATTCACGAGATACATGATCTTCATGATCAATTTCCTCAAGATATTCCCTCTATTTATAGAGAGCACAAAGATGTACAATCAAGCAGAAGATTGTACATCAAATCTAATTCCTTACAAGAACTAGCTCATTTCATAGGCCCTTGGGAATCAAATTCTATTCAAATGAGGTCTCCCATAATAATGATTAGGAACGAGAAGTAAGTCATACCTAGAAACATGGAAGAAGTCAAGAACACTAAAGTTCAAATTTATCTCACTTTAGAAGAACTATTGAAAGTCAGACCAGAGTTGTGGAAATAGGTAGGAAACCAAGTGTCAAAAATTGCTAGTTCCCACTCTTAGGTAGGATCACAAAGGAAAGTACAAGAGATAACCATAGAAAAGATAGGAGTTATGAGTGAAGGAGAAGAAGGGAACACCTATTTTCAAGAGAAAGGAGATAAGGAAGAAAGCTCTCACACACTCTCACATACAAAGAGAGGATCACACATAGATTGAGGCAAAGAAGAATAATCTTCTGCTTCTTCTATTACATAAAGAGAATATACAAGAATGAACTAATACAAAAATACAACAAGTAAAATATATAAATAAAATTACATAAGGAAAAACCTAATGTCTGCAAATGAGTGAGCTAGCAAGAAACAAATGTGCCATCACTCTCGATAGATAAATCTAGTAAACCTTAACAAAGTATCCATGACATATATTGGCATAACCACTATACATGTCAAAGAAATGAAAATCGATACGTGTCATCCTTGATCATCACATGTGTTGAAATATTTAGGTAATGATGTGTGTGAACACACTAGGATTGCCAGGGCACTTTTTCCCTCTTTAGGACGTTTTTTCCCCCAGCTTGTATATATGCCTATAACCCTAACTGGTCACTTATCTTTGTACATTCTAGTGGTAATACAATCAGTATTGTGTGTTGTGCTCCAAGCTTCTTCTTCTTCCTTGTGTTGTTTGCATGCTTCCACAGACCTCAAACTCCAACAATTGGTATTGGAGTAGGTCGCCGCTTCATCTAGGGCATCATTGACACCCCTCCAATTAGAGTCTCAGAATCACACAAAAATTGGTGAGCATATTTAGGGTGATTAGGAGATCAAAATTGCTTCCCTTTGTGGTGTTGAAATCATGGTTTGAACTCGTTTTGGCCTCTGAATGCACTATCCCAATGCTTGTGCAAGCAATTTCATCTTTTTGTCCCAAAGATATATACAACTTTTAGTTCGCTAGTTACAAGCATCTCAATGTTTGCTACAAGTTTAGTAGAACTCGATAGGGTTTGTTCAAATTTTTGGGATACAATCATTTTTTTGCATCATGGTATTTTAGTAAGTGGCCATGGCTAAAAGTAGTGATGTATTCCATATGTTGCCTGTTGAGGATAAGTTGGACAATACCAATTACCCATTATGGGTTTATATGATGCATCATGTATTGGTTGCAAAAGGATTATGGAACATTGTGTAGGTTGTCAAAAATATCCTAATACACTTGCGAACACAACTGCTAAAGGAGATGTAGACAGTGTTGAAGATGGTGATATTCTTTAGATTCCTATTCTTGTTATGGTTCCTGATGCACCTACTATAGAGAAAATTTTTTGGGATGGCAAAGATGCTCAAACACATGCATTGATAGCCTTGTTTGTCAAACGTGCCATTATTCCTCACATTTTCTCTTGTAGAACAGCTATGGATGCTTGGCACTTTATGCCACGGAAGGAATGAGGCTCGTGTTGCTTACCTCCAAAAATAGTTTGAGAGTGAGCACATGAATGAAGGAGATTCCATGCATAATGTTTTGACAAAGAGCAAAGGTTTGAAGGAACGATTGATTTCTGTTGATGAAGTTTTGCCTGACAGTTCACTTGTGCAGAGTGTTCTGAATGGTCTTCCTGATTCATATTAATGTTTTCTTTCTACTCTTTGTTTGATGATGAACGGCAATCCAAATGCCTTAACATATGAGGAGTTAGTCTCTATTTTGTTGCAAGAAGATCAAGCTAGGTAGAACAAGTCCATTATGCATGTTATAGATCAAGCTTTCCTAGCTAGTTAGAAGGGAAAAGGTAAATGGAGCTCTTCTACTAGTAAGCAAAAATCTGCTAATTATGCACAATCAAAGAAGGATGATAGAGACAAGAAGAAAACAGAAAAGCAAAAATTGTTTTGGAAGAAAGAGTTGTCCAAAACTGGCTCCAAAAGAGGCAAGGAAGAAAGAAGCTAGAATGGTTGTTGCAAAGGCCTCTACATCCAAAACAAAGTCTGCTAATCTTGTGCAGAATGAAGAATGGCTGTTTACTATTGTTTGCAGTTTTGACCCATCTTCACATGAATAGTGTATGTCTATAGTAGACTCAGATGTTTGGTACTTCAATAGTGGGGCATATTGTCACTTCACTGCAGGGAATACGTCACATGCACCAACAAATCCTCTTATCCTATTATGGGAGTTGGTAAGATCATTCTGACTACTATTGATGGTAGTTCTTTTACATTATCATATACTTTATTTGTGCCATAGATCAAGAAGAATCTATTATCAGTTTCAACTTTAGCCAAGATTGGCTTGGTTGTGAAATTTGTTGATGATAGATGTATAGTTCATGATATGTCAAATGGGGATGTCATTATTGCTTATGGCATTTTATGTTGTGGGTTGTATAAGCTTGTAGACTATCAAAAATCTGTGAATGATTCAGCATGTGCAGTACATGATTCTTAGGCTTTGTCAAATGCAAAGCTTTGGCATGCACGCTTTGGTCATCTAATTTTTTCTAGTTTGCCACCCCTCCAGAAATGTGAAACGGTGTCCTCTCTGCCCAAACTTGAGGCACCTAGTAAAAATGTCTGTGAAGGCTATATTTTGGGTAAAATGGAGCATTCCCCATTCCCAAAAGATGGTTAAGTTCGAGCTACTAAAAAATTGTAGCTGTTCATAGTGATGTTTGTGGTCCTATGTAGACACACTCTTTTGGAAACTATCTTTACATCGTGAACTTCATTGATGATTTTTCTGGGCATGCATGGGTATATCCATTAGAAGCAAAGTCCGAAGTGTTTATGTGCTTCAAACAGTTTTTGGTTCTGGCTGAAAATCTATCAGCATGTGAAATGGGCATCCTCCATTCTGATCGAGGGGAATATATGTCTTCTAACTCTAATGCATTTTTGGCTGAACGTGGGATAAAACATCAATGTACAATGCCATATACACCTCAACAAAATGTAGTTGTTGAACGAAAGAGCACGTCACTCATGGAGATGGGGAGGTGTATGGTCAAGAGTCAGGCTAAATTTACCACATAGTTTTTGGCTTGAGGCTGTTATGTGTGCATCATATGTACTCAATAAGTGTATCACTAAAGCATTGCAATATATCACTCCATATGAGGCTTGGCATGGATATAAGCCATCTATTGCTCAATTGTATGTTTTTGGTTGTCTGGCATATGCATTAGTGCTTAAATAACAACACAGGAAATTGGATAATAAAGCAATGAAATGTATTTTTGTTGGGTACAATTCTCAAAGCAAAGGCTATCGTCTGTATCATCCACAGACAAAATGCATTTTGGTTAGCCTCGATGTTGTTTTTGCGGAAGATGCTATTCAACCATTACTTTCATGTACTAAGAAGACATTCGTTAACTCCAAAGACATGTATGATACTTTGCTTCCTCTTTTTACAGGTGGACGGTCTAGTGACATTGGTCCTAATGAGGCAACTTTTCAGCCTTTACAAGTTTCATGTGATGATGCAAATCATTCTATTTCTAATGTAGATTTACATGATGCACTTGATGAGAGATCTGATATTGAGGCAAAAACTATGCCAAAATGGCTGGTGTAGACTTTATGTGACCACAAATTAGATGCACCTCTGTCATATCATACTCGTTCTGGCTCTCATAACGCTTCTTTTGCATTAGATTGCTATGCTATGGCTGCCTCTAGCTTTTATAACGAAGATGAGCCTGTTTCGCTTGATGAAGCAAAAAGTTCTCAAAATTGGATGGCTGCTATGCAATCTGAATATGATGCTATAATGAAGAATGCTACCTTATGCTAGGCTTGTTGCAAAGGGTTATGCTTAGGAAAGAGGCACATCTGAACATCAAAATTGCATTTTTGAATGGTGATTTGCATGAAGAAGTGTATGTTGTTCAGCTCGGTGGCATTGTGTAGAAAGGGCATGAAAACCAAGTGTGCATGTTGAAAAAGGCATTATATGGTTTGAAGCAAGCACCACGTGCTTGGTATGAAAAGATAGATGCCTATCTGATTGCACATGGTTTTGAGAAGAGTCCAACTGAGAGAACCTTATATGTTAAGCATGTAACTGATGTGCTTCTGATCATTGTTGTGTATGTTTATGACATGCTGCTCACTGAACCTCATGAGAAACATATTACTAATTTTAAGGTGATCTGCATGCATCATTTGAGATGTCAGTTTTGGGGCATTCGCATCATTATTTGGGCATTCAATTTATGCAGGTGGATGGTAGAATAGCTTTGTGTCAAACCAAATATTAAGACATTATTGTAGTGTTTTGGCCTTGAAGGCTGCAAACCTATTGCCACTCCTATGGAGACATGTTTACGATTGAGTCTTCATGATGCTAGATATGCATTTGATGCTGTTCTCTATTAGAAAGTTATTGGATGCTTGATTTACTTATGCATTACTTGGCCAAATATTCAGTTTGTTGTCTCACACATGAGCAGGTTTATGCATTGCCAAGGTGTCAAGTATTGGCAGGTGGTTAAGCACATCTTTCACTACTTGAGTGATACCCGACTACTTGGATCGTTTTATCCCAAGGGGGAATCACTACCGCCAGATTGGGTTGGTTGCTATGAATCTGATTGGCCTGGTTGCTATGACACTTGTGTGTCCACCAATGGTTTTTGCTTCATGCTTGGTAGCTCATGCATATCTCGGTTGAGCAAGAAGCAGCCTACTATGGCCACTTCTAGTTGTGAGGCTGAGTATAGGGCAGCTTTCAGAGTGATTGTTAAGGGTGTGTGGCTCAGATGCCTTATGGCTGATTTGGATGTTGGTCAGTCTTCTACCACCACCATCTTCACTAACAACCAAAGTGCATTGGTAGTTGTGAGGAACCTGCATTCCATGTTTGCACTAAGCACATTGAGGTGCACTATCGTTATGTCAGGGAGAGGTTCTCCATTGGAGAGATCAGCTTGCCATATGTGCCCATGTAGGAGAACATTGCATACCTTTTCATAAAGGCTCTGCCTTAAGGAGATTTGTTGATATATTTAGGTAGTGATGTGTGTGCACACACTAGGATTGTGTTGATATATTTAGGTAGTGATGTGTGTGAACACTCTAGGACCGCCGGGGCACTTTTTTCCCTCTTTAGGAGGTTTTTTCCCCCGGCTTGTATATACACCTATTGCCCTAATGGGCTACTTATCTTTGTACATTCTCTAGTAATACATTCAATATTGTGTGTTTGTGCTCCAAGCTTCTTCTTCTTCCTTGTGCTGTTTGCGTGCTTCCGCAGACGTCTATCTCCAACAATTGGTATCAGAGCAGGTCGTCGCTTCTTCTAGGGTGCCGTCGACACTCCTCCGTTTGCAGTCTCAGATTCGCACGAAATTTGGTGAGCTCGTTTCAGCCTCCGAACGCACTATCGCAACGCTTGTGCAGGCTATTTCATCCTTTTGTGCCAAAGGTATATACCAGTTTCTGTTCGCCAATTTAAGCGTCTCAAAGTCTGCTACAGGTCTAGCAGAACTCGTCTGGGCAGTTCTGTTCAACTTTTTGAGATACAGTCAATTTTCTGCATCAAGGTATTTTAGTCACCGGCCATGGCTGAAAGCAGTGATGTATTTCGTATGTTGGCTGTTGAGGATAAGTTGGATGGTACCAACTACCCATTATGGGCTTATATGATGCGACATGTACTGGTTGCAAAAGGATTGTGGAACATTGTGCAGGGTGTTGAAAGACGTCCTGTTACACCTGTAACGACAGGTATTGCAAATACAGGTGTTGGAGCTGATGAAGATGGTGTCGAAGATGATATTCCACAGATTCCTGTTCGTGCTGCTGTTTCTGTTGCACCTACTGCAGAGCAGATTCGTTGGGATGGCAGAGATGCCCAGGCACATGCATTGATAGCTTTGTCTGTCAAACGTGCCATTATTCCTCACATTCGCTCTTGCAGAACAACAAAGGATGCTTGGGATACACTTACCACTTTGTACTAGGCTAGGAATGAGGCTCGTGTTGCTTACCTCCGAAAATAGTTGGAGAGTGAGCACATGAATGAAGGTGATTCTATGGACAGTTTTCTTACAAAGATCAAAGACCTGAAGGAACAATTGATTTCTACTGATGAGGTTATACCAGATAGCTCACTTGTGCAGACCATTCTGAATGGTCTTCCTGATTCATATCAGAGTTTTGCCTCTACTCTTCGGTTGATGATGAAAGGCAATCCCAATGCCTTGTCATTTGAGGAATTAGTCTCTGTTCTGTTGCAGGAAGATCAGTCCAGGCAGAACAGGTCCATTATGCGTGTTGCAGATCAAGCTTTCCTGGCTAGTCAGAAGGGCAAAGGAAAATGGAGCTCTTCTACTAGTAAGCAGAAATCTGCAAATGCTGCACAATCGAAGAACCAGGATAAAGATGAGAAGAAATCAGAAAAGCAGAAATTGTTCTGCAAGTACTATAAAGGAAATGATCATATTATAAAGAACTGTCCAAAACTGGCTGCTAAAGAGGCAAAGAAGAAAGAGGCTTGAATGGTTGTTGCAGAGGCCTCTACACCAAAAACAGAGTCTGCAAATCTTGTGCAGGAAGAAGAATGGGCGTTTACTACTGTCTGCAGTTTTGACCCATCTTCTCATGATCAATGCATGTCTGCAGTAGACTCAGATGTTTGGTACTTTGACAGTGGGGCGACCAAACATATTACCTCGCAGCGCAGTTTCTTCTCTTCACTCGAGCCTGCCCCTACAGGGAATACTGTCACATGCGCTAATAACTCCTCTTATCCTGTTATGGGAGTTGGTAAGATCATTCTGACTACTGCTGATGGTAGTTCTTTCACTTTGTCAGATGCTTTATTTGTGTGAGGGATAAAAAAGAACCTGTTATCAGTTTTTGCATTAGCCAAGATTGGCTTGGTTGTGAAATTCGTTGATGACAGGTGTACACTCCATGATCTCTCAAATGGCGATGTGATTATTGCTTGTGGCATTTTATGTCGTGGGTTGTATAAGCTCATAGACTATGAAAGATCTCTGAATGATTCGGCATGTGCAGTTCATGATTCTCAGGCTATGTCAGATGCAAAGCTTTGGCATGCACGCTTTGGTCATCTGAATTTTGCTAGTTTGTTACGCTTGCAGAAATCTGAAATGGTGTCCTCTTTGCCCAAACTTGAGGCACCTAGAAAACATGTTTGTGAAGGCTGTATTTTGGGCAAAATGCAGCGTTCTTCCTTTCCAAAAGATGGTTCAGTTCGGGCTACGCAGAAATTGCAGCTTGTACATAGTGATGTCTGTGGTCCTATGCAGACACCCTCTTTTGGAAATTACCTTTACTTCGTGACTTTCATTGATGATTTTTCCAGGCATGCATGGGTATATCCACTCAAAGCAAAGTCCAAAGTGTTCATATGCTTCAAACAGTTTTTGGTTTTGGCTGAAAATCTGTCAGCATGTAAAATGGGCACCCTCCGTTCTGATCGAGGGGGTGAATATATGTCTTCAGATTTTAATGCATTTCTGGCTGAACGTGGGATAAAACACCAGTGTACAATGCCGTATACACCTCAACAGAATGGAGTTGCTGAACGAAAGAACAGGTCACTCATGGAGATGGCGAGGTGCATGGTCAAAAGTCAGGCTTTACCACATAGTTTCTGGCTTGAGGCTGTCATGTGTGTAGCATATGTACTGAATAGGTGTCCCACTAAAGCGTTGCAGTCTATCACTCCATATGAGGCTTGGCATGACCGCAAGCCATCTGTTGCTCATCTGCGTGTTTTTGGTTGTTTGGCATATGCATTAGTGCCTGAACAACATCGCAGAAAATTGGATGATAAGGCAGTAAAATGTATTTTTGTTGGGTACAGTTCTGAAAGTAAAGGCTATCGTCTGTATCATCCACAGACTAAACGCATTTTGGTTAGCCGTGATGTTGTCTTTGTGGAAGATGCTATTCAGCCATTGCTTTCATGTACTAAGGAGACATCTGTTAGCTCCAAAGACATGTATGATACTTTGATGCCTCTTTTTACAGGTGGACAGGCTAGTGCTGGTCCTAATGAGGCAACTTCTCAGCCTTTGCAGGTTTCATATGATGATGCAGATCATTCCATTTCTGATGCAGATTTACATGATGCTGTTGTATATTATTGAACAAGGCATTGTTAAAATGTTAAATTATTAATATATTAATATGTCTGTTGTCAGGATCTTGCTCACGCGCATGTATTTTTACATGGCACATGCCTATTTTCTTTATTCAGTGATGAAACATGTGACTGGCCATCCATGTTTATTATTTTATCAACTGAGGTCAGTTGTTTGTTCAACTGAGGGGCATGTTATACCTTATGGAATATGTTGAACAATGCATTGTTGGATTGAAATATCGAATAGCCAATGCATTGTTGGATTGAAATATCGAATAGCCAATGCATTATTGGGTTGTAACATGAAATATGTTGGCCAATGCATTGTTGGATTGAAATATCAAATAGCCAATGCATTGTTGGATTGTAACATGAAATATGTTGGCCAATGCATTGTTGGATTGTAACAGTAATATGGAATATGTTGAACACTGCATTATAATTGTTAGAGTGTTGAATTATTTTATCAACTGAGGTCAGTTGCTTGTCAACTGAGAGGCATGTTGTATATTATTGAACAAGGCATTGTTAAAATGTTAAATTATTAATATATTAATATGTTTTTGATGTTTTTGATGTTTTTGATATAGCAGCTGAAGGTTCGTGAGGAGCGTGCAAGGCGTGAAAGGGCGGACATCAATAATCCGAATAATTATTATTTAGCTTGTAAATAAACCTGCGTGGAAGGTTCTATTGTTAGAAAAGTAATGGTTAGAATAATGGTCGTTGTAGACCGCAGTTTCTATTATTAAAAGCAATGGCTTTCTGTAAAAGTTACCAACTTTTAGTTTCACGCCTGCTTTTCGAAGCCGCCCTCATGTAACCACTATTTTCGACATAATCAAAAGTCTTATAAATACATGCACTCTGTGGACTGTCGAAACAGAGTGCATGGGGGGAGATTGCACCCAATCTTGCATTCAATCTTGTCTCTTGTTGCCTCTATTTTCTGGGTGTTTTTCTACGTCCGTAATCTCTGTATGCGCGTGAGCAAGATCCTGACAACATATGCACTTGTTGATGAGAGAGCTGATATTGAGCAGGCAAAAACTATGCCAAAATGGCTGGTGCAGACTTTGCGTGACAGCAAATTAGATGCACCTTTGTCATATCGTACTCGTTCAGGCTCTCATAGTGCCTCCTTTGCATCACATTGCCATGCTATGGCTGCATCTAGTCTCTGTGATGAGAATGAGCCTGTTTCTTTTGATGAAGCACAAAATTCAGAAAATTGGATGGCTGCTATGCAATCTGAATATTAAGCTATAATGAAGAATGGTACATGGTCTTTATGTGACTTGCCTCCTGGCAAGAAGGCCATTGGCACTAAGTGGGTATACAAGCTGAAGCGTAAACCTGATGGTACAGTTGACAGGTATAAGGCTAGGCTTGTTGCAAAGGGTTATGCACAGGAAAGAGGCATTGATTTTCATGAGACCTTTGCACCTACATGCCGTATGACTACTGTTCGGAGCATTTGTGCACTTGCAGCCCATCATGGTTGGAATGTACATCAGTTGGACATTAAAACAACATTTATGAATGGTGACTTGCATGAAGAAGTGTATGTTTTTCAGCCCCGTGGCTTTGTGCAGAAAGGGCATGAAAACCAGGTTTGCATGTTAAGGAAGGCATTATATGGTTTAAAGCAAGCACCACGTGCTTGGTATGAGAAGATACATGCCTATCTGATTGCACATGGTTTTGAGAACAGTCCAACTGAAAGCACCTTATATGTTAAACGTGCTAATGATGTGCTTCTGATCATTATTGTCTATGTTGATGACATGCTGCTCATTGGTCCTATTGAGACACATATTGCTGATTTTAAGGCTGATTTGCATACCTCATTTGAGATGTCTAATTTGGGGCATTTGCATCACTATTTGGGCATTCAGTTTATGCACGTTGATGGTGGAATGGCTTTGTGTCAAACAAAATATATTGACACATTATTGCAGCGTTTTGGCCTTGAAGACTGTAAGCCTATTGCCACTCCTATGGAGACAGGTTTACGATTGAGTCTTCATGATGCTGGAGATGCATTTGATGTTGTTCTCTATCAGCAGGCTGTTGGATGCTTGATTTACTTATGCATTACTCGGCCAGATATTCAGTTTGCTGTCTCACAGATGAGCAGGTTTATGCATTGCCCAGGAGTCACGCATTGGAAAGCGGTTAAGCGCATCTTTTGCTACTTGAGTGGTACTCAGCTACTTGGGTTGTTTTATCCCAAGGGGGGATCACTACCGCCAGATTTGCATGCTTTTTCTGACTCAGATTGGGCTGGTTGCTATGACACTCGTGTGTCCACCAGTGGTTTTTGCTTCATGCTTGGTAGCTCATGTATATCTTGGTTGAGCAAGAAGCAGCCTACTGTAGCCACTTCCAGTTGTGAGGCTGAGTATAGGGCAGCTTTCACAGTGACTGTTGAGTGTGTGTGGCTCAGACGCCTTATGGCTGATTTGGGTGTTGGCCAGTCTTCTGCCACCACCATCTTCACTGACAGTCAGAGCGCATTGGCAGTTGCGAGGAACCCTGTGTTCGATGCTCGCACTAAGCACATTGAGGTGCATTATCACTATGTCAGGGAGAGGTTCTCTGCTGAGGAGATCAGCTTGGCATATGTGCCCACGCAGGAGAACATTGCAGACCTTTTCACGAAGGCTCTGCCTAGGGAGAAGTTTGAAGCTTTCCGCAAAGCTTTGGGCTTACTTCCTTTTGTGGAGTGATTTCCACATAGCTTGGCACTTCCTTATACATGAGTGCCAGCTCCTTGTTCACCGCATCACTCCCAGGGGGGATTTGTTGATATATTTAGGTAGTGATGTGTGTGAACACTCTAGGACCGCCGGGGGACTTTTTTCCCTCTTTAGGAGGTTTTTTTCCCCCGGCTTGTATATACGCCTATTGCCTTAATGGGCTACTTATCTTTGTACATTCTCTAGTAATACATTCAGTATTGTGTGTTTGTGCTCCAAGCTTCTTCTTCTTCCTTGTGCTGTTAGCGTGCTTCCGCAGACGTCTATCTCCAACAGATTGCTGGGGTACTTTTTTCCCTCTTTAGGAGGTTTTTTTCCCTAGGCTTGTATATATGCCTATAACCCTAACGAGTCACTTATCTTTGTACATTCTGGTGGTAATACATTCAATATTGTGTGTTGTGCTCCAAGCTTCTTCTTCTTCCTTGTGTTGTTTGCGTGCTTCCACAGACCTCAAAATCCAACAACATGTTAAGCTTGATATCTCAATACTCCCCCTCAAGCTCAATGTCATGTCTTGTAATCCAAGTACCTTCCAAAACATATTCAACTTCTTTGCTCTAAGTACTTTAGTGAAAATATCAAAAAACTTTCTTACCTCTCCTCACATAAACAAGATCATTATCACCTACTAGTACCTTTTCTCTAGTGAAGTGATAATGTGCCTCAATATCCTTTGTTCTTGCATGAAAAATAGGATTTTATGCTAACTAGATGCTGCTAAAATTATCACAATAAATGATGATAGTCTTTTGCACTTCCACACCTAAATATGCAAGCAACATTTCTTGCCATGATGTTTCACATGCTCCCATTGTAGCACCTCTATACCTAGCCTCTATGCTTGAGAAAGAAACAATGGATTGCTTCTTACTACTCCATGTAATAGTTTCACTCCCAAGTGAGAATAGAAATCCATTAGTAGAGCTTCTATCTGAAATACTATTAGCCCAATCTGCATCGGTGTATCCATGAACATACAATTCTGGACCAGCTTCATAAAACAATGCGTAATCCAAAGTAGCATTCACATCATGTAGAGTGCATCTCAAAGCATCTAAATGTGGTTTCCTGGGAAGCTACATAAATTGACTTTGAAGTCCTAAAGTGTAACTTAGATCAGGTCTTGTAATTTTGACATATATCAATCTTCCCATACTTTTTCTGTAGATAGTAGCATTTTCCATGCTTCACTTGAGGTAGTAGCAAACTTTAGATTCTTATCTAATGGCATAGAAGTTGTCTTACAATGAGCCATACCATACTCTTGTAGCATATTCAAGGAGTTTACGTTTGGGACATCCATATACCTATTCTTTATGTGTAAACTCAATGCCCAAAAAATTACGTAGCACACCAAGACCTTTCATGTAAAATTCTTGCTTAAGGATTTTCTTTACCTCTTTAATGATTTCTTCATTATCACCACCTACAATCAAGTCATCAACATAAATAACCACAATTGTGATGCCATCATCACCGATCCTTGTGTATAATGATTGATCTGCATCACACGTAGAAAATCCAATGGTGGTTAAATAATTTGCAATCCTTGCATGCCAAGCATGAGGGGCTTGTTTAAGCCCATACAAATCTTTTTGCAACTTGCAAACATATTTTGGGTGCTTTGAATCCTCATATCCTTACGGTTGGTCTATGTATACTTCTCGCTACAATGCACCATGTAAGAAAGCGTTCTTCACTCCATCTGATGCAAAATCCATCATTTTCGTGTAGCTAATGCAACACGTACTCTGATAGTAGACATTTTAGCTATAGGGCTAAAAGACCAATGGAACCAGCTTCCATGTTTCATCTCCATAAAGTGCAGACATCTCCTCATCCATAGGCTTCTCCCAATATGCATTGATAATTGCATCTTCAAAACAAGAAGGCTCAACCTCTTGTATTACTGTGGTCATGTAGGCACAATGATGAGCCATGTAACTATCATACGTCAATCGTTGCACTAAATTCTGCATCCTCCCAAATATTCTTGGTCTTCGGTCACTTCTTCTTGTTGTATCATCTGGGAGTCTTCACAGAGGGCAATCCAAGTTCCTCATCAAGGCTCTTTTCTGAACCGCTTGAATCTCCATCAATGTCTTCAAAACATGTAGATGTTTTATTACTAGCAAAAACCTTTTCTTCACCTTTCTTGGATGTAATCGATGAAATTTTTGGACTGAAATTTCCACACAATCTTTCATTCCATGGATTTCAGTTGGAACTATTTCTTTATGGCACATGTACAATGAAAAATTGAGATTCTACACTTGAGTTTTCACCATTTCATTTTTTCTTTGTCATGTGAGTGGATTGTAACCTTTATACCTTTTTTATCAAGGGAATGTCCAATGAAGATTCTTCTAATGTTGGATCAAGTTTTATCCTCAACTTATCTCAAACATGCACATATGCAAAACAACCAAATACTTTCATATGTGATAAGTTTGGATTTTTACCTCTAAACTTCTCTTTAGGTGTCATTAAATGCACAACATCAATCAAAGTTCTCTCCATGATGTATACATTAGTGTGCATAGCTTCTGCCCAATAACAATGAGGCATATGTTTCTTGAACATTAAGAGTATTTCCCTATCTCCCTATCACCTATGAAGGATATACAATGAAGGAAGTCCTAGATTTAGGAGTTGGAGTTGCCTTTTCTACCACTTCCTTATGGAAACATTGGGGCAAACCAATTTTAAGATCCACACAAATGAAACTACAAATGGCAGATCGACACATAGAGAAACCACTAAGACTGTTAGAAGGAATCACTCTCACTACTTGTGTAGAGTTTGAGCATCCTTTTTCTATATTTGAATTTAGAAAGAATTATGCCTATGAAATGATCTTGGGTAAACCTTTCACAAGACAAGTGCAAATAGTACAAGATTCGAAAACCAATTCTTTGTACTTACAAAATATAAAGGTAACTACTAAGGCTAATCTCAAAGAATATAACTATAGAGATTTATCACCCTCACAATGGAACTTTATTCATAAAACACCAAAAGATAACAAATCAGTGCATTCCATAGGATAAAACCCTCAATGGATGCATGAGCATACTCACTTATGGATGTGCAAGCTTGTAGTGGAAGAGGAGAAGAGACTAGAAGCTAGAGACATAGGAGCCTAAGGAAACCATAGATCCCTTCAAGACCCAGACTATGCTCCTATGATCTTTCTAGACAAAGAGTTTGAACCCCACCATAGATTAATGCAAGCCTAATATAGATGTATAAAAAGAGGAGAGTGATGAGACATTAGAATACATCATCATGGATCCCTTTTGCGACTTGGAAGAGGAGTACCTATACTTGATAGATTCTAAGACTTAGGAACAAAAGGAGTGTAAGAGGGATATGTTATCCACAGAGGTATGCATAGAGAGCAAGAAAAAGAAACGCAAAAAGAATCCCTCTGCACAAAAAGAAGAAGAATCTTTGCTTGAAGTACCTAAGAACTTCAAGAAATATGAGATAGAGGATAAAAAGAAATTATGGTGTGAATTCCCAAAAGAGAACTACTCATGGGATAAGCTTATGAAAATAAAGAGCAAACCAAGAAAGTAGTAATCATGATTGAAGAAAGATTGGAAAGAAGCATACATAGGAAACGACCTAAGTGAGGAAGAAGAGAGAGAGTTGAAAAATCTACGAAGAGAATATAGAGATGTATTCTCATGGAATCAGAAGAATTTGAAAGGAGTGGATCCAAACATATGTTCAGATGGGATCCCCATGATGTTAGAATCCAATCCAAAAAAAAACACAAGCCATATACATATAATGAAACCTATGCAGCAAAGATAAAGTAAGAAATTGATAGGTTGATAGAAGTTGGATTCATCTATGAAATTGAGCATAAAGAATGGGTTTCCCCCATTTTTGTTGTGCACAAGAAGAAGGGAAAGTTATGTGTATGTATTAATGTGAAGATAGTTAATGATGTAATGATACGAGATAGCTATCCACTTCTTATCACAAAACATATGTTATAGCATGTAGTAGGCAAGGAAGTTTATACCTTCCTTGATGGATGTTTTTGTTACAATCAAATAGCCATTGCCCCTTAAGATCAACACAAGATGGATTTTTCCATAGAATGGGGAATCTTTGCATTTTGTGTGATGCCATTTGTGCTCACAAATGCACTTTCTACCTTTCAAAGACTCATGTGTCATGTGTTCAAGAAATTCCTGTGGAAAAATCTAGAAGTTTATGTGGACGACTTGTCTGCTCATTCTCACATAAGACAAACTCACATCTTACAATGCATGCAAATCCTTGACAAGTGGAGTAAATATCAAGTGTTCGAAACCAAAAAATCGTGTTTTCATGGTAAACAAGGTAAGATCTTTAATCACCTAGTGTTAAAGAATGGAATATGAACACATGAAGGCAAAGTTCAAGTGATAGCCAAATTACCTAGACCTAGAACAATTAAGGAAGTACAAGCTTTAATGGGTCATTGCGGATATTACTAACATTTTATCCACATGTATGCAATCATTAAAAAACCCTTGTACAAACTTTTGATGAATTCTTAGTGTAGGTAATAATGTGAAGAAAATAATGTGAAAAAATCATAGAAAGAAGAAAAATAAAAAAAACTCAAAAGCACATCAAGTTTTGAAATTAAAAAGTAAAAAGAAATCAAACTTAAAATTCATAAAAGAAATTAAGAGGAATCAAGTTCAGAAAGAAATTAATTCAAGTAATGAAGATCAAAAGAAGAGATAAATCAAGCCGAGTTCAACTGAATTAAGTTTGATAGATCAAGCTAAAGAAAAATAATTAGAGTTGATTAAAGCTAGATTAGAGGAAGAAAAGAAACCAAGTCACTCAAGATAGGAATCACTCTCAACCTAGAAATAGAATCTACTTAGGTAGTTGATTTGAGATTAAAGAGATATCTCTAGATTTACCTTCACCTCCTAGCTCAGGACTCATCTAGTCTCTTCTTTGAAATCTAGTCAGAGTTAAGAGAAATAGTCGAACCACTTACCTTGGGCATTTTCCTTCACACTAGGACAAGCTAGAAAAAAGAGATGGAGGAAGTATTTAAAAAGTTAATGATCAAAAAATAAGGAGCTCAAGTTGCTTAGGCCATCTTAAGAGACAAGGGGAAGTTTACAGGGTTAAATGTGCCTGACTACTAGGATGTGTGAAGACCAAGCTCAAATCCATGGATTACCTGAAGAGATGTTGACTCATTTCTTCACTCAGGTGGTTTAAGGGTTGATTTTAGCATCCATCTTAGTACATATAGAGAAGACTTATATAGATTTTAGAAAGGAATTACATAAACTCTTCTATCTAGAAGATTTCACTAAACATAGTGGAGAGGATTTTTTATGATGGGTTCATTCCCCAAAATCCATTGCATCTTTGACACAACTACTGAATGAATTCCTAAGGAGGTATGCTTACCTTCCTCAGGTTGACGTAGAATCTTTAAAGCCAGACTTGGTGATTTCATTTCTCAAGATTTTCTTCGAGAAGATGGTGGATAGTCTTCAAAGATGAAGTGGTGTTGCTTGAACCTGATTCACACCTGCCAAGAATAGTTGCTGAAGAGTGTAGTGGGCCTCCTTAGCTAGCTAATGATCATAAATAATCATGTATGATGTTTGGAATATGATACACTAATCAAAGGATTAAAACAGATAGGTAGGAACTGATCCAAGACTAAAAAACTTGTTATTCTTGTCTCTAGACCTGTTCAGTGTTTTGAATAGTTCTCTGAGCACAATAGCAATCAGCTTAATTCCTTTTGGGGAAATCTAATTAGCTTAGATAGCTACCGATCATGAGTGATTTCATAAAAAATGATGGACCACACACTGAGAATGATGTTTAGCAAACCACAAAACATCCCCACATTTTCAAGGTGCATTAGTCAAGAGACCAAAGAGCAATGTCATGCTAATATATCACGACTGAGATGAGTAATGACAATGAAATTTTGTATCAATGTAGTAGATAATATAATGAACATATTATTCTTTAAAGCATTGCAAATGATGAGTCATGCACTGAGAACAAGCTCTGAGAAGATAATTGTTCTTTTAAGGTTGAATTTGGAGCCAAACTTTTGAATTCAAATTCAAAATTTCACCTAAAAGTGAATCCTAAAGTATAGGATATATTCTCTCATTACTCAACTACCAAATACTTCAAGATTTGATGCTTCCTAACCTCCTCATGGTTGTAGAAAACTTTTACAAAGGTAAATGTGAGGGACTTTTACAAGAGGTTGATCATATAGAGTTCCATAAGAGTATGCTAATTAACCAAGTATGTGGGATTGGTTTCTATTGCACCAATAGCTCCCCCTCAAACCTAACATGCTTGGTCTTCATTCCTTCTTGATCTCTGTCACTCTAGCACAATGGCAAGTACCAACGTGAGGAGATTCACCTCATTAATGTCAAACTGCGGAGACATAAGGACTAGTATGAAGACTATGAGCAAGTGATGGCACAAGTGAGTGAGTGAAAGCACACAAGCATGCACACACACACACACGCACAAGGTAAGAGTAAAGAGTGGAACAATGGAAGATCTTTGATTACAAAAGAACTCTCTTACAAAGCTCAAATCTACAACAAGCTAACCTCAAAAGTGAGCTCTCTAGCCCTTTTTATAGTTTTTTGAGTAGTTTTGGCCCTGTCCAGACCTAGTGTCTCGCCGAGTTAAAAATTAGGTTCCAAGGCTTATTTGAGGGCTCAAATGGAGTCTAAAAATGATAAAAATTGGTATGATGATACTTCTAATACTCCTCAAGCTTGAAGACTCCTCGACTTGAAAAAAATGGAGTTGCAAATTGGAAAATGGTATTTACAATGGTTTTTAGCGATAGAATTCACTATTTTTGTAGGGATTTCTTCTGAAAATTTGACATGTGCTCCTTGGAGCTCCCTACATGCTCCTTCTTCTTGTGTGTCCACTTCCTTGATGCGCTTCCATGCTTTGTCCATAACCTTGAGTGTCAACACTCCCCCCCCCTCTAGAGTCTGTCATCCCTAACAGACCCTTGTTGTAGTGGTTGTTCCATGTAGTACTTTGAGAGGTAGAGTTCCTCATGTCTCTGCCAGAGTGGTCTGTCTTGCACTTGTCGCGGGGTCGCTTGTCCCATTCTTCATGTTTAGTCCCTCTTAATATATTTCTTCCTTGGTTCCAGCATGAGAGTGTATTGTTGAGTTTTCAAAAATTGTGAGCTACTCAAAAGATGTTATCACAATTGATTGTGAGTAGCTTTCGACGGTGGATTGCTTCGTTGCTGTTGCTGTTGTCACCTTGATGTCCTCTGGTTGTCAAGGATGTCTTCCCAAGTTTTCATGCCAAGTACTCGTGACCCATAATGAAGGATGGGTAAGTGTATTAGTGCATGGGTTGAAAATATTATGTGCCTTGTGCACAGCCTTGTTATGTAGCCCTATCCATGCATACTTGGGAAATGCATTGGAAGAATTATGGTGCAAGAAGTTGGGTCTTGAGCTAAGTGTTCAAGGGTATGCGGACGAAGAGGTTTCCTAATTCAGCTATGGTTATAGTGTTGTTGAAGCATACATGTCTTACCATGGTGAAAGGTCTGTCGATCTTCATCTCTTCGTGTTGTACTTCCATCATGGTGTTTGACCATTGACTTGTCGTTTTTGTGATGGATGTCCTTGGTGATGCTTCACTGATGAGCTTCTTCAAGCACACAGTTTTGTTCAGTTCTTTTATTTTTCTTTTTTTCCCTTTTTTTCTTTTCTTGTTGGAAAAATAGAAAAAAACAAGAAGAAAGAGGTTAGTATCAAGAAAATATTTTACATGTGGAAATTCTGTCTCATGTGCCTGGGATTTCTCAATTGTGTCTGTGCACGGCCATGTAATGTGGTCCTATAATAATGCATACTTTGGAAATGCATGACCTAAATGGTGCAAAAGACAAGGTTATGCCAAAGGCACATGGTTGTTGCTGGTCGAGGTTTCTGATGTTACTTGCAGACTTTATGCAATCTTTGTTTGGAGGTGGCAATTGGATCTTGACATGATGTAATCCTCCCTATAGGAATCCATTTTAGAATAGTAGTTGGCCTTATAGAGATCACCTGTGTTCTCTTCCTCTTTGGATGGTTTCTGAAACTTGGTGTCCAACGTGGTTGGTTCTTCGGTTCTGTGGAAGTTATTGGTACTTTTGGCTTCCAAATCCATATCCTTGATGATTGTCTTCTTACTTTTACGGATGGGTTGAGTTTATCTTATTTTGGTCTCTGTGCTCGGTTCTTACCCTTTTCTCTCCTTTGTTTCTTTGTTGAGACCTTTTGCATGGTGGAGAGCATAGGCCTTTGTGCATGTAAGAGTCCTTTGGGAACCCACATGTGGAATCATCCTTGTTGAGCTGCAACTAATTTCTTAGGTACCCAAATTTGTCGGAGACCTTCTTGTTGAGATGGTCCTAGTTTCTTGGTTCTTTTCTTCGCATGGTTGACTTGCCTAAGTGGGATAATAGATCTTTTGACATATACAACATCTTGTTCTTGAAGAGTTGGAGGAACTAAGAGAGTGTGTGCTGCCATGATCTGTGAGCATGCAGTTCTCTAATTCTAATGTACTACATTGTTCATGTACCCAAACTTGAAGAAGTTGGCTTCTTAGATTCAAGTTGACTGTATGGTCATAAATCCAATCTTGACCTAAGACAAGTGGCTCTGTAAGATCCTTGTCGCGACACACTAGCATTTTGATTTCCATTGGAACATCTTGAAGGTAGATGGGAAGTTCCAACTCGCCCAAACAAGGGGTTTCCACACCTCCCAACCCTATGAGATAAGCTTCTATGGTCTTGATGTTCAATTGTAGGTCTTGGCAGTATGAAAGTCTAACTGCACTAGTTGCTGCACCTGAGTCAACCAAGGCTCTCACAGTCCTTACACTCTTTCCTCGCCCTACCTCCATGGTCACAAAGGGGCGTCGATTGATTATGTGAGAAGTAATTATGCCCGATTTTAGGCACATGTCTATGTGATATTTTGGGGCTTTTGAGTTGACATCTAGGCCTAGTCGCCTTGACTTATTTCACCAAATGTGCTCTCTAGCCTCTGCCTATGCTTCTTCTCTGACCCTCAACTCTCCCTCTTTTTGCTTCTTAGCCATGTTGAGTCTCCTTAACATATCCTCTATAAGAGGTTCTTGATATAGTTTGACTCGGCATCCACTAATATAGTTTGACAAGATGTCACCTTCCAAAGTGGCCAATTGAACCACCCCGCTAGTGGAAATTCTATTAATGATCATGGGTCCATATCCTCTTTTTTCCAACTTATGGGCATGTTGCTTTAGTGTATAAACCAGAACTAGATCTCCTTCTTTCAATCCTTTATCCTTGATGTGTGCATCAAATTATGCCTTTTGTCTTTTCTTTGCAGCATAGATGCTTGCTGTCGCTTATAGCCTCATCTCACCTAAGCGTTCTATATCAAAGATCCTAGAGGACAATTCATGTCCATTCCACTCATGCTCTTGTGCTACTTTTAATGTTGGGGTTAGGAAGTCCAATGGTAGCACATCATTCTACCCTAAGACCATCTGAAATGGGGTGGCATTGAGTACCGTTTCATAGGCAACTTGGTAAGCCCAAACAACATGATGAAGCTATTTGTCCCAATCAGAGAGTTTATTATTTATGAGTTTTGTCAATATGTTACATAGGATCTTATTTGTGCTCTCGGCTTGTCCGTTAGCTTGTGGATGGTAAGGGGTAGACTTCTTATGTATTACCAAGAATTCTTGGAGAAGGTGTTCAATAACTTCATTCAAGAAGTGTGTACCTCTATCACTTACTAACTCTATTGGTAACCCATATATGGTGAACACGTTCTCAAATAAGAATTTGGCCATTGTTTGAGCATCATTCTTTGTCGTGGCTTTGACTTCTACCCATTTTGTAAGGTAATCTGTGGCTACAATAATGTATTCAGCATGGGAGTTTCTTGCCAGTGGGGGGTTAATGGGACCTACAAAGTCTATACCCCATTTTGAAAATGCACGCCCTCCCATCATTGGCCTCAAAGGCATCTCATCTTTTCTAATCGGATATTACACACATTGGCATGTGTCACATTTCTTCACATAGGTGTGCGCATCCATATGAAGGGTGGAACACCAAAGTCCTGAGAATAAAATGGTCTTGATTACTCTGTCAGGCCCAAAGTGTCCACCTGCAACACCACGGTGTGCAGTTTCTAGGACTTTCAAATAGTCTGATTCATGAACGCACAGTCTTAGGTACCCATCCTTGCCTCTTCGATATAGGTTGTCTCCTATTAAGGCATAGTCCTGAGCCTCTTGTTCCATGCTCCGTTTTCTTGCTAGACTAGCCTCATTGGGTAATGTTCCCAATCTTATGAATTGTACCAATGGAGCACTCCAATATGGAATTAACGGCACGTGATAAAGGGTGGCATGCTCCACTGGGGGTCTCTCTTTGCACATTGGACAATTCTTAATCCACTCATGAATTTCTTTGTCCATGCTAGGCCAATACACTCCTAAACATTTTAGATTCTGCAATGTTCATTGTTTAGAATAGTGATTTCCTAGCAATCCTTCATGGTCTTGTTGCAACCAACTACTATGTTTATCATCCTCGACACAACAAGCTAGTACACCCTCTGTGTCTTGTTTGTACATACTTCTTGCCAATATTTGATATCTTTGAGATTTTACAATTTCTTCTTTGTTTGTTTTCACATTTTTATTTGCAGGGTCAAAGGTTAGGATTGGTACCAACTTATTTGCCCATTTAGGAACAAATACTAAATTGAAAAAATAAGCATCACGTAGTTCATTAGACACTCCTTGCGGTGGCTCTCCTGAAGTGATGCGAGAAAGATGGTCCACCCTAAGGTGGGTCCTACCCTTCCTGACAACAACTTCAAAGTTGTATTCCA
Organism: Ceratopteris richardii; assembly: GCA_020310875.1. NCBI lineage: Eukaryota > Viridiplantae > Streptophyta > Polypodiopsida > Polypodiales > Pteridaceae > Ceratopteris > Ceratopteris richardii. The sequence continues at coordinate 90,112,537 of CM035427.1, read as the reverse complement.
TTAGTAAGAGGAAGTATCTTACTAAGTGGCCTGTATTGCAAGGTTTATTGACCAAATATAGTAAAGCTTGATGATCAGTGAAAAACTTGAACTTACTGGCCAATAGATAGTGTCTAAACTTCTTCACGGCATATACCATGCCTAAGCCTTCTCTTTTCGTTGTGGTATAATTTCGTTCAGCTGCGTTCAACTATCTGCTAGCATATGTGATGAGTAAATCTAGATTTCCTTCACCTGTGGGTTGTGCTAGCACACATCCTATTGCATGATTGGAAGCATCTACATGGACATGGAAGGGTTTATTCCAATCAGGAGTGGTCAGTATTGGCGCTGAGCACAAACGTCTTTTTAGCTCATTGAAGGATTTTTCACATTCATTGTTCCACTCAAAATTAGTCAGCAAGGCATAAAGAGGTTTGGCTATGATAGCATACATGTGGATAAACCTACGATAATATCCACAATGGCCCATAAAGGCTTATACCTCTTTAACATTCCTTGGTCTTGGCAACTCTTCTATAGCTCTTACTTTATCCTCATCTGTGGATATCCCATTCTTAGAAACAATGTGACCTAGGATTTTACCTTGTTGTACCATGAACACACACTTTTTTGGGTTCAGACACACTCGATATTCTCTACACTTGTTGAAAATCTGTCTGAGCTCAGGGATGTGGAGTCTTCTTTCTTGGGAATGAGCACATAAATCATCCACATATACTTCTAAGATCTTTCACAAGAACTCTTTGAATACATGACACATGAGACTTTGAAATGTTGTAGGTGCATTGGTAAGCCCAAATGGCATCACACGAAATGCAAAGATTCCCCACTCTTATGGCGAAGGCCATTTTGTGTTGATCTTCTAAGGCAATGGCTACTTGGTTGTAACCTGAAAATCCATCAAGAAAGCTATAAACTTCCTTGCCTGCAACATGCTCCAATAAATGTTCAGTGATTGGAAGCGGATAACTGTCTCTAATTGTAGCTGCATTAACTTTTTTAAGGTTAATACACACAAGCAGCTTTCCATTCTTTTTGGGCACCACTACAATGGGGGACACCCATTTAGTATGCTCAATCTCATAGATGAATCCAAGTTCAATCAACCTGTCGATTTCTTCTTTTATTTTAGCTGCATAAGTGTCATTATATGTGTAGGGCTTTTGTTTTGTGGGTTTGGCATCAGCAATCATGGGGATAGTATGAGAGCAAATTTTTGGATCTACTCCCTTCAAATCTCGATAGTGCCATGCAAACACGTCCCTATATTCCCTTAATAGAGCTACAAGCTCTTCTTCTTCTTTTGCACTTAGGTCATCTCCTATGTATGTACATCTCTCTTCATTCTCTTCAATGGTCACTACAATCTTTTTGGTCTTTTCTTTATTGTCATATGCTTCTCCTATAATGGCCTCTCTCTTAGGCATTCGTACCAAAATTTTTTGGTCTTCCACTTCGTATTTCTTGAAATTTTCTGGTACTTCGAACAATGATTCCTCCTCTTCATGTTTCACTACTTTTCTTTTCTTTTTCTTTTGACCTCCTTCACTTCCATCCTTTGAGTTTATGGTTTTAATGCTTGTGAGAGGTTCTTCTTCTTGTTGGTTAAATACCCCTACATCTTCTAGATATTGCTTTTCTGAATTAAAGCAACTATCCATTACAATGGACTCTAGATCATCGCCATTCTCTTCTTCTTCTATGAAGTCACTAGGGTCACATTCTTCTAGCAAGGGCTGACACATGAAAAGTGAAATATCATAACCCTCCTCATCACAATGAGGTGTCGACTGTTCTTCATTCACAACAATGTCCATGGTGGCCAAGATTTCTGCCCAACCGTGAGGCTCAAATTCCTCATCTGGAAAGATCAGCGATGTATAGGCCGGGTCTTTAATTGGTCTATCTTCTTGAGAAGTTCCTTCTTCTCTCGCTTTTAGGCATCTTTCCTCTTCCTCTATGACCTTGCACATCCACAAGTGAGTATCTTCATGCAGCCATGATGGATCAGGTGAAGTTCCAGAATGCACAAAGATAGAATCTTCTTTCACTTTGTGGATAGGATTCCATTGTAGGGGTGTACATCTCTGAAGGTGTAATCCTTCAACTTGACCTTGGTGGTGACCCCTAAGTGCTGTAAGTACAAGGAGTTGGTTCCCCAATCATGTACTATTTACAACTGTCGTATGAAGGGTCTTCCTAGGATCATCTTGTAGACATTATTTTTTTCAAAGTCACATATAGAAAATGTGTGTTCAAACTCTACACCACAAGTGGTTAGAGTTATTCCTTCAAGCAATCCTAGAGGTCTTTCAAAATGACCGTCTGCCATTTGAAGTTTCATTCTAGTTGGTCTTAATGTGGGTTTGCCCCATCACTTCCACAAGGAGGTGGCGGCAATAGCAACACCAACACCTGAATCTATGATTGCTTTGGTTGTGCAACCCTGCTAGGTGATCGGAAGATAAATATTACTTTCTTCACCTTTGCTCATGTCTCCTATTTTATTGAGAGATATCTCTGGAACTTTTTTCTTAGAGCCTGCTTTTGGCATATTGGAATCAAGTTCTGGAACCTAATCCTTCACATGATTCCATAGCTCAGGTTTTGCTTTGAGCAGCTCTTCTATAGTGAGATGACATTGAACCTTAGTGTTCTTCACGACATCAGTGTTTCTTGGAACCACTGAGTCTTCATTTCTTACCAATATTGTGGGAGCTCTGATTTGAAGAGATTCAGATTCCCATGGGCCTGTGAATTGTGGCAACTCTTGTAAAGAATTAGATTCAAAATCTAATCTCTCATCTTCTTGTTGCTCTGCTTGTTCTCCATAGATAGACAGAATGTCTTGGGGAAATTGATCATGAAGATCATCAATCTCAGGAATAGGAGGGGGATTAGCCTTCTCCTATTTCTCCTCTTGTATTTCCCACAAGAACTCTTGAGAGTATTGTTGAATTGAAAGAGGTGTTCCCTCATCTATGGAATTAGGAACATAAGTTTTCATTCATGATGAATTTTCTCTTTCAACAACCGATTGAGCCTGTGGAAGTAAAGAAACCTGGGGCTTTTTTACCAGCTGCTCTAATCTATCTAGTAAACCTTGGAAATGCAAATGTGGTTTGACAGAGTTTGTCTGATTGAACGATTGACTGGTCTCGAGCATAGCCTAAGCTAGCTCTACCATTTTCATGCACATTTTTGTCCATTCAATCTCTAAGTCCGCTCTAGGGTAACTCTTGTCTAGGTTTGCAGCTGTTGGCCATTCTTGAAGTTGAGCCTGGTAGGCCTTGAACATCATGTCCAAGCCTTCTGGGGTTGGATCTGCAAGAACAGACCCTGGTTGTGGTTTATTTACAATGGCTGGTGGGGTGGAATGAGGTGGTGTGGATGGAATTTGGGCATGCGAGGGGCTTTGAGATGCAATGTCTTCTATTTTTGTTTTTGCATCTTTCAGGCTTTCTTCTAGTTCAGATAGCTTTTTATTCCACTTGCGATTAGGTTTCTCCATGGTATCCTTCCATGTTCTTGTTTTCCTCTTACTAGGCTCTCCTGATTCACTTGACTCTGATTGTTCAACCGGCTTATCTTGGATCAATGCTTGTGCCCTAGTGACTGCCTGTAGAGGAGCCACATTACTACTACTTGAACTTGAATCTGCCACTAAGCCTACCACATTGATGGGTGTAACCTTGGGTGCACTAGAGGGATTTCTGGGACACTCTCTTGGAAGATGTTCTTTGCCACACTCAGGACAAAAGCTTTGTATTGTGATGTTTTGTCCTTGTCCCAAAGTAGATGGGTGGGGACATTCACGAATGAAATGGTCTCCCTGACATCTAAAACATGGCCCTCTAGGGGCTTGTGGTCTTACTTGTCTCACTTGGGGCCTAGGGTTGGGATTCATATACATGACATTGGAGTATTCTGGCTCCCAATTTTGCTCCATAGGTGGTGCCCCATATTGATACGAATAAACCTCACTATGCTCAGGTGACTCTTTGTAATAACAATGTGTAGTCTCGTCATGGGAGTAGTCTGAACTATGAGCATGAGAGTCATTTTCTGAGACAAAAGGGGTCACATGCACCAATGCTCTATTAAGGTTCTCCTCTGCCAAAACATACTTAACTAGAATCACATTGGTAAGAGCTGGTGGTTGGTTTCCTAGGTCTGGTTGTGGCCTATATGGTGCCTAATATTGCTGTTGCGGCCTATAATATGGCTGTTGGTATTGATTCTGATACCTCCCCCGCTGGTAAGGTTGCTGATACGTTTGTCTAACAGCTTGCCTATTGTATGGGCAATCTTGAGCCGTATGGTTCGTGTTTTTTCTCGCAATAGTGCAATATGGAGCATTAGAGTTTCCTTGGGGTTGAGCCATCATCGAGAAAACATTAGTCATGTGGTCTCCTCCACAAGTATAACACTACTTCAATGAGGTGACCCTTGGACTTTGTCTATTTTGAACTCCTAGCTTCTTGGCCACTTGCTCAGCTATCTCATCTATCTCCGTGGAGGTTCTGGAGGTATGACTAGTAGAACTATTAGAATCCTTATAAATTTTGGACAATTCTAACTCCTCACCCAAGTTGTCTTCTATGTCAATACACATTCACACATACTCGTCTATGGATCTAGGATCTTTTAAGTACACATATGATCTTAATTTGGTGCTCAGTAAGCCATCTAAAAACAAGGCTACTTGTTTGGCTGGTGTGGGTAACTCTGGAATCGGGCATCTTTCTAAGTACTGTCTGAAGCGTCTTCCTGCAAGTCGCACAGTTTCTTGGGTGTTTGCTTGAAGCTCTGGATCAAGGATGATGTGTTATTCCTGATGCCACTCTTGGAAAATTCTACAATGAATTCTTCTAGGAGTTTCCCTATGTTCCGATAATTGCAACTGTTCAGGCGTTGGAACCAAGCTAAGGTAGTGCCCTTGAGAGTCAAACCAAATGCCTCGAACTGTGTGAACAAGTCCTCAACATGTTCAACTCTTAACACTTGTTTGAACTCAGCCACATGATCATAAGGATCTCCGAGTCCGTCAAAATAGTTCTTCATTGCCTTAACCACTTGAGAGGGTCTAAGGGTTCTTGGGTGATCTCGCGGTCTAGGCAATCAAAAATCATGTTCATCTCTTTGATGTCTATGTGCTTGGTGTCTCTCTCTTTTAGGTCTTTCGCCCTCATGTCCTGATTTGTCTATGCCCTCAGTGTGTGCAAAGCTTACCTCCGGTCTCTCTCTAGTTCTTTCCCTTTGGGTTTCATGAGCCTTGGATGATCCTGATCCTTGGAGACCATGGGAAACACTGGACCTTGGTGGAGGGAAAATTGATTCACCTCGCAAAGTGTATGCATGCCTATCTTGCTCTGTTACCAAGAATATTTTCTCTAATGTGTGATCTAGTTAGAAAACTTTTGATGGTGTCTCTCGATCCTTGAATTCATAGATGGTGACTATCGGGTTATCTTGATCTGGCTTGAATCTCCAGAAGGCTTCCTCCGTTTCTCTATTCAAGAACAGTTCTATGCTTTTGTTGTCTTGGGGCATCCACTCTGGAGTGATCCCCCTAGTCAAGATTGACTTACCTCTAGGAGTCTTGGGTTCTCATCGTAGGTCTCTTTTCTCTAGGTCTCCTATTTCATTCTCAGGAATGATATTTCCAAACTCATCTGTCCCATTTGGTAAGCTGGTAACCACATACATGGTTCCTTCCTTATCGATCCCTCTTCGAACTTGACCACAGGGTGTTCAAGTCCAAAGGGTTGGTCTAGATTTTTGAGTTGGACCACTGATCGTCTCAGGCCATCCTCATAGATGCAAGCACCTAATTGGTTGGTCCTGATATATTCCAATTGTGTTTTATAGGGACCTTCTGGTGTTTGTAAATAAGCAGTGCCTGAACTACGTGTGGGTCTTTCAAGGCTAAAAGACATTTCTGAGTCACTTGTTTCAGAACTTAGCATGTAGGGATTACTACTAAGTTGTTGTGCCCACGGCCTAGCTGGATGGTTGAGACTGACCACAAATGATCTAATGCTTTGTCTATCCTTGCCTAAGTGTTTTCCAGATCTTAGGTTCATAAGCTTTGTCTACAAGTCCAAAATTTCCCCTTGTATTACTCAAAATACTTTGGAACTGCTTGGTTTCCTAGTCCACTTGAGGGTCAACTTCAAATTACTATATCTAATAATCAACGTATTAGTTTTACCGTAACCAGTCGATGTAGTACTCCCCATGAGCTTTCCAACGAACCCAAAATCACAACAAATGGATTTTGTATGAGAAAGTTATGCCAGTTCAGGGTTCTTGGGTTAAAACAGGGAAACAAGCTCTCTCTGGGAGTACCACAGAATACGAGATATGATACCAGATTTTCCACGATATGCAATACCATTGTAGACGATACCACCTTAGACGATATGATACCACCAAGGCAATACCAATTTCCACAATACGATACTGCTATCTGCACGATATGATACCAGTCTATAAACGATACGATACCACTCCAACCGCAATACGATACTGCTTGTGCTACGCGATACGATACCACAAGGTGCATGATACGATACCAGAATAAGAGACAATACGATACTAAGTGCACGATATGATACCAATCATGCAAGCCATACGATACCACTCAGTCAACAATACGATACCGTGATTGACACGATACGATACCACTTGACTTTGCGATACGATACCACTAGGCAGGCGATACGATACCAACTTGGCCGACGATACAATACCGCTTGGTCGACGATACGATACGATACCGGGACCGAGACCGACACGATATGATACCACCAGGATGACTGTGATCGCGATACCAACACTTGACGATATGATACCAGAATGGTATCACGATACCTCAAGTGGGTGTGCATGACACGATACCTCGACAAGTATTGCGATACATGAGAGTTCTGGTATTGCGATACCAAATCTCAACCGGACACGATACTTTGAGTTTTTTAGGTCCAAATTCAGTTTTTTTTGCAAATATGTGTACCTCAGGTTCTCCTTGTCACTCTTATGTGCCTGTAGATGCAAGGTCACCCTCCAAACTCATGATATCACCACCGCGATACCAGACGTAGTTCCTCTCACACCGCATGATTCTGAATCAAATTTATGGTGTTTTGAGAGTTTTTCAAGAGTGTTTCTTCAACATTTTTAGTTCTTAACTCCCTCGTGCTTCTTTCTCACAACCATGAGTAAAAAATGAGTGAATGTACTATCAAAAAACAATAAAAATGAAAAAAACAGAGAAGATGAAGATGGGAGAAGCTGGTGATGATGATGATGACGGAGATGAAGCAAAACTTAGAAACTAAACTGATAATGGTGATTGTTTTAGCTTCCAACATTGCTACTCTACATCTTACCATCACACGCTCGTCCTCCTAGCTCTCTCCTCGGCAATAGTGCCAAATTTGGTGTCACTCTAGCACAATGACAAGTAGCAACGTGAGGAGATTCACCTCATAAATGTCAATCCACGGAGACGTGAGGACTAGTATGAAGACTATGAGCAAGTGATGGCACAAGTGCGTGAGTGAAAGCACACAAGCATGCACACACATACACACATACACGCACAAGGTAAGAGTAAAGAGTGGAACAATGGAAGATCTTCAATTACAAAAGAACTCTCTTACAAAGCTCAAATCTACAACAAGCTAACCTCAAAAATGAGCTCTCTAGCCTTTTTTATAGTTGTTTGAGTAGTTTTGGCCCTATCCAAACCTAGTGTCTGCCCTAGTTAAAAATTAGGTTCCATGGCTTATTTGAGGGCTAAAACGGAGTCTAAAAATTATGAAAATTGGTACGATGATACTTCTAATACTCCTCAAGCTCGAGGACTCCTCGTCTAGAACAAAATGGAGTTGCAAAAATGGAAAATGGTATTTACAATTGTTTTTAGTGATAGAATTCACTATTTTTGTAGGGATTTCTTGTGAAAATTTGACATGTGCTCCTTGGAGCTCCCTACATACTCCTTCTTCTTGTGTGTCCACTTCCTTGATGTGCTTCCATGCTTTGTCCATAACCTTGAGTGTCAACAATCTCCTACAAACCAATCATCAATTTGAATTTTTTCATCTTGGTTCCATCCAAAGACTTTGTGAGTATACCTGCACATTGTAAATGAGTTGATACATAGGATAGTTGAATATCCTTCTAAGCAATTTCTCCCTTACATAATGATAGTGCACTTCAGTGTGCTTAGTCCTTGTATGATATACAATATTAGCAGCCAAACGAAGTGAACTAGTGTTATCTCCAAAGATTATTGGAGTGTAGGAGTGTAACCCCAAATCTGCATAGAGTTGCTTGAGCCACATAGATTCTTGAGTTGCATTTGCCAAACCTGTGCATTTTGCTTATGTGGATGATGTTGATACATTTAGGTAGTGATGTGTGTGAACACTCTAGGACCACCGGGGCACTTTTTTCCCTCTTTAGGAGGTTTTTTTCCCCCGGCTTGTATATACGCCTATTGCCCTAATGGGCTACTTATCTTTGTACATTCTCTAGTAATACATTCAGTATTGTGTGTTTGTGCTCCAAGCTTCTTCTTCTTCCTTGTGCTGTTCGCGTGCTTCCGCAGACGTCTATCTCCAACAATTGGTATCAGAGCAGGTCGTCGCTTCTTCTAGGGTGCCGTCGACACTCCTCCGTTTGCAGTCTCAGATTCGCACGAAATTTGGTGAGCATACTCAGGGTGTTTCCGAGATCAAAACAGCTTTGTTGTGTGGTGCCGAAATCGCGATCTGAGCTCATTTCGGCCTTCGAACGCACTATAGTAGCGCTTGTGCAGGCTATTTTGTCCTTTTGTGCCAAAGGTATATACCAGTTTCTGTTCGCCAGTTTAAGCGTCTCGAAGTTTGCTATAGGTCTAGCAGAACTTGTCTGGGCAGTTCCGTTCAACTTTTTGAGATACAATCAATTTTCTGCATCAAGGTATTTTAGTCACCGGCCATGGCTGAAAGCAGTGATGTATTCCGTATGTTGGTGTTGCTCTAGCACAATGGTGAGAACCACGTTAAGAAGCTCCACCTCCTTAATGTCAATCCGCGGAAGAGGTAGGAGTGATATGAAGATCGTGAATGCGAGATGAAGTGAGAGTGAAGGTGAGAAGCATAGAGATGCACACACACACTACGAAGAGACAAGCAAGACACAATGGAAGGTGAGAAATTAACTCTATTACTCAAGAACACTCTTACAAGCTCCAAATAGCTCTAAGCTCTTCTCTACTCAAACAAGCTAACACTAAGTAACCCCAAAAATGAGCTCTCTAGCTCTTTTTATAGTTTCTAGATTAGTTTTGACCGGTTTCACATCTAGTGACCGGCATAGTTAAAAATTAGGTCCTAGATGCTATTTGGAAGGGTAAACGATGTCTAAAAATAACGAAAATTGGTATGCACATTCTACCTAAGCTCCTCAAGCTCGAGGACTCCTCTGCTTGCACAAAATGGAGCCATGGATTACAAAATGGGGTTTTCTATGTTACATATGTTACAATGAGTGATAAAAATCACTGTTGAGTGTTTTGAGAATTAATTAAAAACTGTTTGTTTGAAAACTTGATCCGACTGGCTCCTTGCTCTGTCGTTACATGCTTCCGCGTCTTCTATGCCTCTGGCTGCTTCCAACACCCCCCTCCCTCTCGCTTCTGTCGTCCCTGACAGAACCTTGTTGTGAGGTCTACCGGATATAGTTCTGTATGAGGTCTTGAGCGAGGGTGTGCTCGGAGATACGAATGCCTCGGGCCAGATCGGCCTTGAGTTTCTCCCAGTCTATTGGTTGCAGTTCTTCTGGTGGCGGGAGGTGATAGTGTGTGGAATAGACCATTCGTTCACAGGCAAATAAGTGTAATAAATGTGTAGGCCTGCTTATGAATACCTCTGAATGGTATTCCCAGAAGCCGATTGTGAACATCTCTTCGAAAGTCTGCTTGTAGCACGCCGGTAGGTACTTTATTCTACAATGCCAGGCATAACACACCCATAGCGATGGTGTTGTACTCATATCATATACCAGATCAAAATTGCCATGCTCAAAGCCCGGGGTGTTTACATGAGGTGCCTTGACGCGTCGGAAGACTTTAAAAACCATTTGCATCATGTCAAAGATTTTGACAGTCATGTGCGCCGCTATATCGTCCATATGCTTTAGTCTAGGTATCCAGTGGCGAATTGTAGCCATCATGTAGCCTACAGTTGGTAACTGGATGGGTGGCTTAAAATAGGGGTAATTCAACCAATCCTGGCACTGCTTATTGTTTTGTACCTTAATAGCAAAGGCTGTCTAGGAGCGGCATCGTGGTACTGGTCCCCAACATGGGTTGTACTTTAAGTGCAAAGGTGCCTTTACCCATGTACTCATCATTTCTGGATACTTCTGTAGTAAGTATTTGCGCCACTCTAGCTTATAGATCTCTCCTTGCTGTGCGTCAAGTGGCAAATCGTCCTCCTCGAATTGAGTCGCATGCGATGGTTTCTTACCTGTTTCTTTCTCAATGGCTAACTGGTATTCGGCCATTAACATAAAATACGGTTTATACTGTAGCTCATGCCCAGATATGTATCATCGCGGGGCCAAATGAGCAAAGAATGGAGACTGTAAAATTCTTTCTTCTATCATCGCCATGGCATGTAATTGTGCCTCTACTCTAGCTGAGTGCGTTGTCCCAAGTTCCTCAATTTTCTTCATCCACGCGGGGGTCGGGAGTTCGTAAGTCATCTGGCCTTCGACCGTGATGCGTCCGCTTGGGATGGGTTCTTGTTCTATTATCGCTTGACTCTCTTCCTCAGTCAGCTTTTTGCGTGCCCAAACTTTTTCCATAGTTCTATACAGCTTCTTAATAGCCAGTGTGTAAGCTGCTGCTTCACAAGTTTCATCTTCATGTGTACTTGTATCACCATGTGTGTATGTTTGTTGTCCTTGGCCATCTGTTTGTTCATGCTCTTGGGATTCCTGAGTTCCCTGGCTGGCTTCATCGTCGCCTTCGTCTTCATCAGTTTTTGTTCTTTCGTCATCAGAGCTAGACACGATTGGTCCTTGTGGTTGATCTCGATGTGTGGTAGGGTAGCTAGGCCTTTCAAATTCTTGAGAAAACATTTGTCCTTCTGAAAACTGGAACTCATTGGGGAATGCATCGGGCATTTCAAAATCGAACATTGTGTTCAGTGGCTCTGCTTCCAAATTGGCTATCGGGAAAGAAAACGCTTCCGCACCAATAGTGGTGGGAATTTCTGCTGCCGTGGTGATAGGTTCTGGGTTTGTGGCTGCTTGAGGTGCAACAGTACTGGTGGTGCCCTCCGTTACAACTAGTCTTGATAATCTGATATGAATAGGTTGTACTGTGGGAGTGGCTGCTGTCGGTGACTGCTCTGGAGATGGTTGTGGTGAGGGTGATTCTGGCACCTGTAGGTAGGGGATTGTTCCTCTCATGCGCTTTCCAGCTCTGCCTTTGCTAGCCTTCCTAGCTTTCTTTGTGGTTCCTTTAAATGCTTTCAGCTCCTCACCGGTCATGGCACGCTCAATCGGTAAGTCATACGCCAAGCACATATATATAATTCTCGTAAGCGCACAGCATCCATTGATGATTTTCTTTCGTTCCCATCTATGTTGTGCCAAATAGAGCTGATCAATTATCCAGCTAGCTAGATCAACCGTTTGGGGTCCAGTACATGCTAAGTATAATCCAAACCAGATTCTTTTGTGGGGCATGGTAAAACGATCCTGAGCTGGGAAAGCAAAATGCTGCATGCATATCCGCAATGGCTTGGAGAGCTCAGGGGTTATAGATGAAATATCCTCCCACTTAGTTACATCACCACGTTTCATTGGCTCTGGAACTAGCCGTTCTCGCTCCGTCGGAGTGTGTGTTCCATGTATTTTGAGAGTTGCGCGGATTAAATCTTTAGACAAATAAAACCTTCTGAATGGAGGGTCATTTACCAAGGATGGTAACATGAATGTGCCGGGTAGATCCTTGTTCTCTGAAGCCGTCAAGGTGGTTACTAAGTAAAAGCATCTGTAAAAGTCAGGTTTAGGCAAAGGGTCACTAAAGTATTCTGTAAAATCGGCTCTGGCCCAAACATGCGTTAAATCTTGTGTATTCTGTAGTCCTTCAAATTCTCTTGAGAAGAACTGGTACTTGGCCCATGTGCGATAATCAAATGCCAAATTGGCCTCAAATATGAAATCAACGTCTACTAATGGTCCTGCTAGGCCTTGAAACCAGTGAGAATTATGATGAATCTTCTCAGTATATCCTCGAGGAGGATCGTCGATTTGCATGGGTCCTAGAAAACCTCGAAACTCTGGTGGTTGCATCGTCGGATGAGATTCCGCGAGTAATTCTCCAATATTGGCCATTGGTGCACTGGGGCCAGCTTCTGATGGTCCTTCTTCGGTTTGCATGATGACTGACGAGCTAATGGAAAAGATCTGCTACAAAAGATTAGCACATTAGTATGGAAATTAATTATGATCCCATTAAGGTGAGACCGCAATCCCTTTCCATAACAGATGTGTAACCCGTGTAGCCAAGTGGTGTGAGGTGGTTAATGGAATGATTAGTTGCAAAACTAATGCAGGTCTCTAGACGCCTACATGGTCAGATTATACATACATTTCTTGATGAGCTTTTATTATGCGTGATGTGGGGTTATGGTGTGTGAATTTATACAAGGTTCAAATGTAAGTGATTTATTACAAGGATGAAGATTAGTTGAGGTGGTAGTGGTGTCAGACAATGGGTTAGGGGAAGTCTTCTGGACACGTTTCGGCATCCATTTCCTAAGAGTTTTTGAGCGGACGGTGTGTTTCTTATAAGGGACAAAAGATGGTATCGTATGTGGTGTTATCGAAGGGTGAAGAGATTTCGGCGGGGTGTATAATACATGGCTTGAGTGTTGAACTATAATACATGGTTTGGGTACCCAAATCTGCGTGGGTGTGGGTCTGTTCATAAGGTACTTCTTGGCGATCCAAATTTGTCGACTAGTCAAACTTGTAGAAGAAGGTCGAGGGGATGTTGAATACTGATTCTACTTCTGCCTTAACTTCTTCTTGTCATTATCTGCATTGTTAAAATTTGTCGGTGCTTTCTGTTCTTTTGGCAACCATATTTGTCTTGTGCCACTTACTTTGTGTTGTTGAGACTGCTTTATTCTTTGCGTCATCTGATATTGCCGTCGGTTTGGGTTCCTTCGTCGTGGTTGACTCTGTTGTGGTTGAGGTTGAGAGGTCGACTGGACGCTTTGCTTTGGAAAAGAAGGGAGGTCCAACACTTGCGCGACCTGCCCATTAGGAAGTGAGGCATTCTGTACCACAGATCTAGGCCAGTCCGCAGTAAGTGTGGAAGGATGGGCACCGCAGGGTGTTTTGCCCATATGTCCGCTGATGCAGCCCACCTGACCGCTGATTGTGTCCATCTGCCCTAGCGGTTGGGTGATTGCCCCTTCTAGTTTGCAGGAAGCCCCAGGAAAAATCTCCTGTCGTCCTTCTGATTGACAACTGTCTATAGCCAAGCCCGAGTGGGTTGGTGTAGACGTAACGTGACTGATCTGACCAAAGATCTTCCGGTCTTCCGTCGCATGCATTTCATAGGGTCTAGGGTTACAAACCTCAGTCAGAATGCCATTAGGGAAGTCAAGCGGTATCACTCGCTTCTCATCTAAGGTTCCAATCTGTAAGGAGCCTTGTCTAAGATTTAGGTCCACTGAGTGATCGTATAGCCAATCTTGGCCAAGGATTAGGGGTTCTATCAGGTCATCATCATGGCACACTAGTAGCTTCGCTGTCATGGTCACTAGGAAACTAAGTTCTTTGGCACACATCACATCTCTTAACATAGGTATGAGCATCCATGTGAAGAGTGGGCCACCATAATCCTGCAAAGAGGATGGCTTTGATTATCCTTTCAGGTCCAAAATGACCTCCTGCAACACCTTAGTGTGCAGTCTCTAGTATGCTCAGATAATCGCTTTCATGAACACATTGTCTTAGATATCCATCTCGTCCTCTTTTGTATAGATTATCGCCAATGAGTGAATAGTCTTGAGCTTCCTGCTCCAGACTGCGTTGTCGAGCTAAGGTCATTCCTTGAGGGAATGTCTTCGTCCTCAAGTATGTCACTAAAGGTTCACTCCAGTCTGGTCTGAGAGACACGTGATATAATGTAGCATGCTCTACTGGTGGTCTTTCACAACAAACATGGCATTCTTTACACAACTTGTAGACATCTGCTTCCATCGAAGGCCAATATACTCCTAGTCTATGTAGAGTCTGTAATGTTCGATGTTTCGAATGATGTTGCTTAAATGCACCTATGTGTGCTAATTGCAATCAATTCGCATGTCCTGATTCATCTACACAACAAGCAAGAATCTTTTGATTATCATGTTTATATATGCTTCCTGCTATGATTTGGTATCTCTGAGACTTGGTAATCTCTCCTTCTTTGATCTTTATCCTAGGATTCTTGGGTCCATACGTGAGAATAGGGACTATTGGTTTAGCCCATTCTGGTGCTATCTCAAGGTTAAACAAGTATGCATTTGGTAAATCATCCACTATTCCTTGAGGAGCTTCTCTTGAGGTTAATCTGGAGAGGTGGTCAGCTCTGAGATGTGTCTTTCCTTTCCTGACTACTACTTCAAAATCGTACTCCATGAGTAATAGAAACCAACGTATTAGTCATCCTGTGTTACATGGTTTGTTGACTAGGTACAATAGGGCTTGATGATCTGTAAAGAACTTGAATTTGTTTGCCAACAAATAGTGTCTGAACTTCTTTACCGCGTAGATCATCCCTAATCCTTCTCGTTTCGTCGTGGTGTAATTTCTTTCTGCTGCGTTCAATTGTCTGCTCGCGTAAGCTATGGGGAGATCTATATTACCTTCACTCGTGGGTTGTGCTAACACACATCCTATGGCGTAATTGGATGCATCCACATGTACATGGAATGGCTTACTCCAATCCGGGGTTGTCAATATAGGTGCTGAGCACAAGCGTCGTTTAAGTTCATTGAATGAATTTTCACATTCATCTGTCCATTCAAAATTGGTTAAAAGAGAGTACAACGGCTTGGCTATGATCGCATACATGTGTATGAATCTCCGATAATAACCACAATGGCCCATAAATGCCTGTACCTCCTTTACGTTAGTTGGTCTAGGTAATTCTGCAATTACTTTCACCTTTTCTTCATCCGTAGAGATTCCATTTTTTGACACAATGTGTCCTAGAATTTTGCCTTGTCTGACCATGAAAACGCATTTTTCGGGGTTCAAACAAACCTGATATTCTCGACATTTGTCAAATATTTGTCTTAACTCGGGGATATGCATCTGCCTGATATTAGAATGAGCACATATGTCATCGACATAAACTTCCAAACTCTTGCATAAGAATTCCTTAAAAACATGACACATGAGTCGCTGGAAAGTGGCGGGTGCATTTGTGAGCCCAAAAGGCATTACATGAAATGCAAAAATGCCCCATTCTGTGGCAAATTCCGTCTTGTGTTGGTCCTCTGGAGCAATGGCTACTTGATTATAGCCGGAAAAACCATCAAGAAAGCTGTAAACTTCCTTGCCCGCAACTCTTTCCAATAAGTGCTCCGTGATAGGAAGAGGATAACTGTCTCTAATCGTGGCGGCATTAAATTTTTTAAGGTTAATACACACACACAATTTTCCATTCTTCTTGGGCACTACCACAATGGGGGATACCCATTCGGTATGCTCAATTTCGTAAATGAATCTTGCTTCTATCAAACGATCTATCTCCTCTTTAATCTTAGCAGCGTAGTTATCATTGTACGTGTACGGTTTCTGTTTCGTAGGTTTTGCATCTGGAGTCATAGGGATTCTATGAGAACATATATCTGGATCTACTCCTTTCAAATCTTTGTAACTCCACGCAAAAACATCTCTATATTCGCGCAATAGGGCAACTAATTCTTCTTCTTCTTCCTTCGTCAAATCATGCCCTATGTATGTACACTTTTCTTCTTCCCCTTCTATAGCAACTATTATTTTCTTGGTTTTCTCTCGGTTATCATATACTTGTCCGTCATTCGCCTTTCTATTAGGCATTCCTACCATGATTCTTCTATCTTTGATTTCATATTTCTTGAAGTTCTCGGGTACTTCAAACAAAGATTCTTCTTTTTCTGACATGGTTTCTTTCTTCTTTCTTTTCTTGCCTTCACTCTTGCTAGTCACTTAAGTGGCTATTCTCACATCATTCATAACTTCTTCCTATTTCTGAGGGTGAGTTTCTACTTCAAAAAAATATTCTTCCTCTGATGCAAAGGATGGGTCCATGATAATTGATTTTAAATCGAAATCGCTTGCATCCTCAAATGCATCAGTGTTAGGTTCACACTCTTCTAAAATTGCATCGCACATGATTGGCTCTATCGTGAAAACTGAAATGTCATAGCCATCCTCATCACAGTGGGGTGTCCATTGTTCTTCATTGATGGCTACATCCATGGTTGCTAGGATTTCTGCCCAACCATGGGGTTCGAATTCTTCATCTGGAAATACTACAAGTGCGTAAGCTGGGTCTTGAAGAGTTCGTGGATGTTGTTCTGCACCTAAGGTCCTGGCTTCTAACCTTTCTTTCTCTTGTTTGGCTACTTTACACATCCATAAATGAGTGTCCTCGTGCAACCATGAGGGATCTGATTCTAATGAATGCACGGATTCCGTCTCTACCTGAGTCTTATGGATGGTATTCCATTGTATTGGGGGTACGTCTCTATGTGAATAATCTTTAAGATTGACTTTGGTAGTCATTCCTAAATGTTGCAAGTACAAAGAATTAGTTCCCGAATCCTGTACAATTTGCAACTGACGCATGAATGGTCGTCCCAATATCATCTCATAAGCATGATTTTTTGCAAAGTCACAAATGGCGAAAGTATGCTCAAATTCTACACCACAAGTGGTGAGAGATATTCCTTCTAGTAAGCCTAATGGTTTTTCTATGTGTCCATCAGCCATTTGTAGCTTCATCCTGGTGGGTCTTAATGCTGGCTTACCCCAACGTTTCCATAAAGCGGTGGTAGCTATGGCTACTCCGGCTCCTGAATCTAAGATGGCTTTCGTGGTGTAGCCCTGATGGGTTATCGGAAGATAAGTGTTACCTTCCTCTCTTTCACTTACATCTCCAATCTTCTCTACGGGTATCTCTGGTACCTTATTTTGTGATCCTATTTGTGAGGGAGTAGTAGCAAGCTCGGGGAATTGATTTGCTACATGTTTCCACAATTCTGGTTTTACCTTTAACAACTCCTCTAGAGTGAGATTACACTGTACTTTAGTGTTCTTGATCACTTCCGTGTTTCTAGGGATTACTGATTCTTCATTCCTCACTATTATTGTGGGTGCTCTCATACTAATAGACTTTGCTTCCCAAGGTCCTGTAAACTGAGGTAATTCTTGTAAAGAATTAGATTCAAAACCTATGTGTTCGCTCAGTTGCTCTTCCTCTACATCATCATAAATAGAGGGAATGTCTTGGGGAAATTGCTCCTGCAAGTCGTCTATTTCTTGAATAGGAGGATGGGTTCCTTGTTCCTTTCTCCATTTCTCTTCTTGTATTTCTCTCAAAAATTCATGTGAGTACCTATGTATGGAAGACAGGTTGTCTTGACTTTCTGTATTGGGTACTTGAAACAGGGATGGTACATTCTTTTCCTGTGTCTCTGGGACAATAGGGTTCCTAGGCTGATTCTTTTTCTCTTTGCTCTCTATCAAGTATTCTAGCCTGTCCATTAGTCCTTGAAAATGTAATTCCGGTTTTGCCATGTTATTCCAATTAAGATATCTAGAGGCTTCGAACAAAGCTTGTGCTACTTCTACCATCTTCATGCAAAGTTTAGTTCTCTCAATTTCTAGATCAGCCCCAGGGTAGTTTTTACTCATTTCAGCTACTTGAGGTCCCTCTTTTAATCTAGCCTGATATGCACGAAACATCATGTCTAGATTTTTTGGTATGGGTTCCGCTAAAATTGATCCTGATTTCTGAGCTGGATTCTCTTGGTTCAATTCCTGTGAAGTCAATTCTAGGATTTTGGCTCTCGACTCTTTTAAAATCTTCCAACTCAGTTATCTTTTTACTCCATTTTCTCTTAATTCTTTCTCTAGAATCTTTCCAAGATTTTGTCTTTTTACTACTGGATTGTGCAACTTCACTACTTCCAGCTACTTTCTCTTGATTAAGCTGGTGGTTCTGTAAGAGCGCCTAGGCTCTTGTTATAGCTTGGATAGGCACGTATGTAGGGTTAGATCCATCTGCGTTGTTTACAATGCCTATCACGTTGATCGGTGTCACATTTGAAGCATTAACAAGGTTCTTAGGACAATCTTTGATTATGTGCTCTTTACCACAATCGGCACAAAAGCCTTGTATATTATAGTACTGTGATTGCCCTACTATCGGGGGATGTGGACAATCCTTTATGAAATGATCTCCTTGGCACCTAAAGCATGGTCCTCTAGGGCCCTGTGGTCTTTGCTATCTTACTTGGGGCCGTGGGTTTGGGTTTGTGTACATCACATTAGCATAGTCTGGCTCCCAACTAGGTTCCACTGGTGGACTATCGTAATGATATGTCTCCACATGTTCTGGTGACTCCGTGTAATAAGCAGGTGGACTATCTACATGCGTAGAGTCAAAACTGTTTGAGTTCGGGTCACTCTCTGTGATCAAAGGTGAAGAAGGCACTAAGGCCCTACTTAGGCTCTCTTCTGCAGCAGCGTATTTGACTGAGATGACATTCGCTGGTGGGGATGGCTGCTCAGCTAAGACAGGTTGAGGTCTTTGTTGAGCCTGGTATGGGTAGTTCTGAGGAGGCCTATAGTAATAAGGCTGAGCATTGTATTGGCCTTGATACCTACCTGGCTGTGCGTATGCTTGCGGGTAGTTCTGTCTCACTGCCTGTTTGTTATATGGGCAGTCCTGAGCCATATGATTCGTGTATCTTCTCTCAATTGTACAGTATTGGCCACTAGGGTTGGCTTGTGGTTGTGGTGCATTGGGGCACATATTTGCCACATGATTTCCACCACAAGTGTAACAATGCTTGTTTGTTAGTACCCTAGGTTTACTAGAAACTCCTAGTTTCTGGGCCACTTTTTCTGCTAGGTCTTCTATCGAGTTAGACAATTTTGTGGATGCTAGAGATGAACAGTCTGAGTCCTTGTAGAACTTTGAGAGTTCCAATTCGTCTCCTAAGTTGTCCTCAATGTCTATACAAATTCTTACACATTGCTCTAGCGTTTTGGGTTCTTTTGGGTACACATAGGAGCGTAGTTTAGAGCTCAACAACCCATCTAGAAACAATGACACTTGCTTGGCTTGTGAAGGTAGCTCTTGCATTGGACATCGTTCAACATATTGTCTAAACCTACATCCTGCCAGTCTAACTGTTTCCTGAGGGGTCTGTTTAAAGCTATGAATCAACGAAGACCTGTCATGTCTAATCCCACTTTTAGAGAATTCAGTGATGAATGACTCTAAAAAGTGATGGATGTCTCTAAATTGCCTGTCCAAATGCATTGTATTGCGTGAACATGTCTTCGACTTGTTCTGCTCTTAGTACTTGCTTGAATTTTGCGACATGGTCATAGGGATCTCTTGTCCCATCAAAATAATTTTTCATGGATTTCACTAACTGAGTGGGTCTCAATATTCTTGCGTGTTCATGTGGTCTAGGTAGAGAAAAATCATCTCTACCACCTGGTATTCCATGATCTCTTTGTCTATCCGCTCTATTAGTGTCCGTGGTTGTTCTATCTCTCCCTATGGGATGAGTGAAGCTTACTTCGGGTCTTTCTTTGTTTTTCTCTCTTTGATTTCCATGGGCTGAGGATGTTCTTGCCCCTTGTTGACTTGTATTCATGTTCGTTCTAGATGGAGGGAATACCAATTCACCTCTCCATGTGTATGTGTTTTTAGCGTGGTCAGGCACCACAAAGACTCTTTCTGAAGTCTCATCCAGGTATACAACCTTTCCAGGTGTATCCGGGTCCTTGAACTCATATATCGTGATGATACCTACCTCACTAAGTAGTTCTGTCTTGTATCTCCAAAAGGCTTCATCAGTTTCTTTATTTACAAACAACTCTATGCTTCTGTTGTCCTGAGGGATCCATTCTGAGATTATTACTCGTGTTAGTACAGATTTCCCTCTAGGTGTTCTAGGCTCTTCCAATGGTTCTTTTCCTTTAGATTTAGTTTCCGTCTCTATCTGAATCACGCCAAACTCGTTGGTATTGTTTGGTTGCGTACCTAAGATGTACATTGTTCCTTCCTTGTCTATGTATGCGTCTCTCTCGAATTTCACCACTGGACGTTCTAATCCAATGGGTTGATCGGGGTTATGCATTTGCACCATCTTCATAGATGCGAGCACCTAATCAGTTGGTTCGGAGAAACTCTAGTTGCGTTCTATAGGGTCCTTCTGGTTTTTCTAAATAGGCTACATTCGACTCTCCTTCTGGTCTTTCTACGCTAAATGCCATTTCTGATTCGCTAGTATCTGAGCTCTCGAATGGATAACTAGTGTTCAATTGTTGAGTCCACGATCATGCAGTAGTTCTTACACTGGCCTCTGATGATCTAAGGCTTCGTCGGTCTGACTTGCCTATATGTTTGCCCGATCTAAGGTTCATTAATTTTCTTCCTTGCACACTCAGTACACGCTCAGATCGTCAATGATTCTTTGTTATTACTTTCTTGATTCTTTTTAAATTTTCTTTAGGTTCTTGTCTTAATGTATGCGTCAGGAATTCGACTTTCTGTGGTACTTTGAGTTCTCGTTCTGTCAGACTTATGTTCTTTCCTTTAGGTTTTCGTGTCACACACCTTTACTTTAGTCTTGAACTTGATAAATTTAATTCTCTTGAACTTGAGGCGTTCTTATCGTCTTTAATCCACAATGCTAACGTTTATCCTAAGGTAAGAATTGACTGAGGGGGTTGAGTAATCTTCCAACCTCGAGTCAGCTTTTCTGGTTGCTCTGTTGCCCAAGAAGCCGTGCCTCCCAAGCTCTATGCCCTTCACTGCCTTGCTTTGGTTGCCTTTGATTGCCTTTGCTAGACCTGGAAAAATTCAATATTAGACCAATTCACAGTTGGATGATCAAGCATTTGAGCATATACACCTTTTAAGTCCCTTCCCTTTGCCCAACTTTTCAATGCTTGCCCCCTAGCTTTCTAGTCCCAAACTAGGTCAACCTCAATTTAGCTTATCTAAAAATAGACATCTCCTTTAAGATAAAAACAGTTGAGGTCACGTAGTACTCGTAAAGAGCTTTCTAACGAGCTATTAAGCTCAAAAAACGGACTTTGGAGTAAAAAACTGACAAACAGGTTTTTTCTCCAAATATGAGCTAAGGGGTCTCCTATGAGTCTAATCACCCAAAAATTTCCCAAAAATAGCCCCAAAATTGGCCAAAAAATGAAACCCTAAAATTTGCGATAGGGGTGCACAATCGCGATGGCGTGAGACAATCGCGATGGTCTGGGACCGTCGCGATGGCGTGAAGGTGAACAATCGCGATGGTCTGAAGTGCACGGTCGTGATGGTCCAAATGTGAGCAATCGCAATGGTCGGGGTGAGTGAACAATCGCGATGGCTCGATCAGGCGGACAATCGCGATGGCGTCAGTCAACGGTCAACGTGAACAATCGCGATGGTCCAAAGTGAACTGTCGCGATGGTCACAGATGCGATGGCATGAGCCAATCGCGATGGTCCAAAATTCGAGTTGTCGCGATGGTCTAAGGGTATCGTCACAATGGCGTGATGTGCGAACCGTCACGATGGTCTAGCTTGCCACGTGGCAGCGTCGGCGTGATGGCGTGAGCCAATCGCGATGGTGTGGGGTCAACCGAACAGTCGCGATGGTGCGCGAACCGTCGCGATGGTCCAAATGAACCGTCGCGATGGCTTGAGACCGTCGCGATGGTCCGGCCGAGCCGTCGCGATGGTGTGAGCCAATCGCGATGGTGTGACACAATCGCGATGGTCTGAGCCAATCGCGATGGTCCACCAAAGTATGATTTTTTGCAATGCAAGTATGGATTCCTAGAGGCGCAAGTGTGCTCTACATGCTGGTGTGGTCGCCTTCTTCAAATTCCAAACTTTGCAGACCATCGTGATGGTCTGACACAGTCGGAAATTTCTGACAGAAGCTGAAAATTTTACCTTTTCCAAGCTTTCCTGATGCTCTGGAGCACTGTACCTGCAAGAAAACTCAAGAACACAAAAGCACATGCAAGCACAAAAGCTCTCTCTCACTCTCTCGCATGCACAAATGAGGGGAAATGAGGAGAATGGGTGGATATGGTGAATTTTCTGATTTTTTTGGAGATGAAGATGATGATGCGGTGATGAAGATGGAGTGTGGGGGAGGTGAAAAACAAGAAAAACTAAGTAAAAACAACAACAGAAACTGAAATTTTTACCTTCCAACGCCACTTCTTGCTATACTCTTACCATCACACATTCGTCCTACACTCGATCCCCGGCAACGGCGCCAAATTTGGTGTTCCTCTAGCACAATGGTGAGAACCACGTTAAGAAGCTCCACCTCCTTAATGTCAATCCGCGGAAGAGGTAGGAGTGATATGAAGATTGTGAATGCGAGATGAAGTGAGAGTGAAGGTGAGAAGCATAGAGATGCACACACACATACACACACACTACGAAGAGACAAGCAAGACACAATGGAAGGTGAGAAATTAACTCTATTACTCAAGAACACTCTTACAAGCTCCAAATAGCACTAAGCTCTTCTCTACTCAAACAAGTTAACACTAAGTAACCCCAAAAATGAGCTCTCTAGCTCTTTTTATAGTTTCTAGACTAGTTTTGACCGGTTTCACATCTAGTGACCGGCATAGTTAAAAATTAGGTCCTAGATGCTATTTGGAAGGGTAAACGATGTCTAAAAATAACAAAAATTGGTATGCAAATTCTACCTAAGCTCCTCAAGTATGAGGACTCCTCGGCTTGCACAAAATGGAGCTATGGATTACAAAATCGGGTTTTCTATGTTACATATGTTACAATGAGTGATAAAAATCATTGTTGAGTGCTTTAAGAATTAATTAAAAACTGTTTGTTTGAAAACTTGATCCGACTGGCTCCCTGCTTTGTCGTTACATGCTTCCGCGTCTTCTTTGCCTCTGGTTGCTTCCAACAGTTGGCTGTTGAGGATAAGTTGGATGGTACCAACTACCCATTATGGGCTTATATGATGCGACATGTATTGGTTGCAAAAGGACTGTGGAACATTGTGCAGGGTGTTGAAAGACGTCCTGTTACACCTGCGACTACAAGTACTACAAATACAGGTGCTGGAGGTGCTGGAGCTGATGAAGATGGTGTTGAAGATGATATTCCACAGATTCCTGTTCGTGCTGCTATTTCTGTTGCACCTACTACAGACCAGATTCGTTGGGATGGCAGAGATGCCCAAGCACATACATTGATAGCTTTGTCTGTCAAACGTGCCATTATTCCTCACATTCGCTCTTGCAGAACAGCAAAGGATGCTTGGGATACACTTACCACTTTGTACCAGGCTAGGAATGAGGCTCATGTTGCTTACCTCCGAAAACAGTTGGAGAGTGAGCACATGAATGAAGGTGATTCTATGGATAGTTTTCTTACAAAGATCAAAGACCTGAAGGAACAATTGATTTCTGCTGATGAGGTTATACCAGATAGCTCACTTGTGCAGACCGTTCTGAATGGTCTTCCTGATTCATATAAGAGTTTTGCCTCTACTCTTCGGTTGATGATGAAAGGCAATCCGAATGCCTTGTCATTTGAGGCATTAGTCTCTGTTATGTTGCAGGAAGATCAGTCCAGGCAGAACAGGTCCATTATGCATGTTGCAGATCAAGCTTTCCTGGCTAGTCAGAAGGGCAAAGGAAAATGGAGCTCTTCTACTAGTAAATAGAAATCTGCAAATGCTGCACAATCGAAGAACCAGGATAAAGATGAGAAGAAATCAGAAAAGCAGAAATTGTTCTGCAAGTACTGTAAAGGAAATGAACATATTATAAAGAACTGTCCAAAACTGGCTGCTAAAGAGGCAAAGAAGAAAGAGGCTGGAATGGTTGTTGCAGAGGCCTCTACACCAAAAACAGAGTCAGCAAATCTTATGCAGGAAGAAGAATGGGCGTTTACTACTGTCTGCAGTTTTGACCCATCTTCTCATGATCAGTGCATGTCTGCAGTAGACTCAGATGTTTGGTACTTTGATAGTGGGGCGACCAAACATATTACCTCGCAGCGCAGTTTCTTCTCTTCACTCGAGCCTGCCCCTACAGGGAATACTGTCACATGCGCCAATAACTCCTCTTATCCTGTTATGGGAGTTGGTAAGATCATTCTGACTACTGCTGATGGTAGTTCTTTCACTTTGTCAGATGCTTTATTTATGCCAGGGATAAAAAAGAACCTGTTATCAGTTTCTACATTAGCCAAGATTGGCTTGGTTGTGAAATTCGTTGATGACAGGTGTACAGTCCATGATCTCTCAATTGGTGATGTGATTATTGCTTCTGTGGTCCTATGCAGACACCCTCTTTTGGAAATTACCTTTACTTCGTGACTTTCATTGATGATTTTTCCAGGCATGCATGGGTATATCCACTCAAAGCAAAGTCCGAAGTGTTCATGTGCTTCAAACAGTTTTTGGTTTTGGCTGAAAATCTGTCAGCATGTAAAATGGGCACCCTCCGTTCTGATCGAGGGGGGGAATATATGTCTTCAGATTTTAATGCATTTGTGGCTGAATGTGGGATAAAACACCAGTGTACAATGCCGTATACACCTCAACAGAATGGAGTTGCTGAACGAAAGAATAGGTCACTCATGGAAATGGTGAGGTGCATGGTCAAAAGTCAGGCTTTACCACATAGTTTCTGGCTTGAAGCTGTCATGTGTGCAGCATATGTACTGAACAACTGTCCCACTAAAGTGTTGCAGTCTATCACTCCATATGAGGCTTGGCATGACCGCAAGCCATCTGTTGCTCATCTGCGTGTTTTTGGTTGTTTGGCATATGCATTAGTGCCTGAACAACATCGCAGAAAATTGGATGATAAGGCAGTAAAATGTATTTTTGTTGGGTACAGTTCTGAAAGTAAAGGCTATCGTCTGTATCATCCACAGACTAAACGCATTCTGGTTAGCCGTGATGTTGTCTTTGTGGAAGATGCTATTCAGCCATTGCTTTCATGTACTAAGGAGACATCTGTTAGCTCCAAAGACATGTATGATACTTTGATGCCTCTTTTTACAGGTGGACAGGCTAGTGCTGGTCCTAATGAGGCAACTTCTCAGCCTTTGCAGGTTTCATATGATGATGCAGATCATTCCATTTCTGATGCAGATTTACATGATGCACTTGTTGATGAGAGAGTTGATATTGAGCAGGCAAAAACTATGCCAAAATGGCTGGTGCAGACTTTGTGTGACAGCAAATTAGATGCACCTTTGTCATATCGTACTCGTTCAGGCTCTCATAGTGCCTCCTTTGCATCAGATTGCTATGCTATGGCTGCATCTAGTCTCTGTGATGAGAATGAGCCTGTTTCTTTTGATGAAGCACAAAATTCAGAAAATTGGATGGCTACTATGCAATCTGAATATGATGCTATAATGAAGAATGGTACATGGTCTTTATGTGACTTGCCTCCTGGCAAGAAGGCCATTGGCACTAAGTGGGTATACAAGCTGAAGTGTAAACCTGATGGTACAGTTGATAGGTATAAGGCTAGGCTTGTTGCAAAGGGTTATGCACAAGAAAGAGGCATTGATTTTGATGAGACCTTTGCACCTACATGCCGTATGACTACTGTTCGGAGCATTTGTGCACTTGGAGCCCATCATGGTTGGAATGTACATCAGTTGGACATTAAAATAGCATTTCTGAATGGTGACTTGCATGAGGAAGTGTATGTTTTTCAGCCCCGTGGCTTTGTGCAGAAAGGGCATAAAAACCAGGTTTGCAGGTTAAAGAAGGCATTATATGGTTTAAAGCAAGCACCACGTGCTTGGTATGAGAAGATACATGCCTATCTGATTGCACATGGTTTTGAGAACAGTCCAACTGAAAGCACCTTATATGTTAAACGTGCTAATGATGTGCTTCTGATCATTGTTGTCTATGTTGATGACATGCTGCTCACTGGTCCTATTGAGACACATATTGCTGATTTTAAGGCTGATTTGCATGCCTCATTTGAGATGTCTGATTTGGGGCATTTGCATCACTATTTGGGCATTCAGTTTATGCATGTTGATGGTGGAATGGCTTTGTGTCAAACGAAATATATTGACACATTATTGCAGCGTTTTGGCCTTGAAGACTGTAAGCCTATTGCCACTCCTATGGAGACAGGTTTACGATTGATTCTTCATGATGCTGGAGATGCATTTGATGTTGTTCTCTATCAACAGGCTGTTGGATGCTTGATTTACTTATGCATTACTCGGCCAGATATTCAGTTTGCTGTCTCACAGATGAGCAGGTTTATGCATTGCCCAAGAGTCACGCATTGGAAAGCGGTTAAGCGCATCTTTCGCTACTTGAGTGGTACTAGGCTACTTGGGTTGTTTTATCCCAAGGGGGGATCACTACCGCCAGATTTGCATGCTTTTTCTGACTCAGATTGGGCTGGTTTCTATGACACTCGTGTGTCCACTAGTGGTTTTTGCTTCATGCTTGGTACCTCATGTATATCTTGGTTGAGCAAGAAGCAGCCTACTGTGGCCACTTCCAGTTGTGAGGCTGAGTATAGGGCAGCTTTCACAGCGACTGTTGAGTGTGTGTGGCTCAGATGCCTTATGGCTGATTTGGGTGTTGGCCAGTCTTCTGCCACCACCATCTTCACTGACAGTCAGAGCGCATTGCCAGTTGCGAGGAACCTTGTGTTCCATGCTCGCACTAAGCACATTGAGGTGCATTATCACTATGTCAGGGAGAGGTTCTCTGCTGGGGAGATCAGCTTGGCATATGTGCCCATGCAGGAGAACATTGCAGACCTTTTCACAAAGGCTCTGCCTAGGGAGAAGTTTGAAGCTTTCCGCAAAGCTTTGGGCTTACTTCCTTTTGTGGAGTGATTTCCACATAGCTTGGCACTTCCTTATACATGAGTGCCAGCTCCTTGTTCACCGCATCACTCCCAGGGGGGATTTGTTGATATATTTAGGTAGTGATGTGTGTGAACACTCGAGGATCACCGGGGCACTTTTTTCCCTCTTTAGGAGGTTTTTTCCCCCGGCTTGTATATACGCCTATTGCCCTAATGGGCTACTTATCTTTGTACATCCTCTAGTAATACATTCAGTATTGTGTGTTTGTGCTCCAAGCTTCTTCTTCTTCCTTGTGCTGTTCGTGTGCTTCCGCAGACGTCTATCTCCAACAGATGATAAGGCCACATTTGGTTGCTTCTTAGATGACCAAGATATAAGCTTTGAACCTGCAAAAGATAGGTACCCTGAAGTACTCCTATAATTCTTGGAGTGGATGCACCCAGCCCAATCTACATCAGAATACATCTTTATATCTAAGTCAGAAGTGAAGAGATAAAAAACCCTTCATTTATGGTTCCCTTTAGATACTTTAGCACACTTTTGGCAGCTTCATGTGAGGCTTCCTTGTTGCATGCATAAACTGACTTAATGTACTTACTCCATAGGCAATGTCTACTCTTTTTAGGGTAGCATAGTTGAGACTACCTACAAGTTGTTGATAACTTGTGACATCCTCAAGGAGTTCTCCTTCATGAGAACTAAGCTTATGATTGAGACTGTCAGTGAAGATGGTGGTGGCAGAAGACTAACCAACACCCAAATCAACCATAAGGCATCTGAGCCACACACAATCAACAGTCGCTATGAAAGCTACCCCATACTCAGCCTCACAACTGGAAATGGCCACAGTAGGCTGCTTCTTGCTCAACCAAGATATGCATGAGCTACCAAGCATGAAGCAAAAACCACTAGTGGACACATGGATGTCATAGAAACTGGCCCAATTAGAGTCAGAAAAAGCATGCAAATCTGGTGGTAGTGATCCCCCCTTGGGATAAAACAAACCAAGTAGCCGGGTACCACTCAAGTAGCAAAAGATGTGCTTAACCGCCTACCAATGCTTGACTCTTGGGCAATGCATAAACCTGCTCATCTGTGAGACAGCAAACTGAATATCTGGTTGAGTAATGCATAAGTAAATCAAGCATCCAACAGCTTGCTGATAGAGAACAACATCAAATGCATCTCCAACATCATGAAGACTCACTCGTAAACTTGTTTCCATAGGAGTGGCAAAAGGTTTATAGTCTTCAAGACCAAAACGCTGCAATATTGTGTCAATATATTTCATTTGACACAAAGCCATTCCACCATCAACGTGCATAAATTTAATGCCCAAATAGTGATGCAAATGACCCAAATCAGACATCTCAAATGAGGCATTCAAATCAGCCTTAAAATTAGAAATCTGGCTCTCATGAGGACCAGTGAGCAGCATGTCATCAACATAAACCACAATGATCAGAAGTACATCATTAGCACGCTTGACATATAAGGTGCTTTCAATTGGACTTTTCTCAAAAACATGTGCAATCAGATAGGCATGTATCTTTTCATACCAAGCACATGGTGCCTGCTTTAAACCATATAATGCCTTCTTTAACCTACACACCTAGTTCTCATGGCCTTTTTGCACAAAGCCATGAGGCTAAAAAACATACACTTCTTCATGCAAGTCACCATTCAAAAATGCTGTTTTGATATCCAACTGATGTACATTCCAACCATGATGAGCTGCAAGTGCATAGATGTTATGAAGAGTAGTCATTCAACAAGTAGGTGCAAAGGTCTCATCAAAATCAATGCTTCTTTCTTGCGCATAACCCTTTGCAACAAGCCTAGCCTTATACTCATCAATTGTTCCATCAGGTTTATGCTTAAGCTTGTATACCCACTTTGTGCCAATGTCCTTCTTGCCAGGAGGCAAGTCACATAAAGAACAAGTACCATTCTTCATTATAGCATCTTATTTAGATTGCATTACAACCATCCAATGTTCAAAATTTTGTGCTTCAGCAAACGAAATATGTTCAGTTGCATCACAGAGACTAGAGGCAGCCATAGCATAGCAATCTGATGCATAAGAGGCACTACGAGACCCTGATTGAGTACGATATGATAGAGATGCATCTAATTTGTTGTCATGCAAAGTCTCCACCAACCATTTTGGCATAGTTTTTGCCTGCTCAATATCAGCTCTCGCATCGACAAGTGCATCATGTAAATCTGCATTAGAAATGGAATGATATGCATCATCACATGAAACTTGCAAAGGCTGAGAAGTTGCCTCATTAGGACCAGCACTAGACTGTCCACTTGTAAAAAGAGGTAGCAAAGTATCATACATGTCTATGGAGCTAACAGATGTCTCCTTAGTACATGAAAGTAGTGGCTGAATAGCATCTTCCACAAAAAAACATCATGGCTAACTAGAATGTGTTTAGTCTATGGATGATACAGACGATAGCCTTTTCTTTTAGAACTATACCCAACAAAAATACATTCTACTCCTTTATCATCCAATTTTCTGTGATGTTCTTCAGGCACTAATGCATATGCCAGACAACCAAAAACATGCAGATGAGCAACAAATGGCTTGTGATCATGCCAAGCCTCATATGGAGTGATAGAGTGCAGTGATTTTGTGGGTTGAGTACATGTGTTGCACACATAACAACCTCAAGCTAGAAACTATGTGGTAATGGCACTGTACACTGGTGTTTTATCCCACGTTCAACCAGAAATGCATTAAAATCAAAAGACATATATCCCCCCCTCGATCAGAATGGAGGGTGCCAATTTTACATGCTGACATATTTTCAACCAAAACCAAAAACTGTTTGAAGCACATAAACACTTCGTACTTTTCTTTGTGTGGATATACCCATGCATGCCTAGAAAAATCATCAATGAAAGTCACAAAGTAAAGATAATTTCCAAAAGAGGGTGTCTGCATAGGACCACAGACATTGTTATGAACAAGCTACAATTTCTGAGTAGCCGAACTGAGCCATCTTTTGGAAATGAGGAACGTTGCATTTTGCCCAAAATATAGCCTTCACATACATGTTTACCGGGTGCCTCAAGTTTGGGCAAGGAGGACACCATTTCAGATTTTTGCAGGCATAGCAAACTAGCAAAGTTCAGATGACCAAAGCATGGATGCAAAAGTTTTGCATCTAACATAGCTTGAGAATTATCTACTGCACATGCCAAATCATTCATCAATTTCTCATCATCTATGACCTTATATAGCCCATGGCATAAAATGCCAGACACAATAATAACATCACCATTTGATATATCATGAACTATACATCTGTCACCAACAAATTTCACAACCAAGCCAATCTTGGCTAAGGCAAAAACTGATAACACATTCTTCTTGATCCCTGGCACAAATAAAGCATATGACAAAGTGAAAGAACTACCGTCAGCAGTAGTTAGAATGATCTTACCAACTCCCATGACAGGATAAGAGGAGTTGTTGGTGCATGTGATAGTATTCCTTGTAGGGGTAGGCTCGAGTGAAGAGAAGAAACTACACTGCAAGGTAATATGTTTGGTCGCCCCACAATCAAAGTACCAAACATCTGAGTCTACTGCAGACATGCACCACTCATGAGAAGATGAGTCAAAATTGCAAACAGTAGTAAACACCCATTCTTCAACCTGCACAAGGTTAGCAGACTCTGTTTTTGGAGTAGAGGCTTCTACAACAACCATTCTAGCCTCTTTTTTCTTTGCCTCTTTTGCAGCCAATTTAGGACATTTCTTTATGATATGATCATTTCCTTTACAGTATGTGCAAAACAATTTCTGCTTTTTTGATTTCTTCTCATCTTTGTTTTCCTTCTTCGAATGTGCGGAATTAGCAGATTTCTGCTTACTACTTGAAGAGCTCCATTTTCATTTGCCCTTCTGACCAGCCAAGAAAGCTTGATCTGCAACATGCATAATGGACCTGTTCTGCCTCGACTGATCTTCTTGCAACAGAACAAAGACTAAGTCAAATGAAAAGCCATTTGGATTGCCTTTCATCATCAACCAAAGAGTAGAAGCAAAACTTTGATACGAATCAGGAAGACCATTTAGAACGGTCTGCACAAGTGAGATATCTGGTATAACTTCATTAGCAGAAATCAGCTGTTCCTTCAAGTCTTTGATCTTTGTTAGAAAATTGTCCATAGAATCACCTTCATTCATGTGCTCACTCTCCAACTGTTTTTGGAGGTAAGCAACACGAGCCTCATTCCTAGCTTGGTACAATGTGGTAAGTGTATCCCAAGCATCCTTAGTTGTTCTGCAAGAGAGAATGTGAGGAATAATGGCAAGTTTGACAGGCAAAGTTATCAATGCATGTGTCTGAGCATCTTTACCATCCCAACAAATCTACTCTGCAGTAGGTGCAGCAAAAACTGCAAAACGAACAAGAATGTATAGAATATCATCATCTTCAACACCATCTCCATCAGCTCGAGCACCTATATTTGCAGTACCTGTATTCGTCGAAACAAGCTCAGATCATGATTTTGGTCTGAGTTTGCTCACCAAAATTCATGCGATTCTAAGAGTACAACCGGAGGAGTGTCGATGATGCCCTAGATGAAGCGGTGACATGCTCTGATACTAGTTGTTGGAGTTAGATGTCTACGGAAGCACGAAAACAACACAAGGAAGAAGAAGAAGCTTGGAGCACAACACACAATACTGAATGTATTACTAGAGAAATGTACAAAGATAAGTAGTCCATTAGGGAAATAGGCATATATACAAACCGAGGGAAGAAAAACTCCTAAAGAGGGAAAAATGTGCCCCGACGGTCCCAGTGTGTTCACACACATCACTACCTAAATATATCAACATTTCGTAGGTGAGAGGTATTGATATTCAAGAGATATTTGTGCCAGCAACATGAATGCCAAATATATGTGTAGTGCTTGCAGTTGTTTCACATAAAAATTAGTCAATATTCGAGAGGGAAGTCAAATCTCATTTTTTGAATGGACACTACATAAACATCTCAATCATCAAGTTTCAATGTGTTGCACTTAGAAGTTGTTTTTTGTAAAGTTAAGAAACTTCATATGGGCTAAAGCACGCTCCACTTGGTTCAAAGGAATACAAATATTTTTTAAAGTATGAGTTTCAAAACAAATCACATAACATATTAAATTTTGAGTTTAAAAGGATTGAACATGGGCTACTCCATTATTTCATTGGAATCAGGTTGTGGCAAAGGGAATCTATCATTTTCTTGTCTAAGTAGAAGTATAATATGAAAGATCTTAAAGCTCGCACAAAGCACATTGAGGTGCATTATCATTATGTGAGGGAGAGGTTCTCTGCTGGGGAGATCATTTTGGCATATGTGCCCTCACAAGATAACATTGTAGCTATTTTCACAAAGGTTGTGCCTTGGGAGAAGTTTGAAGCTTTCTACAAAGATTTGGGCTTACTTGCTTTTGTGGATTGATCTCTTTCCACATAGCTTGGCACTTCCTTATAGATGAGTACCAGCTCCTTGTTCACCGCATTACTCCAAGGGGGGATTTGTTGATATATTTTGGTAGTGATATGTGCGAACACACTAGAACTCTCGGGGAACTTTTTTCCCTCTTTAGGAGGTTTTTTTCCCTCTACTTGGATATATGCCTATAACACTGATGGGTCACTTAACTTTGTACATTCACTTGGTAATACATTCAGTATTGTGTGTTGTTCTACAAGCTTCTTCTTCTTCTTCTTCCTTTTGTTGTTCGCGTGCTTTCGTAGACATAAAAAACCAACAAATAGTCATGAGTATGTGTATTGCAGACATCTTTTCTATAGGAGAGAAGGTCTCCTCATATAAATTCCTTGAGTCTAAGCATATCCCTTTGCTACCAATCTAGCCTTGTACTTGTTCATGGTTCTAGTAGAATTATTTTTTACCTTGTAGATACATATGGATCAAATGATCTTCATGGTTGAGGTCTTCAACACTAAATTGTTGTGCAAGTAACAAGCCTAAGATCTTGATCTATGCTCTTTTGATTTCTCTTGAATTCATCAAGCATAATTCTAATTTTTTTGGAGCATATGGCTAATGTTTGAAAGGTGAAAGAAATATCGTGATTGAAGGGAGCCAAAAGTGAATAATTTACTTTGAATTGAAATTCAAAATGATCCTAAAAATTAGGACTACCTTTTAAGTGGAAGATCGAACCACCTTCAAGTTAAAAAATGTATATAAACACTACCTCTCTAGTTGTGAGGAAGAAGAACATTCCATAGTGATTAGAGCCGATTTAGTGAGCATACATTGTACTACCTTGAAGTGAAAGAATTCATCCACAATGCCTTTGGATCATATGTGCAATATCAATACACATTATGATTCATTTTCATTGAGTAGTCATTCTTTATTTACTGTTATTGTACCTTAAGCTACTTATTCACCTTTTCCAAGTCATATCTCAGTATTTAGGTACTCAATCTATACTCTATCACTTGGATCACTTAGTTTGGATGGTTATGTGCTTGCATACATAGTTTCATTGACATTGGATGTGTAACCCTTGAGATATGAATGCTTATATGTGACCATGTTCGAACACCTTCATCTTCCTAAATCATTGAGTTGGTCCCACAAATCTTCTTACATTTGTTTCTCACTGCACAATGAGTCTAGATTCACGAAATAACTTGCTTTGGTTACCCTAACAGTTTAGTTGAAAGTGTTGAAAATCTCTCTATATAATTTTTACTAGGCTGTGCACTAAACAAATCTCTAAGAGCTTCTCATCCATGAATAGAAGATCTCTCAAGACTTTTTATCTTCAAACTCATTTGTTTCAAAAAAGTTTGTGAATGATGTTCCAAATGCCTTAGGTGTTCTCAATGCATAGTGGAAGCTTAGAGAGTATACTAAACATCCCCGAAGTTACTTTGTCTAGTGTTGAGCATGTTTTTGCCAACACACCCTCATCTCTACAAATTATTCATCACCTCGTCACGGTGGTATGAGAGCAAAGCTAAGGTCTAGGGGTTGTGGGTGATGGATTCTCCTCATCCATTGCAAAGCTAGATTGAAGTAACTACTCAACTTGATCTCTTAGAAAGGGGGCATATCTACAAGGAAGGAACTTATATGGATACATTTCTAGAGATGTGATGATTCCAATACTCAAAAGCAAGGGGCAATCAACACAAGAGGAGCACGAAAGGTTAAATGCATGGTGTTCAAAGGATGCTTTGGCAAGGTCATACATTCTCAACTCTATCTCTGATCTCCTTTTACTCGCTCACATTAGGAATTGTAAAACCTGCCAAGAGACATGGAACTCTTTGGAAGCATTCTTCTCCGCAAGCACCAAAGCTAGGAAGGATCCACTATGGATGGAGTTTACAACACTCAAGAAGATGCCCAGACAAAATGTTACTGACTTTGTCACCAAGATGAAGGATATTACAAATCAGCTCGGAAGAATTGGAGAGGTCATTGATGAAGAAATAATTATGTTGTGAGGCAAGCCATCAATGGAATTAAAGGTGATGACAAATGGGAAGCCTGCACCTTAGCTATGGACCTCTACATGGACATAAAAGTACCTAACTTCAACACACTTATGGGGCAACTTTTCACACATGAAGAAAAGTTTATAAAGAATGTTGAGAACTAGAAAGGTGACCAATTCTCTAACCTCTATATAGATAAGAATAAAGGTAAGGACAACAAAGGAAAGGTAAGAGATATGATGATCAAGGAAGTGCCTCTCAAGAAAAAATTGATAACACCAATATAATAATCATCCAGTCATCCACCCAATGATTTGATATCATGTTGAGAGTACACAAGTGGAAGAAAACTGAATTAAAACATGTACTCACAAATGAAATGAGTGCAAGACTCAAAAGAATGAGTGAAACCTCTCAAGGCAAAAATAACACCAATAGAAGAATAATCAAGTCATCCACCCAATGCTTTGATACCATGTTGAGAGTACACAAGTGGAAGAAAACTGAACTAGAACATGTACTCATAAATGAAATGAGTGTGAGACTCAAAAGAATGAGTAGACCATGAAATGGGAAGACTAGCCTATGGATTAAGGGAGCTTTCCAAGTGAATGGAGTGAGCTCTCAAGATTCTAATTTAATAAAAAGTGAGGAGAGGAATCCTTATATAGATTTTGAAGATTTTCTATCAAAGCACATCATTTGTGGGATAATTAACTGTGAAGAAGAATGAATAAAAAAAAGGAGATTCTACATGGAAAGTCTCCGGATACAATTAGGTTAAATGTGGTGATGCAAGCAAGTATGATAGAATATTTAAAATCCATACTTGGGAGATAGACTAGTTTTCATTAAACAAATAGGAAATCAATATTAACTGGATCTAGAAAGCAAAATATAGAGAAAATCATACTTTAAGTAATGAAAAGGAAAGTTAACTACATAGGGTATTTCAGGTTTGATATTCAAGAGACATTTGCACCAACTATATCTGTAGTACTTGCAATTGTTTCACATAAAAATTGGTCAATATTCAAGAGGGAAGTGAAATTTCATTTTTTTAATGGACACCTTAAGAAGCAGTCATATATATCTCCATCACCAGGTTTTAATGTGTTGCATTTAGAAGTTGGTTTTTTTTTAGTCAAGAAACCTTTATATGGGCTGAAGCAAGCTCCTTGACTTGTTTATAAGGAGTACGAATTCTTTTTTAAAATATGAGTTTGAAAAAAACGTTCTTAATGGTAATCAACATGTTATGGTAAAGAATGTATATTAGAGAATGTACCAAGATCAGTAGCCCATTAGGGCAATAGGCATATATACAAGCCGGGGAAAAAAACCTCCTAAAGAGGGAAAAAAGTGCCCCGGCGGACCTAGTGTGTTCACACACATCACTACCTAAATATATCAACAAATCCCCCCTGGGAGTGATGCGGTGAACAAGGAGTTGGCACTCATGTATAAGGAAGTGCCAAGCTATGTGGAAATCACTCCACAAAAGGAAGTAAGCCCAAAGCTTTGCAAAAAGCTTCAAACTTCTCCATGACATAATGATAATGCACCTCAATGTGCTTCGTGCGAGCATGGAACACAGGGTTCCTCGCAACTGGCAATGCGCTCTGATTGTCAGTGAAGATGGTGGTGGCAGAAGACTGACCAATGATGGAGAGTGTTAATCTCCAAAAGAACGAGTTAACCTTGAATTTAGATCACCTCTATATCAAGATTAACCTTAGACTCCACCAAACTTAGAGAACTTTCACCAATTTATCAGAAAATTGATTATTCTGAAAAATTCAGCTTCTTCAGAAAAGTCTGCTGCAGATTAATCACTCATTGACTAATCAATCCTGTAAAGTTTTTGATAAAACTTTGCACAACACTTTGCCTTAAGGTTGCGCAACTTTGCCAAGTTAAATCTCTCAAAAAGATTGAGTACACACTGAGAAATGTGTGAAACACTTTACCTATGTCTGAAAGAGCTTCTCTGCAATGGCGACTTTGACACCTGCAACTTCTTAGCACTGGTTCTCTCAAAGTAAATCCCGTTTGATCAAGATCTTTTAGCCATAGATGGCTTACCTTCCAACTTAGATTTTAAGCCCTCACTTGTGTAAAACTTTACACTGTGGACTGAGCAATGATCATTTCATTGAAGATGAAATGTGCGCCAGATTTTACGACTCTTAGAACATTCTTACATATGAATGTTCCTAATCAAAATTCTCTCATCTTGATTACAATTAACCTCTCAAATTCTAGCCATAGATAGATTAGCTATGGACTTAGACACGTGCAGAAGGATTTCTCAAAAGATTAAACACAGAAGGAGCAGACTGCTAAACATAGGGCGCAAGTTTCTCGATTTCTTCAGAAAATTTACATACAAGTGAGGATAGATGATTCACTCACTTTCAATGTGTCTAATGACACTAATTTCTCTCTCCCTATTCTCTAATCTTCTTCTACTCTCTTTGCCCGACCTTTTCCAACATATTTATATATGAATATATACAAGTGTATGACTAAACAAAGATATAAGTCAGCTAATGTACATATGTGTACATATCTTTGGATTTTCTGAACATGTCCTTCATTCAACCATCTGACTTTGTTTTCTTCTTGACTCCTTGATTTCATTCCTCCATAATTCTTCAATTGATGATTGTCATGCACCAACAACCAATACCCAAATCAGCCATAAGGCGTCTAATCCACACACACTCAACGGTAGCTATGAAAGCTGCCCTATACTCAGCCTCACAACTGGAAGTGGCCACAGTAGGCTACTTCTTGCTCAACCAAGATATACATGAGCTACCAAGCATGAAGCAAAAACCACTGGTGGACACACGAGTGTCATAGCAACCAGCCCAATCTGAGTCAGAAAAAGCATGCAAATTTAGCGGTAGTGATCCCCCCTTGGGATAAAACAACCCAAGTAGCCGAGTACCACTCAAGTAGCGAAAGATGCGCTTAACCGCCTTCCAATGCGTGACTCCTGGGCAATGCATAAACGTGCTCATCTGTGAGACAGCAAACTGAATATCTGGCCGGGTAATGCATAAGTAAATCAAGCATCCAACAGCCTGCTGATAGAGAACAGCATCAAATGCATCTCCAGCATCATGAAGACTCAATCATAAACCTGTCTCCATAGGAGTGGCGATAGGCTTACAGTCTTCAAGGCCAAAACGCTGCAATAATGTGTCAATATATTTCGTTTGACACAAAGCCATTCCACCATCAACGTGCATAAACTGAATGTCCAAATAATGATGCAAATGCCCCAAATCAGACATCTCAAATGAGGCATGCAAATCGGCCTTAAAATCAGCAATATGCTTCTCAATAGGACCAATGAGCAGCATGTCGTCAACATAGACAACAATGATCAGAAGAACATCATTAGCACGCTTAACATATAAGGTGCTTTCAGTTGGATTGTTCTCAAAACCATGTGCAATCAGATAGGCATGTATCTTCTCATACCAAACACGTGGTGCTTGCTTTAAACCATATAATGCCTTCTTTAACCTGCACACCTAGTTTTCATGCCCTTTCTGCACAAAGGCACGGGGCTGAAAAACATACACTTCTTCATGCAAGTCACCATTCAGAAATGTTGTTTTAATGTCCAAGTGATGTACATTCCAACCATGATGGGCTGCAAGTGCACAAATGCTCCGAACAGTAGTCATACGCCATGTAGGTGCAAAGGTCTCATCAAAATCAATGCCTCTTTCCTATGCATAACCCTTTGCAACAAGCCTAGCCTTATACCTGTCAACTGTACCATCAAGTTTACACTTCAGCTTGTATACCCACTTGGTGCCAATGGCCTTTTTGCCAGGAGGCAAGTCACATAAAGACCATGTACCATTCTTCATTATAGCATCATATTCTAATTGCATAGCAGCCATCCAATTTTTTGAATTCTCTGCTTCATCAAAAGAGACAGGCTCATTCTTATCACAGAGACTAGACGCAGCCATAGCATAGCAATCTGATGCAAAGGAGGCACTATGAGAGCCTGAACGAGTACGATATGACAAAGGTGCATCTAATTTGTTGTCACGCAAAGTCTGCACCAGCCATTTTGGCATAGTTTTTTCCTGCTCAATATCAACTCTCTCATCAACAAGTGCATCATGTAAATATGCATCAGAAATGGAATGATCTGCATCATCATATGAAACCTGCAAAGGCTGAGAAGTTGCCTCATTAGGACAAACACTAGACTGTCCACCTGTAAAAAGAGGCATCAAACTATCATACATGTCTTTGGAGCTAACAAATGTCTCCTTAATACATGAAAGCAATGACTGAATAGCATCTTCCACAAAGACAACATCACGGCTAACCAGAATGCATTTAGTCTGTGGATGAGCAACAGATGGCTTGCAGTCATGCCGAGCCTCATATGGAGTGATAGACTGCAGCGCTTTAGTGGGACAACTGTTCAGTACATATGCTGCACACATGACAGCCTCAAGCGAGAAACTATGTGGTAAAGCCTGACTTTTGACCATGCACCTCGCCATCTCCATGAGTGACCTGTTCTTTCGTTCAGCAACTCCATTCTGTTGAGGTGTATACGGCACTGTACACTGGTGTTTTATCCAACATTCAGCCAGAAATGCATTAAAATCAGAAGACATATATTCCCCCCCTCGATCAGAACGGAGGGTGCCCATTTTACATGCTGACAGATTTTCAGCCAAAACTAAAAACTGTTTGAAGCACATGAACACTTCGGACTTTTCTTTGAGTGGATATACCCATGCATGCCTGGAAAAATCATCAATGAAAGTCACGAAGTAAAGGTAATTTCCAAAAGAGGATGTCTGCATAGGACCACAAACATCACTGTGTACAAGCTCCAATTTCTGCGTAGCCCGAACTGAACCATCTTTTGGAAAGGATGAACGTTGCATTTTGCCCAAAATACAGCCTTCACAAACATGTTTTCCAGGTGCCTCAAGTTTGGGCAAAGAGGACACCATTTCATATTTCTGCGGGCGTAGCAAACTAGCAAAATTCAGATGACCAAAGCGTGCATGCCAAAGCTTTGCATCTGACATAGCCTGAGAATCATGAACTGCACATGCCGAATCATTCACAGATCTTTCATAGTCTATGAGCTTATACAGCCCACGACATAAAATGCCAAAAGAAATAATCACGTTGTCATTTGATAGATCATGAACTGTACACCTGTCATCAACAAATTTCACAACCAAGCCAATCTTGGCTAATGCAGAAACTGATAACAGATTCTTCTTGATCCCTGGCACAAATAAAGCATTTGACAAAGTGAAAGAACTACCATCAGTAGTAGTCAGAATGATCTTACCAACTCCCATAATAGGATAAGAGGAGTTGTTGGCGCATGTGACAGTATTCCCTGTAGGGGCAGGCTCGAGTGAAGAGAAGAAACTGCGCTGGGAGGTAATATGTTTGGTCGCCCCACTGTCAAAGTACCAAACATCTGAGTCTACTGCAGACATGCACTGATCATGAGAAGATGGGTCAAAACTGTAGATAGTAGTAAACGCCCATTCTTCTTCCTGCACAAGATTTGCAGACTCTGGTTTTGGTGTAGAGGCCTCTGCAACAACCATTCCAGCCTCTTTCTTCTTTGCCTCTTTAGCAGCCAGTTTTGGACAGTTCTTTATGATATGATCATTCCCTTTACAGTACTTACAAAACAATTTCTGCTTTTCTGATTTTTTCTCATCTTTGTCTTGGTTCTTCGAATGTGTAGCATTTGCAGATTTCTGCTTACTAGTAGAAGAGCTCCATTTTCCTTTGCCCTTCTGACTAGCCATGAAAGCTTGATCTGCAACAAAAATAATGGACCTGTTCTGCCTGGACTGATCTTCCTGCAACAGAACAGTGACTAACTCCTCAAATGACAAGGCATTTGGATTGCCTTTCATCATTAACCGAAGAGTAGAAGCAAAACTCTGATATGAATCAGGAAGACCATTCAGAACGGTCTGCACAAGTGAGCTATCTGGTATAACCTCGTCAACAAAAATCAACTGTTCCTTCAAGTCTTTGATCTTTGTCAGGAAAATGTCCATGGAAGCACCTTCATTCATGTGCTCACTCTCCAACTGTTTTCGGAGATAAGCAACACGAGCCTCATTCCTAGCTTGGTACAATGTGGTAAGTGTATCCCAAGCATCCCTAGCTGTTCTGCAAGAGCGTATGTGAGGAATAATGGCACGTTTGACAGACAAAGCTATCAATGCATGTGTCTAGGCATCTCTGCCATCCCAACAAATCTGGTCTGTAGTAGGTGCAACAGAAACAGAAGCACGAACAGGAATCTGCGGAATATCATCTTCGACACCATCTTCATCAGCTCCTACACCTGTATTTGTAGTACCTGTTGTTACAGGTGTAACAGGACGTCTTTCGACACCCTGCACAATGTTCCACAATCCTTTTGCAACCAAAACATGTCGCATCATATAAGCCCATAGTTGGTACCATCCAACTTATCCTTAACAGCCAACTACGAAATACATCATTGCTTTTAGCCATGGCCGGTGACTAAAATACCTTGATGCAGAAAATTGACTGTATCTCAAAAAGTTGAATGGAACTGCCCAGACGAGTTCTGCTAGACCTGTAGCAGACTTCGAGACGCTTAAACTAGCGAACAAAAACTGGTATATACCTTTGGCACAAAAGGACGAAATAGCCTGCACAAGCGCTGCGATAGTGCATTCGGAGGCCGAAACGAGCTTAGATTGTGATTTCGGCACCACATAGCGAAGCTGTTTTGATCTTGGAAACACACTGAGTATGCTCACCAAATTTCGTGCGAGTCTGAGACTGCAAACGGAGGAGTGTCGACGGCGCCCTAGAAGAAGCGACGACCTGCTCTGATACCAATTGTTGGAGTTAGATGTCTGCGGAAGCACGCGAACAGCACAAGGAAGAAGAAGAAGCTTGGAGAACAAACACACAATACTGAATGTATATTAGAGAATGTACCAAGATTAGTAGCCCATTAGGGCAATAGGCGTATATACAAGCCGGGGGAAAAAAACCTCCTAAAGAGGGAAAAAAGTGCCCCGGCGGACCTAGTGTGTTCACACACATCACTACCTAAATATATCAACAAAACTATACCAAATATTTTCTATGTTGTTGGAGTGTTGAGTACATTCTCCAGAAGACCAAAAAAAGAAAGAATGCAACCAGTCTATTCTAAGATACATTGTAGGGACCTTAGACATTGGGATTTTGAGTAGTTAATGTGATACTCTTTACAAGTATTTTGACTCAGATTTGGTTATCTCTTAGCGCTTGGTTCAAGTTTATTTCTTAAGTAACTAGGAAGCAACCTATAGTGTCACTTTTTTCCATTGAAGAAAAATACTAAATAGCATGCTTTGCCTCTTGTGAAGAAGTATAATTGAGAATAAATCTTACAAATTCTGGTTTTTCTTTGAAGATGGCAACAAAAGTAAAAGGTGACAATGAAAGTTGCAAGGCCGTTGCAAATAATTCAAAGTTTTATGCTCACACTAAACAGATAGAGTTACAATACCATTATATTTGTGACCTTATACACAATGAGATTGTGGAGTTAGATTACAATTCTGTAAAGGATATTATGCTGCCACATTCATTAAAGCACTTCACAAAGAGCAAATTAATAAATATCGCCAATATATGGGAACAAGAACTAGACCCATTTGATTCATCACTCAATAAACAGTGAAGGAGGATAGTAGTACTTGGACAATGTCTATGTTTTGTGATTACATGGCCAATGTAAATGTTCTGTGTACTTGCATTGCTTGACTTGGAATTTTTTGTAGGTTGGTCTGTAATGCAAGTTAAAGGTATTGAAGCTCCTAATATCTGTGCCTGACTTTAATATTCAAATGATCTTGGATCACAAATTCGGGATCAATCTCAATTGCAATGCTTAATAGTATTTCTTTTTTTGTATTACCTTTTAATTCATATAATTGATTGATTGGTTCATAATACTTCGTAGTAGTCCATTGCGCAGGTGTTGGTTGCCCACATATAGCCACAGATGCATAGCCAAGAAAATATATCTCCATTAACTGGCTATATATAAATTCTACACTAATCCACACAGCTAGCATACATATATCTTGCATTCGCCCATCTCGGGTTCCCTAAATCAACGATGGAGATTGACTCTAAAAGCGCATGGATAATCGTTCTTGTACATGTTGG
The DNA here is from genome assembly GCA_020310875.1 of Ceratopteris richardii. NCBI lineage: Eukaryota > Viridiplantae > Streptophyta > Polypodiopsida > Polypodiales > Pteridaceae > Ceratopteris > Ceratopteris richardii. The sequence continues at coordinate 90,069,631 of CM035427.1, read as the reverse complement.
TAGTAAGCTTTTTATTTTCATTCTTGGTTATATTTGTTCTCTTCTCTTCTACTTCAATCATCGCTTTTGCATCATTTATTTCCTAGAGACAATGTGTACCATTTGAACTTTTGATACTTGAATAGACTGATATAGAAACCAAGTCATAAAAAGGCTTAGGATTAATGAAAAAGGTATAGAATTGAAAACAAGAAATTGTTGGAGTTACATGTGAATTGCTTAACAAAGGACCAAGTAAAAGAGTAGGTGCATATTTTCATTCATTTTGCTGGTGAAAGGGTGTACGGTTGCAACTTTCTTTGGCGATTGAACTTTGGCGTACATTTAAAAATACAATAGAAATGAATGGACATAGCACTCCTAAGAGATACATATTTCACAAAGACCAAGAGCTATAATAGTTTAGCAGGCACATTGCTTTACAATTTGTATCTTTGTAGGTTTGTGATCCTAAGGCTTAATTTTTTGTGATCTATGGGCTCACTACTTTATGGTAAAAAACCTGATAGCTTGCAACTACAAAATCCAAAGTCTTACCAAAGTATCACATCCACAACCCTAGTGAGGACTTTGACCACTTTCATGCTTAATTGCCTGCTCTTATCATCCGAACGCTGTAGCTAGTCCAACTTGAATAGCTCATGTCCAACTTCGGTCCAACAGACATTACTTCATCTGATACATGCACAAGGCCTAAACCCATGACCTTCTAGGGGCATTCACCGTCTTGCAATCCTTCTTTGAAACCCATGTGCATTGCATGCTTGCAATCATGTCTGAAAAAATTTATACCCGAGTGCAAAATAGTACATCTACAAACGAGCAGTTGATGGGCAGCCATATCTACATATTTGCTAACAGGGGACATCAGAAACACCGCGGAAAAAGCAATTGAAAGAAGGACAAAGGTGGAAAGGGGAGAGGTGGAAGGTATAGAGGGATGAGAAGATGAAAGCAGAGAAAGAGGCACGCCATTACTTAAGTTTGAGGAACAAGAAATATTTGATTGTAAGATACATAAAACTGTCAAGAGGATGAACGTACTACAGCATGCGTAAATGGGAAAACCAAACATGGACACGGAAAGGAAAACAGGAAGCAGGTACCATAACAAACACGACATCATCTCTGTAGATGCAAGAACGATCGTGTACAAACATGAACATGAAAAAACATGAGTGCAGCACATCGCCACATTTATTACATAATGAATAGTGAAGATACAATCATGGACGGCAAATCATCAGAAATACAAGCATGATGTAGATGATGCTCTACTCTAAAACCCTGTATCCCAGACAAAGAAGCATCGAAGAGCTTCGTCTCACAGCAAATTAGCGCATGTGCAAAGATCCAATGTCACTGCCCGCCTAGGCACTTGGCACCGATCAGCTACTTTGGATTTGTTCGTCACAAGATCCTCAGCTTCTACATCTGCCACCTCTGCTGGACATAGAAGTGATAGCTTCCTCCGGCAGGGAAGAAGAATACAGACAATGGGTACATGGCGAATGTTGTTGATTCTTTTGCTATCTCAGAATTACAGCAGATGTATTGGGTGCAATGACAGCACTGGAGGCTGCTTCTTTTGTTGGATAACCCTCCTCTTACTCCAGCGAGTGAAAGTATGCATGTAAGTCGTTGGTATTTTGTAGTGCAGAGGCCTAGTAAGATGGTTGCGAATTAACTGATGAACCATAAGCTGTCCATGGCAAGATAGATGACACTCAAGTAGAGACGATCTGAAATGTTTTCTGATTCGCAGCCTTCCAGTGCATAGTTACTTTGCTCGATTTTCGCGTCTGAAGGAAAGATCGTGTGTTGTCAATTTCTGTTTGAAGGTTGCCTGGTAAGCATTTGCAGATACAGGAAGGAGGGAGAAATTGTGTATTCATTCCGAGTAGACGATATGATCACAATCGCAATGTAACCTCTGTGAGATGTGAGCAGAAACAGAGAGAAAAAGCATACGAAAGCCTAATGTACATCACAAAACCCACATCTGCCGGAACGACCTCGATAAGCAAAATGATGCGCAAGCTCATCCAGCGGACGCACAGAAAAAGGCAGAAAATACTAGAAAATGGTGCATGTGTTGCTCGATCGTGGGAAGAGCATGTGGAGCGCACGGGTAGAACATAAGGGCTGCCGAGCCCTCGTCCTCTCTCTCTCTCTCTCTCTCTCTCTCTCTCTCTCTCTCTCCCCCCCTCCTTGTGCAGCTCTCAAAAAAGCAAGCCATTATGCATTAAAAGCAAACCAGTATTGACTGTAGAAAGAGAGCAATACTCAAGAGGCAATCAATTGATTTCAGATACTAGAACATTTCCTTGTGGCTTTCAAAAGAAAAGCAGCATGGAATTTATCCACATCTCCACAAAAGGCATATAAGATGTGTGTTTTAAACCTTCAAAATGCTCAAAATGTGTGAAATGCGATGAAATGAAAGTAGAACTCAACTCTCCTACACATATCTTCCTCAGACATGCCCACAAACACACAAGCATATCACTCAAGTCCTTATTTCATATTCATCAACTTTCTTTAGTCTTTCTTTAGTCCTTATTTCATACTCATCAGCTTTCTTTTGTCTTTTGATCAACTGACGCATATCATTCAAGTCCCCTCTATCATACTTCTGCGTGGGCGACGACCTTATGATCGATAGGTCCAGCCACTAAGCTATCCTCTCATGGTCATTTCTGTACTATCTTGCTTATGTCTTTGTAAGGATGTGTGCGTGTAACCATTAGAAGACCCGTATACTCTTTCATGACTTCTCTGCCCCGTTTCACATAAGTTATAAACGATCTTACATTGATTGCTCCAACCGCTCCCTTTCCATCAATTCATTTGATAGGAGACTTAAAACAATAAATTATTTTATAATAGACAAGTGGTGCATGAATTTCTTCACGTCATTGAATTGTTTCATGTTCTTTTTGAAATTGGAGGTTGGCTTCAGGTCTAGCCTTTGAACTTCAAATATTATTGGAAAGAGCTATGAATGGGAACAGCATCCATGGGATTCTTGGTATCTTAGAGAACATCCACACATACATGCATACACATGCACACATACACACACATGCACATGTACATAGACATGCATACACATACACATGCATACACCTACACATACTCACACATGCACATGTACATCCACACATACAAACACACACACACATGCATGCACACATATATACACACAACACATAGATAGGCACATACATGCATGCACACACATATACATTCAACACAGACACATACACAGATGCATATCCAAACATGCACACATACACATAGAAACATATACAGCAAAAAATACACACATTCACATACACACACGTGCACATAACACACATGTATCATATGCACATGCATGAACACACATATACACCAAATACACAAATAGACAAGCACACATGAATACATAATACACAGATACAAATGCCTGAACACATCCGCAAACACAAAGAGACATATATACACATTCAAACATCTATACACACATAGATGCACATAGAAAAGTACACATACATCCAAACATGTACACAAACATACACATACAAGCACATGCACACACATACATATATAGATGTGCACATATGCAGACAACACCCACACATAAACATACACATATACAAGACATACACACATACACAACACATACATACATGTACAAAGCACACATAGCACATGCACATGCATGTGTGGACACATAAATTCACACAAAACATACACATACATGCACATGTATGTGCACACATGCACATACACACGCATACATACATATAAAGATGTGCACATATGCACAAAAAAAATACACAGCACTCACTCATGAACATACACATACACAAGAAATACACACATACATAGATGTACATATCACAAATAGCACATGCACATGCATGCCTAAATACATATATGCACACAAAACATACAAATACATGCACATACATATGCACACATACACATGTGTATGCACACATGCACATACACACATCTGCCAACTCAAACACACACACACACACATAAACACATAAATGCACACATACACATATAAATATACACAAGACATATATAGATCCCATAGACATAGACACATGTGCATAGCACACACATACATCCATACACATACACACGTTGCACGAACATACACACCACATACACACACATATACATATATAAGCACACACAAACACATACATAGATACCTAAACACATACACACACACACAAAGAAACATATACACATATAAAAATATACATACACATAGATGTGTGTGCACACACACATATATGTATTTATAAACACATACACACAAACATATACATCCTCACATATGCATGCACACACATATATATGTATAAATGCACACATAAACACACAAAAACATACACAGAACATACATACATAGAACACACACATCACATATACACACATGCATGCACACACATATACACACAACACATAGACATACAAACATAGATACATACAACAGATACACATAAAAGATATGTATATGGAAATGCACACACACATATACACATACAAACATACATACACACAAAAACATACATAGCACATATACATGCATACACATGCACATATACCAAACACATCCACACAAATACATAACACACATATCATATGCATACACACACACATACATATGTGTGTATATGTGTGTATTTTATGTGTTGTGTATATGTGTGTGTGCATGTGTATGCATGCATGCACTATGTGCATTTGTGTGTGCATGTGTATGTGTATGGGTATGTATATGTGTGTGTGTATGTGTATGGATATGTGTATGTGCATGTGCATGTCCATGTACATATGCTGTCACAAGGAAGGAGCCTTAAGGAAGAGAACTCACACACACACTCTCACAATCAAAGAGAAGCACACACTCAGATTGAGGCAAGTAAGAATGATCTTCTTCTTCTTCTTCTTCTTCTTCTTCTTCTTCTTCTTCTTCTTCTTCTTCTTCTTCTTCTTCTTCTATTACATAAAAGGAATGTACAAGAATGACCTAAAATCAAGAATACAACAAGTGCAATATATAAAGACTAGTACATAAGGAAAAACCTAATGTCCGTGAATGAGTGATCTGGCAAGAAACAAATGTGACATCACTTTGGATAGATAAATCTAATAAATCTCAATGAAGTGTCCCTGACATATATTATCCTGGCCACTATACATATCAGAGAAATGAAAAAGTGATATGTGTTATCTTGGATCATCACATGTTGAGCTTGATATCTCAACACTCCCCCTTAAGCTCAACGCCATGTCCTCTAATCCAAGCATCTTCCAAAACTTCTTCAACTTTGCTGCTCCAAGTGCTTTAGTGAAAATATCAGTAACCTGCTCATCCATTCTCACATAAACAAGATCAATATCACGTGCTAATACCTTCTCTCTAATGAAGTGATAATGTACCTCAATATGCTTTGTTCTAGCATGAAAAAAAGGGTTCCATGCTAACTGTATGCTACTAAGATTATCACAATAGATGGTGATAGGCTTTTGCACTTCCACACCTAAATTTGCAAGTAGCATCTCCAACCATGATGCCTCACATGCTTCCGTTGCAGAACCTCTATACTCAACCACTGTGCTCAATAAAGCAACAGTGGGTTGCTTCTTGTTGCTCCATTTAATAGTTGCACTGCCAAGTGAGAATAGAAAGCCACTAGTAGACCTTCTATCTGCAGTACTACCATCCCAATCTGCGTCAATGTATCCATGAACCTGCCAATCTACACCAACTTCATAAAACAATGCATAATCCAAAGTAGCACTCACATAATGTAGAGTGCACCTCAGAGCATCCAAATGTGGCTTCCTTGGAACCTACATAAATTGACTTTCAAGTCTAATAGTGTAGCTTAAATCAGGCCTTGTAATTGTGAGATATATCAAGCTTCCCACAATTTTCTTGTACATAGGAGCATTTTCCAATTCTTCACCTCATGTAGTATCTAACTTCAAATTCTGATCTAATGGCATAGAAATTGGCTTACAATCATCCATACCATAACTTTGTAGCATATTCAAGGCATATTGCCTTTGTGACATCCATATACATGTTTCTGTATGTATACACTCAACAGCACACCAAGATCTTTCATGTCAAATTCCTACATAAGAAGATGCTTTACCTCTTTAATGCTTTCTTCATTATCACCACCTACGATCAAGTCATCAACATAAATAGTCACAATCATGAAAGTGTAGCCATCTCCTCATCCAAAGCTTTTTCCCAATCTGCATTTTCAATTGCATTTTCAAAACAAGAGGGTTCAGCATCTTGTATTACCTTTGTCATGTAAGCACAATGACAAGCCATGCATCTATCATACGTCAATCATTGCACTGAATTCTGCATCCTCCCAGATCTTCTTAGTCCTGTGTCACTTCTCCTTATATCATATGCACGTGCCTTTCTTACTCTTGGAGTCTTCACAAAGAGCAATCCAAATTCCTCATCAAGACTCTTTGGTGAACTGCTTGAATCTCCATCAATGTCTTCCAAACTTGCATATGTTTTACTACTAGCAGAAAGTTTTTCTTTACCTTTCTTGGATGTATTTGATTAATTTGCTGAACTGATTATCCATGGAATCTTCCACTCCATGGATTTGAGTTGGAACTATTGTTTAGTGATTCATCTGGTCCACTCACAACTTGAGATTCTGCACTTGATTTTTCAGCATTTTCTTTGTCATTTGATTCAAGATTAAGTCCATCTCCGACACCTACATAGAAGCTTGAAATTTCATCAAATACCATATCTCTGCTCACCTTCACCTACCTTGTGAATGGAATATAACATTTATATCCCTTTTGCTCAAGGGAGTATCCAATGAAGACACATTTTTCTACTTTTGGATCAAGCTTTGTCCTCAACTCATCTGGAACATGTACATATGTAACATAGCCAAGAACTTTCATATGTGATAAGTTTGGCTTTTTACCTGTGAAATTCTCTTCAAGTGTAACTTGATGCACAGTAGCAGTTGGATTTTTGTTCATAATGTATACAGTCGTATGAATAGCTTCTACCCAATAACAATGAGGCATATTCTTCTTAGCCATCAAGGCTCTTGCTATTTCTAGAATATGTCTATTTTTGCGTTCAACAATGCCATTCTATTGTGGTGTAAGGGATAACTCTCATTACTTGTGGTGTAGAGTTCTAGCATACTTTTGCCATATGTGACTTTATGCAAAAACCAAGCCTATGAGATGATTTTGGGAAGACCATTCATGAGACAATTGCAAGTAGTAAAAGATTAGGGAACTAATTCCTTGTATTTGCAACACTTAGGTGTTATAACCAAAGTCAATCTCAAGGATTACTCTCATAGAGATGTTCCCTTTATACAGTGGAATCTCATCCATAGAGCCACCGATGATATATATTTTGTGCATTCCGTAGGATCTGGATCCTCATGGATGCATGAAGACACTCACCTATGGATGTGCAAAGTGGCATTAGAAGAAGAGAAAAGAGAAAATGTCAAAGAAATAGTTGCAAAGGAAACTCATTGATCATTAGATCAAGTCGAGACCAAGTTTATGCACTTGTAGTGTTTACAGATGAAGAGTTTGAACCTCATGGTTGGGTAGAAATCCTAACAAAAATGGATGTAGCTATTAATGAACAACAATGGACACCGTAGTGTGATGAAGATGGCTATGACATTTCAGTTTTCACTATAGAGCCAATTATGTGTGATTTGGTTATTGAAGAATGTGAGCCTAGTATGGACAACCTAGATCAATCAAGTGATTGAGACCTAGAATCAATTAGTGTGGATCCATTCTATGCATTAGAAGAGGAATTTCTATATGTGGTGGAAGCTCACCCTCAAGGACAAGAAGAGCTTATGACCAATGTGAGGGTATCCACACACGTAACCATCAAGAGTGAAGGCAAGAAAAGAAAGAAGAGAGAACTCCCACCAGAAGAAGAAGAAGAAGAATCTTTATTTGAGGTCTCTGAAAACTTTAAGAAGTATGAGTTCAAGGATAGAAAATTCATTATTAGAATGCCTAAACAAGAAGCGCTCACAGAGTGGCCTATGATGACAAAGAGACAACTAAGAAAATTATTGTGACCATAGAAGAAGGTGAAGAACGATGCACCTACATAGAACGACCTGACTGATAAAAAGGAAAAGGAATTGATTGAGTTATTAAGAGAATATAGAGATATGTTTGCATGGAGTTATAAGGACCTAACAGGAGTAGACCTTGACATATTCTCGCATGCAATATCACTGAGCATCTATTAGAAAGAGTGGCAAGTAAGGAAGTATACAACTTTCTTCATGGGTTCTCTGTCTATAATCAAGTGGCCATTGCCCTAGAAGACCAGCATAAGATAGATTTTTCCACAAAGTGGGGCATATTTACTTTCTGAGTAATGCCATTTGGTCTTACCAATGGAGAGGCTACCTTTGAGAGGCTGATGTGTCATGTTTTTAAAGAATTCTTACAAAAAAGCTTGGAAGTTTATGTTGATGATCTATGTGCTCATTCCAACACATATACTTGAGCTCAAAAGAATCTTTGACAAATGTAGAGAATATCTGGTCTACCTGAACCGAGAAAAGTGTGTTTTTATGGCCAGGCAAGGCAAGATTCTAGAACACATAGTATCAAAGAATGACATATATTCCATGGACGAGGAGACATTTAGAGCAATTACAAAGCTACCTAGGCCAAAGAATTTCAAGGAAGTACAAGCTTTCATAGGGCATTGCAGATATTATCAACGGTTCATTCATATGTATGCAATCATTGCAAAGCCTTTGTACTCCCTTTTGATTAAATTTGAGTGGACAACATGTGGATGCATCCAATTACGCTATTGGGTGTGTACTAGCACAACCTATTGGTGAAGGTAATATGGATCTTCCCATTGCCTATGTCAGTACATAATTGAACGCGGCTAAACAAAATTATACTACTACTAAAAGAGAAGGATTAGGCATGGTATATGTAGTTAAAAAGTTTAGACATTATTTGGTAGTAAATAAGTTTAATTTTTTTATAAACCGTCAAGCACTATTATATCTAGTGAACAAACCTTGCAATACTTGGCAGACTAGTAACATGGTTCCTCTTACTAATGCAGTATGACTTTGATGTTGTGCTTAGGAAAGGTAGGATTCACCTTAGGGTGGATCACCTTTCTAGACTAACTTCAGGAGAGTCCCCTCAAGGAGTATCATATGACCTTCTTGATGCTTAAATGTTCAATCTAGAAGTAGTTTCTGAATCGACCAAAACTGTAGTGTCTATTCTCATCTTTGGACCTAAACATCTTGTACTAAAATCTAAAGATAAAGAAGTAGCGAGATCTCAAAAATACCACACAATGGCAGGCAACATGTATAAGCACACTACTAAGATGGAGCGAAATTTTGGTAGAGTTTCTTGAGGATGAAAACATTCCCTCAAGAGATGAAATTGGCTAGAAGATGGAGTTTGGAACGAGAAACACTATATTACATACTCATAGGTGATAATCTATACATACCAGGAAGAGATGGATACTTAAGATTGTGTGTCCATGAGAGTGAATACCTCAAGATCTTAGAGACTGCTCACCAAGGTGTCGTAGGAGGAAATTTTGGACCAGATAGAGTGATCAAGGTAAACTTTTTTTGCAAGTCTTTGGTGGCCAACTCTTCACTTGGATGTGCATACCTACGTGAAGAGGTGTGATATTTATCAGCAAAATCAATACCCTATACATAAAGATGAGATGTCGTTGAAAACCATGATGGATTCTAAGTGGGGAATAGGCTTTGTTAGTCCTATTAATCCCCGAACTAAGAGTTCACATGTTGAATACACCATTGTGGCCACTAGTTATTTGACTAAATGGGTGAAAGTGAAGGCAACAAAAAAGAATGATGCATAGACCACCGCCAAGTTTCTATTTGAGAATGTATTCACAAGATATAGTTTACAATAGAATTGGTGAGTGATCATGGTACCCACTTCTTGAATGAGATCATTGAATACTTGTTAAAAGAATTCATGGTGGTTCACAAGAAGTCCGCTCCATATCACCACAAGTCAATGGTTAGGCCGAGAGCACAAACAAGATATTATGTAATGTATTGACAAAACTGGTGAATAATAAGTGTTCTGATTGGGACAAACAGCTACATCATGTTGTTTGGGCATACAGAGTAGCATATAAAACGGTGCTTCAAGCTACACCCTTTCAGATGGTATTTGGCCAAAATGCAGTGTTACCATTAGACTTCTTGGTACCCACATTGAAAGTAGCACAAGAGCATCAATGGACTGGCCATAAGCTCTCATCTAGAATCTTTGATATGGAACACTTAGGTGAAACAAGATTGAAAGTAGCAGGAGGGATTTATGGATCCAAGACAAGACAAACGGCATACTTCAATGCCCATGTGAAGGATAAAGGCTTGAAAGCAGGAGATTTATTCTTAGTGTACACCTTGAAGGAACATGCACAAAATTTGGAGAAGCATGGTTGTGGACCCTTGATTACTCATAGAATATCAACAAGTGTGTCCAATTAACCACTCTAGAAGGTGGCATCCTACCTAATTACATTAGTGGATGCAAAGTGAAATTATATCAAGAACCTCTCATAGAAGAATGCTTAATCGACTCAACACTAGAAAGAAACGCAAGGAAGAGGAAAAAAAAGTTCAAAAAGAAGTGCAAGTAGAGGCTTTAGAGCCCATCTGATGAGTGAACTAGGATGTTGTTCAAGCACTAATGCATATGCCAGACAACAAAAAGCATGCAAATGAGCAACAGATGGCTTGCGACCATGCCAAGCCTCATATGGAGTGATGGAGTACAGTTCTTTAGTGGGACACCTGTTAAGTACATATGCTACACACATGACATGCTCAAGCCAGAAACTATGTGGTCAAGCCTGACTCTTGACCATACACCTCACCATCTCCATGAGTGATTTGTTCTTCCATTCAGCAACTCCATTTTGTTGAGGTGTATATGGCACTGTACATTGATGTTTTATCTCACATTCAGCCAGAAATGCATTAAAGTTAGAAGACATATATTCCCCCCTTGATCAAAATGGAGGGTGCACATTTTACATGCTGATAGATTTTCATCCAAAACCAAAAATTGTTTGAAGCACATAAACACTTCAAACTTTTCTTGGAGTGGATATACCCATGCATGCCTCAAAAAATCATCAATGAAAGTCATGAAGTAAATATAGTTTCCAAAAGAAGGTGTTTGCATAGGACCATAGACATCACTATGTACAAGCTACAGTTTTTGAGTAGCCCGAACTAAACCATCTTTTGGAAAGGAGGAACGCTGCATTTTGCCCAAAATACAACCTTCACAAACATGTTTTCTAGGTGCCTCCAGTTTGGACAAAGAGGACACCATTTCAAATTTTTGCAGACATAGCTAACTAGCAAAATTCAAATGATCAAAGTGTGCATGCCAAAGCTTTGCATCTAACATAGCCTGAGAATCATGTACTGCACATGTTGAATCATTCAGAGGCCTTTCATAGTCTATGAGCTTATACAACCCACGACATAAAATGCCAAAAGCAATAATCATGTCGCCATTTGATAGGTCATGAACTGAACATATGTCATCAACAAATTTCACAACCAAGCCAATCTTGGCTAATGCTAAAACCGATAACAGATTTTTCTTGATCCTTGGCACAAATAAAGCATCTGACAAGGTGAAAGAACTAGCATCAACAATAGAGAGAATTATCTTAACAACTCCCATGATAGGATAAGAGGAGTTGTTAGCACATGTCACAGTATTCCCTGTAGGAGTAGGCTCAAGTGAAGTGAAGAAACTGTGCTACGAGGTAATATGTTTGCTTGCCCCACTATCAAAATACCAAACATCTGAGTCTACTCTAGACATACACTGCTCATGAGAAGATGGGTCAAAATTGCAAACTGTTGCATTTAGACGTCTATGGAAGCATGTGAACACTAAAAGGAAGAAGAAGAAGCTTGGAGCACAACACACAATACTGAATTATTACTAGAGAATGTAAAAAGATAAGTAGCAAATTAGGGCAATAGGCATATATACAAGCCAGGGGGGGGGGGGGAACCTTCTAAAGAGGGAAAAAAGCACCCCGGCGGTCCTAGTGTGTTCACACACATCACTACCTAAATATATCAATAAATCCCCCCTGGGAGTGATGCAGTGAACAAGCAGCTTGCACTCGTGTATAAGAAAGTGCCAAGATATGTGGAATCAATCCACAAAAGGAAGTAAGCCCAAATCGTTGTAGAAAGCTTCAAACTTCTCCCTTGGTAGAGAAACAGGCTCATTCTCATCACAGAGACTAGATGCAGCCATAACATAGAAATTTGATGCAAAAGAGGCACTATGAGAGCCTGAATGAGTACGATATGGCAGAGGTGCATCTAATTTGTTGTCATGCAAAGTCTACACCAACCATTTTGGCATAGTTATTGCCTGGTCAATATCAACTCTCTCATCAACAAGTGCATCATGTAAATCTGCATGAGAAATGGAATGATTTGCATCATCACATGAAACCTGCAAAGTCTGAGAAGTTACCTCATTAAGACCAGCACTAGACTGTCCACCTATAAAAAGAGGCAGCAAAGTATCATACATGTCTTTGGAGCTAACAGATGTCTCCTTAGTACATGAAAGCAATGGCTGAATAGCATCTTCTATAAAAACAATATCACGGCTAACCAGAATGCATTTAGTCTCTGGATGATATAGATGATAGCCTTTACTTTCAAAACTGTACCCAACAAAAATACATTTTACTGCTTTATCATCCAATTTTCTACGATATTGTTCAGGCACGAATGATATACCAAACAACCAAAAACGTGCAGATGAGCAGTAGATGGCTTGCAATCATGACAAGCCTCATATGGAGTGATAACTACAGCGCTTTAGTGGGACACCTGCATATGCTGCACACATGACAGCCTCAAGTCAGAAACTATGTGGTAAAGCCTGACTCTTAACCATATACCTCCCATCTCCATGAGTGACTTGTTCTTTCGTTCAGCAACTCCATTTTTTTGAGGTGTATAAGGCATTGTACACTAGTGTTTTATCCCACGTTCAGCCAGAAATGCATTAAAATGAGAAGACATATATTCCCCCCCACGATCAAAATGGAGGGTGCCCATTTTACATGCTGACAGATTTTCAGCCAAAACCAAGAACTCTTTGAAGCACATGAACACTTCAGAATTTTCCTTCAATGGATATACCCATGCATGCCTGGAAAAATCATCGATGAAAGTCACGAAGTAAAGATAATTTCCAAAAGAAGGTGTCTGCATAGGACCATAGACATCACTATGTACACGCTGCAATTTCAGAGTAGCCTGAACTAAACCATCTTTTGGAAAGGAGGAACGCTGCATTTTTCCCAAAATACAGCCTTCACAAACATGTTTTCTAGGTGCCTCAATTTTGGGCAAAGAGGATACCATTTGAGATTTCTACAGGCATAGCAAACTAGGAAAATTCAGATGACCAAAGCGTGCATGCCAAAGTTTTGCATCTGACATAGCCTGAGAGTCATGTATTGCATATGTAGAATCATTTACAGATCTTTCATAGTCTATGAGCTTATACAGCCCACGACATAAAATGTCAGAAGCAATAATCACGTTGCCATTTGACAGATCATGAACTGTACATCTATCATCAACGAATTTCACAACCAAGCCAATCTTGGCTAATGCAGAAAATGATAACAAATTTTTCTTGATCCCTAGCACAAACAAAGTATCTAACAAAGTGAAAGAACTACCATCAGCTGTAGTCAAAATGATCTTACCAACTCCCATAACATGATAAGAGGAGTTATTGGCACATGTAACAGTATTCCCTGTAGGGGCAGGTTCAAGTGAAGAGAAGAAACTGCGTTGTGAGGTAATATGTTTGGTCGCCCCACTATCAAAGTACCAAACATCTAAGTCTACTGCAAACATGCACTACTCATGAGAAGATGGTTCAAATTGCAAACAGTAGTAAACACCCATTCTTCTCCCTTCACAAGATTAGATTACTCGATTTTTGGTGTAGAGGGCTCTGCAACAACCATTCCATCCTCTTTCTTCTTTCCCTCTTTAGTAGCCAGTTTTGGACAGTTCTTTGTGATATGATCATTTGCTTTATAGTACTTGCAAAACAATTTCTACTTTTCTTATTTTTTATCATCTTTGTCTTCCCTCTTCGATTGTGCAGAATTAGCAGATTTTTGCTTACTAGTTGAAGAGCTCCATTTTCCTTTGCCCTTCTGACTAGCAAGGAAAGCTTGATCTGCAACACGCATAATGGACATGTTCTACCTGGACTGATCCTCCTGCAACAGAACAGAGACTAACTCCTCAAATAACAAGGCATTTGGATTGCCTTTCATCATCAATCGAAGAGTAGAAGCAAAACTCTGATATGAATCAAGAAGACCATTCAGAACGTTCTGCACAAGTGATCTATCTGGTATAACCTCATGAGCAAAAATCAACTATTCCTTCAAGTCTTTGATCTTTGTTAGAATACTATCCATAGAATCACCTTCATTCATATGTTGTTGACCTAAGTACCAACTTAGGGACTTGTGGAGAAAGAGACTATACCTCAATCCCCCTCAAGTGCATATAGTGGGGATTCACGCTTTAATTATCAATCCGATGAGTATACAAACCTAGCCGAGTGTATGAGGACATGCAATCAAGTGATGATCAATGCAAATGAACTACTCAAAGAGTGCAAACAAGGCAAAGACTAATCCAACCAAGCTTCAACTGTCGGTCATGGTGTCACGATACTTGGTGCAGCAGCCGTCAATAATTTGGACTTTTCTCTCAGCTCCGAACTTCAAATATAGCGAATAGCATATGCATTTCGAAGCTCTTGAGAAGACGCATCCAATGGCAGTAATTTCACTCAATTCTGACACTCCTACTTCAAATTATGAGAAAAATACTGAGTCGCGGGAAAACCTTCCTACACTTCAGCACTTCCTACACTTCAGCACTTTCTACACTTCGTACACACCTTAACAACAGCAAACAAACACTCTCATGGATAGACAACACTTCCTAACACCCTTTTTGAGCAATACACATGCATACAAGCTCACAAAGAAAAAGATACAGAGTGAAGAAGACACAAATTCGAATTTCTGTGCTCTTTCTTCTCACAATGGCAAAAAGTCTTTACAAAGAGTCACAAATTGACTTATATACTTGTGCCCTAAAAATGGTCCTTTCACACAAGAGACCGGCACTTATTCACTAAAGGACTAATTCTCTACTAATTTACATGGGTAAGTCTCTAATCTTCTGTGGGAATGCATCTAGAGGACTCCTCTAGTGCCTTTACAACGGAAAATATATTACAAGAATGGTTATATTACAAAAATTGGGTGTCCAAATCGGAAAAATTTTGGGGCCCGTCTTTTTCTCTGCCTTGTGCTCTCTTTGCTCTGCAACACTCTCCCCCTCTTTGCCTCTATCGTCCCTTGACAGACTTTACTTCTTGTCTTCAATGTGTTGTCCGCAAGCATTTTTTGGTCAGTTTTGCCTGTTCATCGATCTTGCTTTAGGTTTTAGTGGTCCTCTGATTTGTCCTGGTTGCACACATCGGACCTGTTCACTTTCTTTTCCATCCTCTGGGCCTGATACATTTGTCTTGCTTGATAAGTCGGGTTGCCACGCACGCCACCAGTGGAAGGTATGAGGATGTGGTGCTTCAGTCTTTGATCTGGACCTGCCAAAGATCAAGAGGTTGAAGCACCCTTTTGGGCTGCGTCCTTTCCTTGGTGTGTGTGCCCCTGCAGGGCTCTGTGCAGAGATGGGTGTTGCGCCCCTGCGGGGCTTCTTGCAGAGATATATCTTCAGATATTCCTTTTTAGTGAAGCTTCTTTCGTTGTCTTCTTCTTTTCTTTCTTTTACTTGATTCTCCCTCAACACTGCCCCCCTCCTGGACTCTGCCGTCCCCGACAGGCTTTGACGAGCGACGGCCATATGTTCTATATATTTTCTGCTCTGTCTCGTTAAGCAAATTGGCTTCACGTATCATTAATTGCTTCCATTGTTCTGCCTTTACACCATCATTGGGTGGCTGTCGATGATCTGCGAAGAAGCTAAGTTCGTATGCCACTAATCGGGCATTCAAATTAGAGGACATCTTCAAAAAGACTTCTGAATCAATCTCAAAAAATCCTGTAAAGAACGCTTCTTCAAAAGTTTGCATATATACACTTGGCAAGAACATCAATCTTGAATAATAAGCCATTATTGTTGGTCTGCTAGGCATAACAGATAGGTCAAAAATGAGGATCTCTGTGCCTTGATTAATACCAATGAAATTCAAAAATGTGTAGGCCGCATGCTTGAAGACCTTCAATACTGTAAGTATCATACTGAGTATTTTATTTGTCATTTTGACAGTTAGGTCGGGTACTGTCGCATAATTCTGCAGCCAAAATTCGATGGTTTTGACCATATAATCTTCCGTTGGCAAGTAGTTATGTGGCGGGCTTGGAAGCAGCGGGTAATTCACCCACTGTTTATTTATAGCGCCATTTCTTTGCAAGTCCAAAAATTCTCGAGTATCCCTTCTGCGTGGTATAGGACAAAATGAAGGGTTTACCTGTAAGAAATATGGTGCTGCTTGCCAATGCACCCGTAATGTGGGATGTTTCTCCAAAAACTTTCTCCTCCAAATAGGTTGTGCAGCTTCGAATTCTTCTTGACTGTAAGCGAATGTGTCATGTTTAAAATTTAGCTGCTCATCTGGACTTGTCTTTGCAATCTTCTTTATATATTGTCTTGTTTTCTCTTTCAATAATCCGTACGGAATGTTGAAAGGCTTCAAGATCTTCTCCAAGTCCTTACCCTTGATCTTAGCTTCCTTCATTACTTTGATTACTTCATTTTCAAAATTTTCCGTCAATCGGGACACCACTAGTGCCCGTTCCTTCTGACTTATTTCTGCAGTGTATGGCATTGGATGATCATCATGTATATCCACCATCTGCTCATGTATTGGAGAATTATAGATCGGCGGAGATAGAGGACGTACCTTTACCTCATCAGTAGGATTTTCCTTAGATGGCACTACTAGTGTCCCGATCGTTGCGTTCCTGTTGATGTGAATTTCTAATTGCTCTATACGTTCAGTCTTCTCTTTACTTTCTTGCATGGCTTCTCTGAGTGCTTCTTTTGCTGCAAGCAATTCATTACCAATTTCAGCGACATTGTCCATGTTTTCACTGTAGCTTGCTACGAGTTTCCCATGTGTTGTATTCAACTGCTTTTGTAGTTCATTCATTTCTTGACTGTACTTCCGCTCCGATTCTTCTCTCGCTGCTCGCTCTTGTCTCAGCAAATCTGCATGTTGGCAACAACCATTCTAGTCTCCTTTTTCTTTGCCTCTTTAGCATCGAGTTTTGGATAGGTCTTAATGACATGATCATTTGCCTTATAGTATTTGCAAAACAATTTCTGCTTTTCTTATTTCTTCTCATCTTTGTCTTCCTTCTTCAAATGTGCAGCATTTACAAATTTTTGCTTACTAGTAGATGAGCTCCATTTACCTTTGCCCTTCTAACTAGCCAGGAAAGCTTGATCTGTAACATGCATAATAGACCTGTTCTGCCTAGATTGATCTTCCTGCAATAGAACAGAAACTAACTCCTCAAATGAAAAGGCATTTGGATTTCCTTTCATCATCAAACAAAGAGTAGAAGCAAAATTCTGATATGAATCAGGAAGACCATTCAAAATGGTCTGCACAAATGAGCTATCTAGTATAACTTCATCAGTAGAAATCAAATGTTCCTTCAAGTCTCTGATCTTTGTTAGAAAATTTTCCATAGAATCACCTTCATTCATATGATCACTCTCCAATTGTTTTTGGAGGTAAGCAACACGAGCCTCATTCCTAGCCTGGGACAATGTGTTAAGTCTATCCCAAGCATCCTTAGCTGGTTTGCAAGAGCAAGTGTGAGGAATAATGGCATGTTTGACAGACAAGCCTATCAATGCATGTGTCTGAGCATCTGTGCCATCCCAACAAATTTGCTCTGTAGTAGGTGCAGGAGAAACCAAAGCATGAATAAGAATCTGAAGAATATCAGCATTTTCAACCCCATCTTCATCAGCTTCAATGCCTATGTTTGTAGGTGTAATAGGACATTTTTCAACACTCTACAGAATGTTCCACAGTCCTTTTGCAACCAATACATGTCGCATTATATACGCCCACAATGGGTAATTGGTACCATCCAACTTATCCTCAACAGCCAACATACAAAATACATCACTCCTTTCAGCCATGGCCACTTACTAAAATACCCTGATGTAGAAAAATGACTGTATTTGAAAAAGTTGAACAGAAGTACCCAGACGAGTTCTACTAAACATGTAGCAGACTTTGAGATGCTTATACTAACGAATGAAACGGGTATATATCTTTGGCAAAAAAAGTTGAAATAGCCTACACAAGCACTATGATAGTGCATTCGAAGGCGAAAACGAGCTCATGTTGCGATTTTGGCACCACAGAGCGAAGATGTTTTGATCTCTTAATCACCCTGAGTATGCATACCAAATTTTGTGTGATTCTGAGACTCTGACCGGAGGGGTGTCGACGATGCCCTAGATGAAGCGGTGACCTGCTCTGAACAATTGTTGGAGTTAGAAGAATAGCATGTGAATATCACAAGGAAGAAGAAGAAGAAGCTTGGAGCACAACAAACAATATTGAATGTATTACCACTAGAATGTACAAAGATAAGTAGCCCGTTAGGGCAATAGGTTTATATTCAAGCCGAGGGAAAAAAACCTCCTAAAGAGGGAAAAAAAGTAAAAGTGCCCCGACAGTCCTAGAGTGTTCACACATATCACTACCTAAATATATCAATAGCTACAAGAAAGGCATGGAAAGGTCACCCATTCCATTCTAAAACTACAAGAGTTTACAATTCTTCATTTCTAAGGCTCCACTTCAAGTGTAGAAAGGAAAATCACAAATATGGTTACCTTGACATGTTTCATATACAAATAATCTTGTGATCTCACCCATTCAAACGTAGCTCCATAGGCAACCATAGGAAACAATCAGCCCTTGTGAGTACCCAACCAAGCTCCAAATAGAATATTACACACTCCTAGGATCTAAGGAAATCCACTACCATTAATACCAACTAGCTAAAGAAGGAAGCTTCAATCCCAAAGAAAACTAGGATAGTATAAAAGCGGATTCCAAAATCTAGAAATGACCCAAATTCATTAGATCCTCTATGATTGAATCATTTCTAGAACTATCCAAACTCACAATATAAAATTTATATGAAATTCTTCAATCGAATTAGCTTATAAGAAAGCCTCTATTTTAGAAAATCATGTGCTAATCACACAACCTTGTGTTTTGCACCAAAGTATGCATGTTATAGGGCGACACCAAGGTTGTGCATAGACAATGTTGTGAATCCCATGGAGAAGAGACACATATTTCATAACGTGAACTAACTTAATTTTGAAAATGATTTTGTTGCTAAACATCTTTGCTATAGGTGCATCAAACGAAGTGGAAGCTTCATTATCCAGAAAATATAAGAAAGAGAAAGTGTTTGAGATATAAGTAGCAAACTTACCAAATAACAATGTCACAACTATTCTAGCTTATTGGTTGACAAACCTAGATAGTGTTCTAGTGCATACAATAGCAAGAGATGTATATATTAACCACCATGGTACACAAGAGTTTGTAAAATTTATATATCTTGTTTAATAGTTTCATGAAATTCACAAAGAAAGCCAAGGTGATAGAGGTTGGAAAGAAGTTAAAACTATATCAATTTTTTAACTTTCCACAAATATACATTGATGCAATGAGATATATGGAATTCCTTTCCACTTTTGAATTGGAAGAGAGGCTACTAGGGACTACTATGGTGACAAATTTCTCAAGCTAGAAGCAGGTAATTTCAAACAAATAGAAAGTTTATTGCATGAGCTAAACGCACTACCTTTACTACTCTTAAGGCGCTACAATGCCCACTCATAGACCTAGCAATTTGGATGTTCCATGTACATTTTTTTATGAATCAATTACCCAGATACATCAAGCCAATGAAAAGCTTCACCAATGCTTTGTTCATGCATCTAAAAATGCAAAGGTTTATATAGATATGAACCATATGATGTCTAAACAATTATTAAGAAGTGCAACCAATCCACCTAGTGGAATCATCTAGCTCACTTGTGTACACTAGGCTTACATATCAATTACATCATCAATCACTCACGCAAACACACCAAACAATTTTATTCATCGAGTTATCTCTATCATTATTGACTTAACAGTGCATAGACTTAACGGTTCATAGACTTCAATAATCACAGTGGCATAGAATGAATCAAAATTGCGCTCTTCTCATGCCCAAAGCACCACTGACAGATAATCTATCTCATTGTCAATGTTGTATTCATCGTGGTATCAATGTCCAATGGATGCATCATATGACTTCATGAAAAATTACATGGTGTTTTGAAGGGGCAGCACCCCTTTACATTTTGGTACTATTGATAAATGGTAGTGGAAATGGTAATATTACAAAGGGAGCTATCATACCCTAACGCTTGGCACGCATGGTGGACTTGAACCCAAAAATTAAATCATTGTGGGGAAAATTTAGCTTGCAAAGCTTTTCGGAAACTTTCATGGAACTCTTTAAAAGTGCATTGAATTTCCTTCTAGACTACCTTGAATGTAGTAGACAAGGTTGCTTGTTCCATGAGTACTATAGCTTTTGACTTCTACCTAGCAATCGAGGCTTCATACAGGGTGATCTTGGCTTGAGTTGTAGCCAGTTGTTCCTGGACTATCTGCTACAGGTAAAAATCCTACCACAAGACGGCTCAAGCTTTCTACTTTGTAGCCACAGGTGTAGCATGTCATGTAGCCAATTTGACGTTAGTTTTCAAAACTGAGTAGCTTTGGTCTGTAGCACGGTTACTTGATCTTTGGCTTTTTGGATATCGTAACTAAAATCTTCCAAAAATAACTATAAATATTCATTCCTCTTGGTGAGCTCCTATTCTACCCTTGCTCATTGGCGCCTTGCAAATTCCATGAGATTTTTTTTTATGACAAAGTGAAAGGGATAATTTGGAAGGATCATTTTCCAAGGAAGTTATTCTTGTTGGTAGGGAGTCATTGATGAATGGAATTTTTTATGGATTCAAATTCCTTTCCCATGTCACGAGCCAAAAAAAAAACTTCACGTAATCTTTTAGGATGTAGGGTGTTAAGTTTTGCTTAAACTCCAATCTCTAGTTCGTCTTCATGTTTATGTCGGAATGTATCTTCAAGCACATTTTCAAGCATATGAACATGAAGGATATGTTTGTAAAACCATTTCATATTAGATGAAGCATTATCATCTTCCTTCCATGCAAATGTGGCCCAAGTTCTTCTAGCATGTTGTTGAAAGTGAGGGGATAGAAAAGATTTTTCACCTTCTCTTGAAATGCTTTCCATGTTGTAGGTCAATCCATTCTACGCTACAAGATGTTCCCCCAAAGTTTTTCTTTACCCATGAGATAGCTATTTGCAAGCTTAAATTTGTTAAGCTTTGATTAGGATTCTTATGCCCATCTAATTTTGGAAATCGGAATTTTTTTATACAACCTTGGATTTTGTGTCATCTTTTTGTGGTTCCATTAGTCCCTTAACCACTCAAATACGTCTTACATATCATGCTTGCATTTTTTGAAGTTGCAAATCTCATTGTTTATTTCTTATCAGGCATCTTGGAGTTTGTAGTACAATAACTCAAGATGTGGCTTGAGCAGTATGTTGGCTAGCAATAAATCTCCAAATTCTTCTATACAACTATGTGGATCCATTATTTTTAGATCTTTTATTGAATGTAGAAGGAAATATATGGTCACAAAAAAAGAAATCTAAACCTTGAGAATATCAAAAGATAGATATTGTATTTTGATAGAAGTAAGTAGTCTAATTTAGGTGTAGTGAGACATCACATATGCATAATGTACCGGATAAACCACTTCACTTCATGGTCTAGATAGTGGGTTGAAATCCACCCTTTATGAATATGGAATTCTTTGTTTCTACCCTATCTCTTGAAGAGGTCCACCCATAGCCAATGGAGCAAGGTTACCAAGGAATCCCCAAGCATTCCAAAGGTAATGCCAAGGTCTATGCCTTTGTCATTGCCTTAGTTGTAAGCCTTTGAGTATTGGGATTTATCTAAGTATGTGTGTGTGGGTCATCGGATGCGGTGCTTCATTCATCAGACTGTCTTTTTTCTAGGTAAATAGGTCAAGAACAGTCGATGGTTGCATAGTGATGCAAAGAAGGTATGGTTGTGCAATGCATCTGACAAACACCTGTAGACTCTAATTCCACTATTGCAAGATCATTCCAAAGCAAAGAAAGAGATAGTGTGAAAAGAGAGACAAAGTCAAAATACACATTTGTGTACATCAAATGTTGAACTTATGCAAAAAAGTGAACTAGGAAAAGAGATAGAAATAGATAGGTAACTTGTTATCTATCTATCTATCTATCTATCTATCTATCTATCTATCTATCTATCTATCTGTCTGTCTGTCTGTCTGTCTGTCTGTCTGTCTGTCTGTCTGTTCTGCAAATGTCTAACTCCAACAATTGGTATCAGAGCAGGTCGCCGCTTCATCTACGGCATCGTCGACACCTCTCTGGTTATAGTCTCAAAATCGCACGAAATTTGGTGAGCACACTCAACATGTTTTTGAGATCAAAATTGATTCGCTCTATGGTGTTGAAATTGCAATATGAACTCGTTTTGGCCTCCGAATGCACTATCGTAGTGCTTATGCAGGCTATTTTATCTTTTTGTGCCAAAGGTATATACCAGTTTTGGTTCACCAGTATAAGCATCTTGAAGTCTGCTACAGGTCTAGCAGAATTTATATGGGCAGTTCTGCTCAACTTTTTGAGATATACTGTTCAACTTTTTGAGATATAATCAATTTTTTGCGTCTAGGTATTTTAGTCACTGGCCATGGCTGAAAGCAGTGATGTATTTCGTATGTTGGCTGTTGAGGATAAGTTGGATGGTACCAACTAACCATTATGGGCTTATATTATGTGACATGTATTGGTTGCAAAAGGACTGTGGAACATTCTGCACGGTGTTGAAAAACATCCTATCACACCTGCAACTATTACAACTGCTGGTACTGAAGCTGATGAGCTTGAATCTTTGTATAGATTTGAAAGTGGATCCAAAAGGTAGCTTGTAACCATTAATGAAAATGAACAATCCACAACAAAAAAAATCACTTAATTTGGAGTTGATATGACCAAGATATGGCCAAATGAATGGAGCTAGGTGGTCTAAATAAGCTAGATAAGCAAGCTTTGGCTATGGGTTTAAAAAGAAAACTCAAATTTCTTCTCCTTAGAATTCTGCTCAACAAGAAGTGTGTGCAAACTTGGCCATTATCCCATATTTGATGGCAGATTGTATGTTGACATGTTCATATAGGAGATGAGTTGCTCATTTCCTTCAACTCAAGAGAGGAAGGAGATAAAAGTCTCTCTCTCTCTCCAGGCAAGCATTGATGTGTGTAGGTAGGATCTGTGCTTACCAGGGCAACTACTCATGAGCATGTGTAACAGCACAAGGTAGAAGAAGAAGCTTGGAGCACAACACACAATATTGAATGTATTCCGCTAGAATGTACAAAGATAAGTTTTCATTAGGACAATAGGCATATATACAAGCTAGGGGAAAAACCCTCCTAAAAGATAAGTATAGAGAGGTACTTCTTAAAGTACCTGGTACTATCCCTTAGTTTCTCCATGTCCACAAGTTCATCTTGGGACTGATGGAAACTATTAGACCTTTGGTGAGAAAGGAGGGATGCCACTCCTTGGCATAGGCCATGGAGATGGCGTTAGTATATGAGGATGGACATAGGGGCATAGGCTTCCAAGGTCAGAGGTCCTCATGGACTAAGATAAGCTGACCCTTCCCCTCATCTACTCTTGGCTCGATCAGTGCACAACCTTCTAGAGAGGCTAAGCAAGTGCATATGATCAAGATAGTTTTAAGAGGGAAAAGGAAAGTGTTTGCTCTATTTGAGAGGGCATATAATTATTCTATTCTAACCCCTCAACAGAAAGAGAAGGCAATGAAAGAGGGGTTATGCTATGGGTGTCTAGGGTAGCACCTTTCAAGAACTATCCTAAGAAAAAGAAAATAGCAGCCACCATAGTTATTAATCCCACTCAAGTAGGGAGTGATGGAGATGAGGACTTTGGAGATTCCCATCCTATATATGATCTCCCTTAGTGGCCATGATGGTCACAAAGAAGGTTCCTATTGTGCCAAAAGTTGTGCTTTTGCTAGTGGCACAGAAAGGATACCAGTTCACAGAAAGGACACCGAGCTCATTGTCATGAGAAGAGTCATGGTAGGACAGTCTGTCAAGGTACTCTTTGACACTAGGCCAATGCATTATGTGATTACTTCCCTACAAGTCAGGAGGCTACACTTAGAGACTATGTAGTCAGACTACGCCTACATAATAGAGTTAGCGGATGAGAAGAGAACTGAGATTTGGGACTGACGGGCGGTTGGTTTGCCCATTCAGATCCAGTCCTATGAGGACATACTTGATTTTGAGATAGCTAGATAGGAGCATTTTGATGTAGTCCTAAGTAAGAAGTGGCATGCTAGGAAATGCCCAGTCATCAAATTTTCTTTGCATATGTGTTAGCTTGAGCATGAGGGGAGGCGACTACTAATCCATGGAGAGGTAGATCTCCAAGAGATGCGATCGGTGATTGTTATCAAGTTGCTCAATATTTATTGTAAGTATATTTATTTTCTTTATTTTGTGTATTTGCCATGTATTCTGATGGACTCATGCAGTCATGGAAACTCTAGTTTGAATGCTCAAGAACTTTCAGAGAAATTAAGAGTAGAACTCCAAGAGTTATTCTTGAAAGAATTACCTTCAAGTTTACCTCCTTGTAGGAAGATTGAGCATAGAATCGAATTGGTACCAAGAGCGAGTTCGATCGCTCGGACACCATTTTGAATTATTTTTTAGGAGGAGAATGAAGTTTGCAATGTCATGGATGATTACCTACAGAAAGGGTTGATCAGACCCAGTTAATCACCCTTTGTAGCACTAGTTCTTCTCGTGAAGAAGAAAGATGGATCTTATAGGATGTGCATCAACTATCGAGCACTCGATAAGATTACCAACAAGCATAGATATCCCATGCCCATGATAGATTATCTTTTAGATGCTCTAGGTGGAGCCTTTGTATATAGAAAAATAGATTTAAAAAGTGGCTACCATTAGATTAGGGTAAAAGATCATGATGTATATAAAACAACTTTTAGCACCTGTTTTGGGCATTATGAGTATTTAGTTATGCCATTTGGTTTGACTAATGCACCTGTTACTTTCATGATGTTAATGAATGATATTTTGTGAAATTCATTGGAAAGTGTGTTGTGGATTTTGTTGATGATTTGTTAGTGTATAGTAAGTATGTTCATGAGCATGAAATTCATTTGAGATTAGTATTAAATAAATTAAAAGAAAATAAGTTGTTCATAAATCCAAAAAAGACTCAATTATTTCTTCTAGAGATAGAGTATTTAGGACATGTGGTATCAATTGATAGAGGCCAAATGGGCCTCAAGAAGGTCTCAATTATTCTAGCTTGGCCTACTCCTTAGGATGAGGGGTAGTTACAATAATTTCTAGGACAATTTTATCAGAAATTATTCTCCTCTTATTCGTCAATAGCAATGCCTATGACAAACTTCCTTCAAGGCAAAGTTCCATTTGCGTGGAAGCAAGAGTAGCAAGAAAGTTTTGATACTTTGAAACAAGCTATTTCAGAGGCTCCTATACTCAAAGTGGTAGATCCACAGAAAACATTTGAGTTAGAGAAAGATGCTAGTGGCATAGCCATAGGGCAGTCTTGAGCCAAGATGGAAGGCCAATAGCCTTTGAAAGCAAAAACTTGAGTAGTGCACAATGCAATTGGTCAGTGCATGAACATGAGTTCTATGTAGTGGTGCATGCTCCTAAAGTATGGAGACACTGTCTTTATGGTGCAGAATTTAAGGTATGCATAGATCACCATACACTCAAGTACTTTTATAGTCAGCCAGATCTTCAAGGCAAACAGGCTTGTTGGGCTGAGCTCATGCAGGAGTTTCACATCGAAATCTTATATAGAAGAGGTAAAGAGAATATAATAGTTGATGCATTATCATGGATAGTGTATCAAATGATATTTATAGTTCTAGAGAGCTCATTGCTTCAAGAAATAAAGGAATCATAGGTGGAGATCCACATTTGTTACATATCAGTAGAGCCATCAGTGATGACTCTATCATAGGAGACAAGGTAGTTCCAACTATTTCTTCCCCTAGCAGAGCAAACAAGTCGAGTCCATATTCCAATTTCTCAAAGGAGAATGGAATAGTCAAATGGAAAGGAAAGGTTTGCATACCAAATTCTTGGGATTTGAGAAGAAAAGTAATGCATGATAACCATGATGTTCCTTGTGTAGGGCATCCTGTTCTTGACAAGACAGTATAGCTTGTTAGAAGAACATTTTGGTGGCTAGGATTAGCCAAAGATGTCCACACTTATGATCAACAATGTTTTATGTCTCAAGTCAACAAGGTTGAAAGGGTAAGGACACCAAGTCTTTTACATCCTTTACAGATTCTATATCATAACTAGGACATTGTATCCATGGACTTCATAGTGGGTTAACACAAACCCAAAGGAAGCGGGATACTATCCTAGTTGTGATAGATTGAGCAAGATAGCTCATTTCATACCCATGCAGGAGACAATAGAAGCTCCACAGGTAGCAGAGTTGTTTATCTAGCATGTCTTCAGATTGCATGGGTTATCGACATCCATAGTTTTAGATAAGGATGTGATATTCATAGGACACTTCTCGAAGTTTGTATTTGACAAACTAAAAGTTTCATTGAAAATTAGTAGTGGTGATCATCCACAGATGGATGGTTAGATCAAAAGTATCAACTAGTTTCTAGAGGACATGTTGAGGGCATATGTGTCTAATAGGTAGACATATTGGGATAATTACTTGCCACTACTAGAGTTTTCTTACAACAATAGACCTCATAAAGTGACAGGAATGTCTCCTTTTGAGATGAACTATGGCATGAATCCCACGACACCCAGCACCATAGGAATGCCTAAGAAATGTCCTAGTGCTTCAGAGTTCTTAGCAAACCTCCAAGCAAATTTAGAAATAGCTAAAGCCAAGATGCATCAAGTATTTTATAGGGCAAAAGAGTATGCTGACAAGAAGACATCTCCTAGAACCTTTGAGGAAGGAGATATATTTTTTCTTCAAGTGCTAGCCATATCTACTTCACTATCCATAGGGAAGTGTAGTAAGTTCTCACCAAGGCCTTGTGGACCTTGGAAGATAGTTAACAAGCTTAGTGATGTTGCATACCGATTAGATCTTCCTCCAGATTGTAGAGTCCATCCAATTTTTCATGTTAGTAAACTTAGAAAGTACATTTCCAAGGAGGATAATCTAATAGAGGGTATTGTTTCTTTGCAAGAAAGTGATAGCATAGATCATTCTTTATATAGGATACTAGATCAAAGATAGAAGGGGTTGAGAAACCAAGTTATCCAAGAGTATCTAGTAGCCTGGAAGGGATTACCACTTATTGACTCTATTTGGGAATCAGAAGCTCTGGTTCGCAAGTACTTCCCCTCATTGATCATTGAGGACAATGATCTTTAGAAGGGGGAGAGAGTTTCAAAGATTGGTCTACAAAGACCACTCCATGTGTGTGTGGGACAAGGGCCAACCATAGCCAAGGCCCCAAGCTCAGGGGATATCCTAAGGTATTCAATGGTAATGGGGATGAGTGTTGCATGATGGCCACATGGAAGCACTAGACCATTCGAGATCAATGCTATTTTGAATGCAAGGGGATATAATGGATGGGAGGAGAGTGACACATAGATCACTCACTAGTCTTTGATTTTCAAGCTTAGAGAGAAGTTTTAGGCTTTACAATGCACATGTAGTCAACGCCATGAGAGGATACAACAACCTTAATGAGAAGGTAGAAGAAGAAAGAGCTACATGGGAAGAATAGAGGGCTAAGATGATGAAGGAAATTGAGGAATGGAAAGCTAAGGCAACTACCTAGATAAGAGAGATAACCATACAAGCAATACAAGAAAGGCCACAAGGTACAGTTATGATACCCTCTCCTATGCATGGTGTATGAAGAATATCCAAAATCTATATGAGAACTTGGATGAAGAATCATATGAGTTTGTACAACAATTGCTCACAGATAGGGAATTCAGGATGAGATATATTAGAAAAATGCATAATCAATATGAGAACCAAATTGTTAAATTTTCTCTAGAGAATGGAGTTAGCCCATATCAACATCATTGGGCAGCAAATGGTTTAGAAATACCATTATGCATGGTACTAGAAAGCATAAAGACTTATTAGACTACCATAGTAGGAATACCACCAAATGCATATTTGGAATATGATGAGGATTTGGCCATCAGTAAAGAATTATTTAAAAAAGCCAATCCTACATGGAGAAACAAGTGGTTGGATAAAAATAAGGATTGCAAAAAAATATTGAAGGAAGCTCTGGTTTAGCTGAAAATAAACCCAACCTTCTATTCGATAGTAAGAAGAAGGAATTGGACTGTTTTTTGGAAGAGAAGAAATGAAGGGTAGATCCCAACAAAATGGTTGAACTTTCCAAAGATTGTAGGACCTAAAAAAGGAGCTTGGCCAACTAGGAATTACATGCTTACTACTGCCAAATCCTTGATATACAATTTAAAATATGTGAATGACCCTACTTGTATACTATTACTTAGGATTTTGAAACTCATAATAACTTGTATAGAAAGCTTCATTGACATTGATGTAAGAACCCTCAAGTACATAGGATTTAACTCATCCTCAAATGCACTTCTTTTTTATATGAGTGAAACCCTTGATAGGATATGTTTAATGGTCTAGTATAGCATAGTCATCTTTATGGGAAGCCATTATGTACAGATACTTAAAGATGCTTTTGACTTTGGATTTTTTGAAAGGGAGGCAGAAATTTTTGGAAAAATTTCTCTTGTAATGACATCAAGATTGAAAACATATGAAGTGGCCTATATAGAGTATATAAAAAAGGGTGTAATATACAAACCTATAGCAGTTGTGCAGTGGAGGAAGGCACTTTTTGAGATGATCAATGACCTCAAGATTACAGAAAGAAAAAGCCATAACCTGGTGGCTCAAGTGTACCAGAGAAAGAAGAAGTAGTGAAAGTCATAAGCATACAAAAGTTTTGTCAAGGATGAAAAAAGCGTAGGAGGGGAAGGATGTTAGAAGACATGTTTTGGACAAGGACATAAATTGTAAAATTAGGTTTTTGTATTATAGAAGAATTTGATGGATGTAAAAATGAGGAAGAGTCTTCCTCATGAAAAGAATTAAGTTATGTAATTTTTTGATGATTTCTAGATCTCTTGAATACATAGAAAATTAGTTTAGAAGTCTAGAGGAACTAATTTTCAAGTGTGAACTGGGATACTTGGAAAAGTATATAAGTCAATTTATGACTTATTTTGGGAGGTGGGATCATTTGTACTTGATTTCTTAATGAGAATTTGAGAGCTCTTATCTTCTTCTTTGAATCTCATCACTTGGCTTTCATGGTTATTTGTTGATCAATTTATGAGAGTTTCTCATGGATTTCTTTTGTTAATCAGTTGTTCTCTGAGAATTTCATGCTCCTAGGAGTTCCTTTTTCCATAATGAGTCACCATTATCTTGATAAATGGTGTGGAAGTTGAATGTGTGCAATACGTGAGAATATCATTAGTCTTATCTTGGTGATACATGTACTAAAATTAAGTTCTGACATTAATTTATAATCAAGATGAAAAATGGCATGAGTTAGGCACAAGAATCATTGCAAAAGTTTATTCCTAGCTCAAACGACAAGAAACCCTAGTAATTCCTTTAACTTTTAATGAAGTCTCTATTGAGCCTAATTTTGTTGACAAATCCACGATTCCATTGATCAAGAAGGGGTTGTGGTCTTAGTATACCTCTCAGATTGACAAATTAGAGGTGTTTAAGTTGCTAATCTTTTATGTTATGATGATTGGAGAGGCCAACTCCAAAGAAAAACACACACACACACACACACACACACACACACACACATATATATATATATATATATATATATATATATATATATATATATATATATATATATATATATATATATATATATATATATATATATATATATATATATACACACACACACACACACACATACACACACTCATATCAATTATGTTTTCAATTGTGTCTATGGTGAGAGTTCATAATTTTAATAATTTTAGAGTGTTTATTAAATTAACTTATTTTATTGAAGTGAATTATATGATTGAAATGTACTAATGATTTTTATTATGGTTTATATTTAACATGTGATTTATTACTTTAATTGTATAACTAATTCATATTATATATATGTTTGTGAGTGTGTATATGTGTGTATGTGCATGTAGTTGTGTGCGTATATATGTATGTATGCACATGTAGGTATAAATCTATATTTTTGTATGTGTTTGAAAAGTGTGTATGTGTGTGTGTATGTGTGTGTATGTGTATGTGTATGTGTGTATAGGTGTATGTGTATGTGTGCATATGCATGTGTATGTGTATGTGTGTATATGCATGTGTATATGCATGAGCATGCATGTGTATATGCATGAGCATGCATGTGTATATGCATGAGCATGCATGTGTATGTGCATGTGCATATGCATGTGTATGTGCATGTGCATATGCATGTGTATGTGCACGTACATATGCATGTGTTTATATATATGTGTATGTGTGTATCTATGTGTGTATGTATGTGTGTATGTATGTGTGTAATTATGTGTGTATGTGTATGTGTATGTGCATGCATGCATATGCATGTGTGTGTATGTGTGTTTATGTGCATTTGTATGTGTAAGTGTATGTGCGTATGCATGTGTGTATGTGCATGTGTATGTCTATAGAAAACAATTCAAATGATATACAAATAATGAAAATTGTACTCACAATAATTAGCCATATATTATGCTTGGTGAACTTCTTCAATAACCTACAATAAAGAAAGAGAGAGAGAGAGAGAGAGTTCAAGCTCATAAGCGCAATGCAAATATGAACATTGGTTCGCTCTTGGATCACATGCACATAAAGTGATGATCAAAGAGCGATGCACTTTTTTTATTCTAGTCAAAAGCAAGTGTCACATAAGCAATCTAAACCAGTCATATATGTGACTCTCAGAACCATCGTATATATGACATTAAAGGTAGTCCTATATGAGAGTATTATCAAGCATCACATATGTGACTTTTTGAGCATCACATATATGAATTTCTAGAGCGTCGCATATGCAATGCTGAGACATTGTTGCATGTGCGATAGTCATTAAGCGTCACTTATGTGATGCTCCAATGATCGTTGTTAATAGCCTCGGAAGGAGCATGGTTGTAAGCATCATTTAATTGATGGTGTGTGCTCGATACTCTATGCAACAAAATGTGCAAACATGAGGCGACAAAATTGTGTTGCATCAATCATGGCTATAGAGGGTCACTTCTTATAGAGTTTGAAGCGTGCTTTCTAAGTGTGATATTCTAGTGCTCATGGTTTCTATAATGTCTACTGGATGCTCGGCCATGTTTGTATCCTCCTTATGTGGTGATGAAGGTCTTGATTTCATGTCTAGAAAATTATAAGTTCTTTTGTTTTTATGTTTTCAAGTGTTTTTAAGTTTTTTTTCTAGTCTTTATGTGTGTATGTACACCTAATATAACCAATGGCAATGGAAACTGACAAATCACAAGCATTTGAATAAAAGAACAACAAAATTTAAGGCTAGTATTAGTATGCTCTCTGCTTTCATGCATCAAACAACCATGCATATAAATCTTGAAAATGCTGGTAGCAAAATGATAATCTAAAAAAAATAACCCAAGTGCTCTACATGCCCTTTAATCACATGTGCTAGCGGGCACACAATAAGCAACTACGACCAAAGGGAACTACACACTCTATACAAAATCCATGTGCTTGCGATACATATATCGATCAAATGAGAGCACTATACACTCTTGCTTTCTCCTCACCATACCTGTAATAAAATCATGCTACCATCCTAATTCACAAAATTTCTAGAGATTCACAAGCATGCATGCATGTGTGAAAAGCAAAAGAAACTTAGAATAAGTTTAGTGACAAAAGAAAAACTTATTTAGGTGATGATTGATGCGCAAAAGAGACTTAGAATGCATGTATTGACAAGAAAAACGTATCTATAGAATGACAAACTCCACTTTGTAGAGGTAGTGCAAGAGCTAGAAGTGATCACCAATCACCCTTCTTAAGTTCCCAAGTTGAAGTCGATTATCCTCATGCCACAAAAGACCTCCTATAAAGCTCCTTGACTATGAACAATCAATGTCAAAGGTCTTTTCAAAAGGTTTTCTTAGTCCAAAATATATTGTTCATGTGTTCCTTGGATAGCTTTTAAAGTGAAGATTCTATAGGACTTATAATCACTCTATTTGGGTAACAAATGAAGGAGTTATGGTCATTTTAGTGGAGATTGGCACTGCAAATATGTTCTCCAAAAGAGGCTATGAGAAGAGTTAATTTCCTTCTCCCTTGGATGCTCCACATAGAAGAGCAACAGAAAAATTTCAAGCATGAGCATTCTGTTATCCCATATGCAAATTTGGTTTTTGCACGAATATAATGCTTCTTGGTCTCTCCTTTGATCACAATATGAAGAAGAGAGAGAGAGAGAGAGTAAAGAAGCTCTTCTCTCCTCCAAAACCTTTGGTAGGCATATGTCACCTGGTCATGTTTTCTGTGGGATGGGCAATCAATGTCTGTGTATGAGCAAAGCTACTGAAGGTTCATTGCACATGTCCAACTCCCTTGGGCTCTTGAACTCTTCTTAGAGAGCAAAAAGATCCTTCTCTTTGAAGAACTTAATCTTTGCAACCTGCTCTCATCAATAGCTTTGGGTGATGAAGGTGATGATCAAAAGTGGAAGCACCCCCAATCTTTGCACATGTAGAGACTTCAAAAAAAAACCCTTTGTTAGCTCTAGATATGAATTGTAGGAATAGTTCTTAAAATATCTCAAAGAAGGCTTGAAAAGAACTGAGGACTAAATTAGTTCTGTGTGCAACTCTCCTCCCATCCAATCCTATTGCATCCATGATAGTAATGATCTAGAATGCTCTAGTATGGACATGTGGCTATCATGCACACTCATTCCCATTACCCTTAGATACCTTAGGATATCCCCCGAGCTAAGGACCTTGGCTAACCTTAGCCATTGTCCCAAACACACATATAAAGGTCTTTTTAGAACAATGTATAAGAGAGATGCATTTGATGTTGTTCTCTATAAACTTGGTGTTGGATGCTTGATTTACTTATGCATAACCTCGCATGATATTCAAATTTTTGTCTCTTGGATGAACATGTTTATGCATAGCTCATGCGTCAAGCATTGTTAGGTTGTTAACCACATCTTTCCCTAATTCAGTGGTATTTGGCTACATGGGTTGTTTTATTCCAAGGGAGGATCCTCTTTGCCAGATTTACTTGATTTTTTGATTCACTTGATTTTTTGATTCATATTGGGCTAGTTTCTATGACATTCGTGTGTCCACTAGTGGTTTTTTATTCATGCTTATAACTCATGCATATCTTGGTCACTTAAGAAGTAGCCTACAATGGCCACTTCTATTTGTGAGGCTAAGTATAGGGCATACTTCATTGCTACTATTGAGTATTTGTAGATCATATGCCTTTTGGTTGATTTGGGCATTGGATAGTCTTGTAGCAAAACCATCTTTACTGACAATCAAAGTGCATTGGCAGTTGTGATTAACTCTGTGTTAGGAACTCTATGTTCCATGCTCACACAAAGCACATTGGAGTGCACTATTGTTATGCCAAGGAGAGACTCCTTTGGTTGATATATTTAGCTAGTGATATGTGTGAACACACTAGGACCTCCGGTGCACTTTTTTCCCTCTTTAAGAGGTTTTTCCCCTATCTTATATATACGCCTATTGCCATAACGGGCTACTTATCTTTGTACATTCTAGTCATAATACATTCAGTATTGTGTGTTGTGCTCCAAGCTTCTTCTTCTTCCTTGTGTTGTTTGCATGCTTTCGTAGACCTCAAACTCCAACAATTGGTATTAGAGCATGTCGCTGCTTCATCTAGGGTGTCGTCATCACCCCTCTGGTCACAGTCTCAAAATCGCACAAAATTTTGTGAACATACTCAAGCTGATTAGGAGATCAAAACGACTTCGCTTTGTGGTGCCAAAATCACGATTTAAGCTCGTTTCAGCCTTCGAATGCACTATCATAACGCTTGTGTAGGTTATTTTGTCTCTTTTTGAGATACAGTCAATTTTTTGCATCATGGTATTTTAGTCAATGGCCATGGTAGGGTGTTGAAAAACATCATATTACACTTGCAATTACACTTACTGAAGTTCGATGCAAATGGCATTGAAGATGATGATATTCTTCATGTTCCTGTTCGTGTTGCAGTTCCTACTGCACCTACTGCAAAGAAAATTTGTTGGGAGGGGAGAGATGCTCAGGCACATGCATTGATAGCCTTGTCTATCAAACGTGCCATTATTCTTGACATTCGCTCATGCAAAATAGCTAAGGATGCTTGGGATACACTTATCACTTTGTACCAGGCAAGGAATGAGGCTCGTATTGCTTACCTCCGAAAACAATTGAAGAGTGAGCACATGAATGAAGGTGATTCCATGGACAACTTTCTAACAAAGATCATAGATTTGAAAGAACATTTGATTTTTGCTGATGAAGCCTTGCTTGACAGTTCACTTGTGCAGACATGAATGGTCTACCCGATTCATATAAGAGGTTTGCTTCTACTCTTTTTTTGGTGACGAAAGGTAATCCAAATGCCTTAACATATGAGGAGTTAGCCTTTGTTCTGCTGCAAGAAGATCAGTCTAGCCAGAACAAGTCCATTATGTGTGTTGTAGATCAAGCTTTCCTGGCCAATCAAAATGGCAAAGGTAAATGGAGCGCTTCTACTAGTAAGAAAAAATCTGCTAATTCTCCATAATCAAAGACGGAAGATAGAGAAGAGAAGAAAATAGAAAAGCCAATTTTTTTTTGCAAGTACTGTAAAGCAAATGATCATGTCATAAAGAATTTTCCAAAACTTGATGCAAAAGAGGCAAAGAAAAAAGAGGCTAGAATGCTTGTTGCAGAGGCCTCTACACCGAAAACAAAATCTGCTAATCTAGTAAAGAATGAAGAATTGGTGTTTACTATTGTTTGCCGTCTTGAACCATCTTCTCCTGAACAGTGTATGTCTACAATAGACTCAAATGTTGGGTACTTTGATAGTGGGGCAACCAAACATATTACCTCGTTGCATAGTTTCTTCACTTCACTCGAGCCTACCCCTACATGAAATATTGTCACATGCACCAACAACTCCTCTTATCCTGTCATGGGAGTTGGTAAGATCATTTTGACTACTATTGATGGTAGTTCTTTACATTGTCAGATGCTTTATTTGTGCAAGACATCAAGAAGAATATGTTATCAGTTTTAGCTTTAGTCAATATTGGCTTGGTTGTGAAATTTGTTGATGACAGATGTACAGTTCATGATCTGTCCAATGGCGACATGATTATTGCTTCTCGCATTTTATGTCATGGGTTGTATAAGCTCATAGAATATGAAAAATCTTTGAATGATTCAGCATGTGTAGTACATGATTCTCAGGCTATGTCAGATGCAAAGATTTGGCATGCATGCTTTCCTCATCTAAATTTTGCTAGTTTGCTACACCTGCAAAAATATGAAATGGTGTCCTCTGTGCCCAAACTCGAGGCACCCAATAAACATGTTTGTGAAGCCTGTATTTTGCGCAAAATGCAGCATTCATCCTTCCCAAAAGATGCTTCAATTTGAGCTACTAAAAAATTGCAGCTTGTACATAGTGATGTTTGTGGTCCTATGCAGACACCTTCTGTTGGAAACTATCTTTACTTCATGACTTTCATTGATGATTTTCCAAAGCATGCATGGGTACATCCATTGAAAGCAAAGTCCGAAGTGTTTATGTTCTTCAAACAATTTTTGGTTTTGGTTGAAAATATGTCAACATGTAAAATGGACACCCTCTATTCTGATCGAGAGGGGGAATATATGTCTTCTGACTTCAATGCATTTCTGGCTGACTATGGGATAAAACATTAGTGTACAGTGTCATATAAACCTCAATAGAATGGACTTGCTAAATGGAAGAGCATGTCATTCATGGAGATGGCGATGTGTATGGTTAAGAGTTAGGCTTTACCACATGGTTTCTAGCTTGAGGCTATCATGTGTGCAGCATATGTACTTAACATGTGTCCCACTAAGGCATTGCAGTCTATCACTCCATATGAGGCTTGGCATGGTCACAAGCCATATATTGCTCACCTACATGTTTTTGGTTACCTAGCATCTGCATTAGAGCCTGAACAACAACACAAAAAATTGGATGATAAAGCAGTGAAATGTATTTTTGTTGGGTACAATTTTGCAAGAAAAGGCTATCATCTGTATCATCCATAGGCTAAATGCATTCTGGTTAGCCGTGATGTTGTTTTAGTGGAAGATGCTATTCACCATTACTTTCATGTTCTTAGGAGACATATGTTAGCTCCAAAGACATGTATGATACTTTGCTACCTCTTTTTACAGGTGGACAGCCTAATGTTGATCCTAATGAGGAAACATCTCAGCCTTTACAGGTTTCATGTGATGATGCGAATCACTCCATTTCCGATGCAGATTTGCATGATGCACTTGTTGATGAGAGAGCTGATATTGAGGAGGCAAAAACTATGCCAAAATGGCTAGTGCAGACTTTGTGTGTCAACAAATTAGATGCACCTCTATCATATCATACTCGTTCAGGCTCTCATAGTGCCTCTTTTGCATCAAATTGCAATGCTATGGTTGCGTCTCTATGATGAGAACGAGCCTGTTTCCTTTGATGAAGCACAAAGTTCAGAAAATTGGATGGTTGTTATGCAATATGAATATGATGCTATAATGAAAAATGGTACCTGGTCTTTATGTGACTTGCCTCTAGGAAAGAAGGCCATTAGCACTAAGTGGGTATACAAGCTTAAGCGAAAGCCTGATGGAACAATTGATAGGTATAAGGCTAGGCTTGTTGCAAAGGGTTATGCTCAAGAAAGAGGCATTAACTTTGATGAGACCTTTGCTCCTACTTGCCAAATGACCACTATTTGTATCATCGGTGCACTTGCAACTCATGATGGTTGGAATGTACATCAGTTGGACGTTAAAACTGCATTTTTGAATTGTGACTTTGCATGAAGAAGTGTATGTTTTTCAGCCCCATGGCTTTGTGCAAAAAGGGCATGAAAACCAGATGTGCAGGTTAAAGAAGGCATTATATGGTTTAAATCAAGCACCACATGCTTGGTATGAAAAGATACATGCCTATCTGATTGCACATGGTTTTGAGAATAGTCCAACTTGAAAGCACCTTATATGTTAAGCATGCTAATGATGTGCTTCTCATCATTCTTGTGTATGTTGATGACATGCCACTCTCTCGTCCTCATGAGAAGCATATTGCTAATTTTAAGGCTGATTTGCATGCCTCATTTGAGATGTCTGATTTGGGGCATTTGCATCATTATTTGGGCATTCAGTTTATGCAAGTTAATGGCGGAATAGCTTTGTGTCAAATGAAATATATTGACAGATTATTGTAGCATTTTGGCCTTGAAGATTGTAAACCTATTGCCACTCTATAGAGACATGTTTATGATTGAGTCTTCATTAGGTTGGAGATTCATTTGATGTTGTTCTCTATGAGTAGGCTATTGGATGTTTGATTTACTTATGCATTACTCGACCAGATATTCAGTTTATTGTCTCACAGATGAGCAAGTTTATGCATCTTTCACTCCTTGAGTGGTACCTGACTACTTGGGTTGTTTTCCCAAGGGGGGATCACTACTGCTAGATCTACATGCTTTTTTTGACTCTGGCGATTAAATGCATCTTTTGCTACTTGAGTGGTACCTAGCTACTTGGGTTGTTTTATCCCAAGGGGGGATCACTTCTGCCATATTTACATGTTTTTTCTCACTCTGACTGGGTTGGTTGGTATGACACTCGTGTGTCCACTAGTGGCTTTTGCTTCATGCTTGGTAGCTCATGTATATCTTGGTTGAGCAAGAAGCAGCCTACTATGGCCACTTCGAGTTGTGAGGCTAAGTATAGGGCAACTTTCACAGTGGCTATTGAGTGTGTGTGGCTTAGATGCCTTATGGCTGATTTGGGTGTTGGTCAATCTTTTGCCACCACCATATTCACTAACAGTTAGAGTGCATTGCTAGTTGCAAAGAACCCTGTGTTCCATCCTTGCACTAAGCACATTGAGGTGCATTATCATTATGTCAGGGAGAGGTTCTATACTAGAGAGATCAGCTTGGCATATGTGCCCACCCAGGAGAACATTGCAGACCTTTTCACGAAGGCTCTGCCAAGGGAGAAGTTTGAAGCTTTTTGCAAAGATTTGGGCTTACTTCCTTTTGTGGATTGATTCCACATAGCTTGGCACTTCCTTATATATGAATGCAAGCTCCTTGTTCACTGCATCACTCCTAGGGGGGATTTGTTGATATATCTAGGTAGTGATGTGTGTGAACACACTAGGACCGTCGGGGCACTTTTTCCCTCTTTAAGATGTCCTTTCCCCTAGCTTGTATATATGCCTATTGCCCTAAGGGGTTACTTATCTTTGTACATTCTAGTGGTAATACATTCAGTATTGTGTGTTGTGCCCCAAGCTTCTTCTTCTTCTTCTTCTTGCTTGTGTTGTTCTTGTGCTTCCGCATACCTCAAACTCCAACAGTAATTGATTATGATTAAGTCTACTTTTTTCAAACACATTTTTCATTAGTTCATTACAAGCCAATTCAATATTAGAGATTTGGGTCATGGGAAATTGTATAACTCTTTGAGATCTTCACAATGAGCCCATAATTAACAAGATTTGTGTAAAATAGATACAGAGTTATCACTCTTTTCACATGTGTCAATCTCCACACATGAGGGAAAGAGAAGAATGTAGGAATGAGTAACCCATAATAGTCAACTTTATTTCATTATTTCTCATGAATACTTGAAGAAACCCTTGGTGGGGCTTCATCCTAAGTAGACAAGCTTGTGGTCTATGCCTATATTTGTTCAACTATGCACAAATGGAGATCTTGTTGTTCACTTATTTAGGAGATTGTGAGGATGTGTATTCTGATTAGTAATAGCATCTCTTCTCTTTTTCCATGAGTTCCCCTCTTATGAGTTTAGTCTTCCATCTTTGTTTAGAATACTTTTCTAATGTATATTATACACTACATTTTCCTCATGGATGACAAAGATGCTATATTAATTAGTCTACCCACTTTTTCATGTCAATACGTGGGTCATACATATCATCATGTTGTTGAAATCTCTCATGCTTTTCAACATATTCATTAACAAGTTGCTATATTTTGTTCAATTTAGGTAGTCTAATTATTATAATCTAGCATCCACAACTTGATAGCTAGATTTGGTCTTCTTGCATGAGTATAGGTTGGATAACAACTTAACAAGCATCTTAGCTTGATTTGTGTCATGATAAGGGTTACGTGGATACTGTGGATGATATTTCTCTTTTGAATTCATATCTCACTAATTAACATATCATGTTGCCAATACTTGCCCTCGGCTTTATCATTGGGCTCCAAAAACTATGAAATGGTCACATTAGAGAGATTTGTGACCCCAGGTTCCCCTAATAAAATGCAAGGTTGGTCCAAATCCTCTCAAGAATTTATCAACAAGTCCACTTTCTATGTGAATGCCACATGGAACTATATGTGGAATAAAAAGATTTTACATTAGGATTCATATAGCATATCGGCCTTCTCCCTAGATATTGATAGTGAAAAGCTTAAGAAGGCGAAAATTCTATGTTGGTCACATGCATCTTGTGCCAAAGCATACTCCTTTCTATATGAATCTTTTTTTGTGTCCTCCCTTATGGGAAATTCAATTTCAAGTACAAAATCATTTCGACTTCTCATTATTTTCCATAAGATCCTTTCTCCTTAGCTACGCTTGGTACACTATTAAAGGCTCTTACAAGGTGGACCTTTTATTCACATACATACTGATATTTAGCTTCACCTATAAATATTTTTCAGGCTCTACCCGATTTTCTCCCCTCTTCCATGCATAGAACTATTGGTAAACTTTACCTAGTGCTCAAATTAGTAAACCATCTGCATGTTGGAGTTCGAGTAATACAGAAGCATGCAAATATCATGAGGAAGAAGAAGAATTATGGATCACATATCTGAGTATATTACTAAGTGAACATTCAATAT
The DNA here is from genome assembly GCA_020310875.1 of Ceratopteris richardii. NCBI lineage: Eukaryota > Viridiplantae > Streptophyta > Polypodiopsida > Polypodiales > Pteridaceae > Ceratopteris > Ceratopteris richardii. The sequence continues at coordinate 90,028,920 of CM035427.1, read as the reverse complement.
AAGTAGCTCATTAAGGTTATAGATTTATATAGAAGTTTACGAGAAAACCTTCTAAAGAGGCAAAAAAGTGCCTCGACTGTCCTAAGTGTGTTCACACACATCACTACCAAACGCCTTTGGAGTGATGCAATGAACAAGTAGTTGGCACTCATGTATAAGGAAGTACCAAGCTATGTGGGATGAAATCAATGCTTCTTTGCAAAAAGCATAAGACTTCTCATCAAATTACACACCAAATGATGTCAAATGAAAGATGTAGGTAAAAGATCACATCTAACACTCATAATCGATTGTTACATGCTCAAGAATGCAACTAGACCTTAGCAAAGAGTTTAATCGATTGTTACATGCTCAAGAATGCAAATCGATTGTTACATGCTCAAGAATGCAACTAGACCTTAGCAAAGAGTGAAGAGAAAGCAATATTACAACTTTGCAAGAAGAAATTCTCAATCTTAATGTTAAATGACAAAAAGTGGCAAAACTCTTTTTTTTTTTTCAAAATGGAAGTTCAAAACGTTTTTTTTCTAACAAGTGAATGGATGGCCTTTTATAGTGGCCCTACTCTTGTACCATATTTCACTTTTGTACCTAAAATGAAAGTGAGCTTCTACTATAAAATCATTAAAAAAGTATATACATATGGAAGCGAATTCAAAATGGAAGTGCATTCAACAAAAGCGTCAAACTAGTAGTATACTCTTTGCTATCCCTTTACATGGTTCCTCATCTTTCTCCTTTACACCTCTTCTTAGTCTCGTTTGCTAGCCTAGTGTCATCACCTTTGGAGCTCCATGATAGAATTGAGGACTAGGTTCGGCAACACAATATATTAATTAGTTAAATATGATCTCAAAAGAATAAAGAGCATGCATTTCATATATGTTAGGCTATTTGATTGGGCCTTTCGCCTTTTTTAAGGTAGGGTTGAGGGTTTAACTCTTCTGTATGTCAGGATAATTGTGGACTTAAAGTCAATGCATTACCTTCGGGCAAAATTAAAACCAATTACCTTTGGGTAGTCTTTTTTAATATTGCTCTCCAATAGTCTAACCTTTGTTTTGTGGGATATGAGGGTCCCATGGGTACTATGCCCATTCACTTGTACATTCATTCTTTTAATCAATTCAAGAAAATGATTTTAAGCTTCACCCAACCTTCCTCTAAAAAAAAAGAGCACGCACAATATCCGTAGAAGCTTTATTATGACACAAAGCAAGTAAACATGCATGCTCTCCACCTTAAACCCACTCAACAAGCCCAAATTTACCTATCAAGCTATGGGTGCTAGATAACAAGAATTAAACTGCCTAATTTGAACACAATATAAAGACTCATCAATAAATATATTGAGAAATTTGAGAGATTTCAATAATATGATAATATGTATGACCCAATGAGGCAACATGTTCCCAATAATACTTTGGCAAAATGAATTCATGGAGAGAGTGTGTATGGAATGTTGATCATAACATCTCTGTCATCCATGAGCGAGGTGTGATATATAACACATATTAGAAAATTGTCCCAAGTAGGGAATGTCTATGTGGCAAAGATTAAAGATTTGGTTGACAAGAGCTAGACTAATGGAAAGAGGAGAGAAGCTATAAATAATCACAACTCATATCCCCACATTCAAATAAACAAATGAATACCAAGATTTCCATTTTTGGAGAGAACAAATAAACAAATAATCTCCACTCGGGAAGGGTTCCTTTGAATGTTCATGAGGTATTATTAAGAATGTTCATGAGGTATCATTAAGAAAAAAATGATGAGTATGAGATGTTCACGAGGAATCATAAAAAAAAACCGATGAATATGAGAAAAGGAATAGAGTGAGATGTGTCACAGATTATTGCGCATGTTTGTGTGTGTGTGTGTGTGTGAGAGAGAGAGAGAGAGAGAGAGAGAGAGAGAGAGAGCGAGAGAGACGATGAAGAGAGAGAGACGTGTGTAGGGGAGAGGCGTGTGCTTGGCACATGGTTGAATTTTGAATGGAAGCCTTACACAATTAGCCACAATTTTGACTTTTAGATAATATTTCAAATAGGCACATGAGAATTTAATTCCTAAGAGCTTGATCACATGAAATTGCTTTGGGGCAAATGTTGTTTGCAAGGTCACATGAGGAGTGCCTTGTGTTGTGAAATCTTTTTACTGAAGATGACTCACAAGCAAGATCGTTGAGTCAAATGAAATCGTCATCGATGAATATCAGAATTGGGTCGGTTGAAATCGACACCGATGAATACCAAAATTAGCTTATCTATGAACTTCTAGAAATAGATGAATAATTCATGAGTCAAAGTGGAAAGGATATGTATGGATTGATGAAGAAATACTTTGATGAAGAAATACTTTGCCAATCTGGAGGAGTTTAACTTACATATGGCAAACTTTGAGTTGACTTGTCCATAGCAAATTCACATAATGCTTGTATCTTCTCAATTTGTGATGGAAGAGAAGGCATTAGTTAACTCACCCACCTGGTTGGAGTGATTTGACTCAATTTTTACCGCTTTGGATGTATGTAGCCTCCAAGTTTCAACTACTCAAGCAAACCCTAATTCTTGCCATTGAGCAAACCCTAACTCTTGTTGTGATTGAGCTTTCATTTCAACTACTCAAGCAAACCCTAATTCTTGCCATTGAGCAAACCCTAACTCTTGTTGTGATTAAGCTTTCATGCGTTGGGTGCACTTTGTATGATGTATGTATGCGTGTGTGTGAGAGAGAGAGAAAACTCTTGTGATTGAGCTTTCATGCGTTGGGTGCACTTTGTATGATGTATGTGTGCGTGTGTGTGAGAGAGAGAGAGAAAGAGAGAGAGGGGAAATCAATACTCTACATTGAGTCATGGACCTGTTTCATTTTATATGGCGACAAATTGATTGGCTTCTGGACTCTGGAGTCTTGCTCCCTTACCCTACCCTTGTATACTAATTTCTATTGTTTTGATGTCCTCAACGCGGCAGACTGAGGCCGCACGTACAGAGAGAAACAGAGGAGAGAGAAACAGAGAGAGAGAGAGAGCGAGAGAGATAGAGGGAGCGCGAGAGAGATGGGGAAGGACGATGGTACAGCAGCTGCAGCATACGCCTTTAGGCTTGCCGCTTAAGCCAGATAAATAAAAGGAAAGCGTTTCGATGTGACTTCAGAGGAGTCGAGCACTCCAAGGGCAGCGACATCAGACCAATAATTCGTTGATGAGATTAGCAGTAATTGGCAATTAGATGTTATGAATAAGTCAAAGGATTTTTTTCGGCACTCTCACTCGTGACTCAATCTTCCCCGGTCCATGATCCATCCTCTCTCAACTGCGGTCCCCGTCCGGTTGGTCAAGTAGACCCCAGCCATCACAGAGATTGCTTTCGATTAGAAGCTGTCTGAGCATCCAAACGCGCTCCTCCATTTGTTGTTGTACCCATGGTTGAACAGGACTTGTACCCCCTCTGAGTGTTGCCCTGCCTGCCCTCCCTCCTGCAGGATAGGATGCTCTCCACATGTTCTTCGTGCCCATCCAGTCCCTTCCTGCAGATGTGGGTTTTCTGCTGTACGTTAGGTTTTCGTAGGCTTTATTTCTGTCTCTTCGCCCAGTTCAGACACATTCGCATTGCAAGCGCGATCAATATCTTCCATCCCGAATGACGAACGCAATTTCTGCTTTTTCTTCTGCTGCCATCTGTGAATGCGTACCAGGAAATATCGATCAGACATGATCTTTTCTTGAAGCGCCACGAATTTCGCACAGAAGAGGTTGGTTGATCTTCGTTATCCAGGTTTAGGGCCTTTCTTTATAAAAGAATTTTCACCTGTGCAGATGGCCGATTCTAATTATGTACTCGAAAGCTGGGATTTAGAAACTCTTTTCGCATCATCTTTGCTTGATCATGATCTGACGTGGCATGGAGAGCTTCCAATACCAGATTATGTAAATGCCGCACCTATGGGTTTATCAGCGAACATTCAACTACCATATTCGGCCTCTGCACTGAATTTTGACGAGTCACATACATCCGTGCGTTCAATAGCCGAAGGGGAGGGTTACGGTACACCCGTAGCAGCCTCTAGTACCGTTGTTGCTGCCAATACATCTGATGGAAGTCTTGATAGTAGCGTTTATGATCAGCAAGATCCACCATCCAGCCATCGTTTACAATCGTCCGGAGCTTCTTTCATCAACCCTCCGGCTGCAGGAACTTATAAGAAAAAAAAGAAGCGAGATCCACGGTTGGAATGCCCTAATTTTCTGGCAGGAAGGATACCATGTTCATGTCCAGAAGAGGATGAGCTGGAGCCAGATGTAGAAGTTGATGCGCTTGTGACAAAAAAATCCAAAGTAGCTGCTCGTTGCCAAGTACCTAGTTGTGGAGAAGACATAAGCCATCTCAAGGGTTATCACCAGCGGCACCGGGTCTGTCTCACATGTGCGAATTCTCCCAAGGTTATTCTTAAGGATCAAGCACATCGATACTGCCAACAGTGTGGCAAGTGTGTATTTCAAAATGTATTTCGCTTCCAATGGATACCTGGTCTATGTGTTATTATCCTAGACATTAACGACCGGCAAAACTTTCAGATTTCATCGGCTCTCTGACTTTGATGAAGGCAAAAGGAGCTGCCGAAGAAAACTTGAAAGGCACAACCGAAGAAGAAGGCGTAGACCAGTGGAAGGCGAAGGGAATATGGAAGATTGCGAGGATCCTTCAGTTGCATGTACTCGTCTTGCCTTGTCAGCTGTGATACGTTAAATCACTGCATGCGTCTCATTCCTACATCATTGCATCTTTATTTTAGTGTTCATGATTGAATAAATGTGGTCATATTGTCATGTCCATGTATGTTTTGCATTCACAAAAAGGACGGATTTCAGCTTTTGTTTGTTTTGTTTGATGTCAGTTTGCTTCCTCCCCATTGTGTAAATCATCATAGTCATGTTGTGCTTGTTATATTGCTGGTATCCTATTCAGTTTTTCTGGATCGTACCTCTTAGTAGATGTCTTCTAGTTTTAACCCATAGCTTGCCCCTTCTCGTCAACTCAGCTTCTCATTCTCCTGTTGATTAGCCCTTTCAATATATATATATATATATATATATATATATATATATATATATATATATATGTATGTATGTATGTATGTATGTATGTATGTATGTATGTATGTATGTATGTATGTATGTATGTATGTATGTATGTATGTATGTATGTATGTATGTATGTGTGTGTGTGTGTAATTTTTCTGTTTTTGTGTTTTTCTGGGGTGGTATTTCTGATATCTCATGCGTGCTCATGAACTGCCTATTTGATGCATTTTATACACTCACCTTTCAAATCTTATTAAGCAGGGACTGCAACCAAGAATGCACATACTCCAGCTGCCTCGAAAGGAAAAAGCAAAGGCTCAAATGCAGTCCACTTGCAGAAAAAGAAAGGTGCATATTATGCAATTTTTAAGGCTATGTTTTTGAGGAGTAGAAGAAATTTTTTTATCTTTGCATCTTGTTCTTTTCACCTATGTATATGTGTGTGTGCATGTATGTATGTATGTATGTATGTATGTTATGTATGTATGTTATGTACATACATATGCATGCCTGTATGTATGTATGTATGTATGTATGTATGTATGTATGTATGTATGTATGTATGTATGTATGTATGTATGTATGTATGTATGTATGTATGTATGTATGTATGTATGTATGTATGTATGTATGTATGTATGTATGTATGTATGTATGTATGTATGTATGTATGTAGTATGTATGTATGTATGTATGTATGTATGTATGTATGTATGTATGTATGTATGTATGTATGTATGTATGTATGTATGTATGTATGTATGTATGTATGTATGTATGTATGTATGTATGTATGTATGTATGTATGTATGTATGTATGGTATGTATGTATGTATGTATGTATGTATGTATGTATGTATGTATGTATGTATGTATGTATGTATGTATGTATGTATGTATGTATGTATGTATGTATGTATGTATGTATGTATGTATGTATGTATGCATGCATGCATGCATGGATGGATGCATGCGTGCATTTATGTATGCATGTATGTATGTATGTATGCATAGTTGTTTCTGACGGGTTTCTGACTTCTGACGTCTGACGTTTACCCGACGTCTGACGGGTAAGGAAAAACGTTTCTGACGTTATCTGACGCCGCCAAAATTTTTGACAAAAAAACTTAAACAAAAACAGTAATAAAAAAAAGATATCATTAGCAATACCAAAATCATGCTATATATGCTGAATAGAGTAGTAAATACCAAAAACCATGCACTGTATAGTGTACCGTGCACTGAGTACATCGCATATATGATATGCATAATGTCATAGACTCATAGGAAAGTCATAAATCATAACACAAACTATAGTGATGCATCATCATCATCATCATCATCATCATCATCATCATCATCATCATCATCATCATCACCACCATCATCAAGAGCAACATCCTCCTCATCAACAATATCCTCATGTGCATGGCTCTCCACAGTGGTGTAAGAAGATGAAGAAGGGATCTCACCATCATGTTCTTCTTGCAATGCAAGAAGTCTTCTATCATCCTCTTCTTTCTCTATCATTTCTAATGTCACTTCCATTTTTTGAAATCCTCTTTCCTTGATTTTGCATACAAGACGTAAATTTGTATGAATATACACCAGCTTTTCAACGTTTCTTGGCTGCAATTTATTTCTCCTCTTTGTATGTATCAAAGAAAAGGTACTCCAATTCCTTTCACAAGGGGAAGCACAAGACCCTTGAGAAAGCACACGAAGAGCCAATTTCTGCAAATTGGGTACACTTGCCCCAAATGATTCCCACCATTTCACAGCATTATGCATTCTACTTTCATCTTTTGCAATAGGCCGTGCAAATAAACCTTCCATAGACCTATACATGTCCATTTCATCAATTAAGACTCCTTGATTTTTTATATCACCACATGTATATCTTTCAATGAGATCAATCCAACCTGAATGCACCTCTGGATCCAACTGTGGAGATTTACTCCTCCAAATAGGGTGAAGCATATATGCTGCTGCATGAAGAGGTGAATGTAACATATTCCACCTTTCAACACACACATTTTTAACTTCTTCAAGTCTTGCTGAATCAATGCTCTCTATAGATGAAATACTCTCAATCATTCTATCTGTAAGTTCATAAATGAGACCCATAGTGGCCCCTTCTCTATCAGCCAAGCGCAAGACTTTCAAAATAGGAGCACATATTTTAACAATATCCTTTGCTTGTCTCCAAAAAAATGCACTAAGAATAATAGAAGATACATCTTCCGCCTTTTTGGTTCTAGCAACTTTTTTCCTTGTGTATTCTTGGCTAACCATCAAACATCTCAAGCCATTGTACACTCTCTCATCAAGCAAGTTTGACAACATAATAAACATGTATGCAAATCTAGTTTGTGCTGGCTTTACCAAATCTTTGCTGCTATGTTTTCTAAATAAAGCAAGCACACTAGGCTTCATCGTGACAAATACCACAACTTTCACGGCATTATCCAAAATAGGCTTCACCCATTCCAAACGGCCAATATCTTCAAACAATAAATCTAAGCAATGGCACGTGCATCGTGTATAAAAGATATGTGGCCATTGTTGCTCAACTAAATAGCCAGCTCTTACACAATTAGATGCATTGTCCATGCATATCTGGACTACATTCTCTGGCCCCACATTCATTATGGCATCCTTCAAGATTTCAAATATGTATTCACCTGATTTAACCTCACATGAGGTATCCACAGACTTCAAAAACATAGTGCCAAAAATGCAACTAACCATAATGTTGATGATTGGCCGATTTCTAGTATCAGACCAACCATCGCATACAATGCTGCATCCAAATAATTTCCATTTCTCACGTATTTCCAGCAAGTCATTCTCTATGCATCTCACTTCTTCATTTAGCTCTTTTGCCCTCAATTGTTGATATGAGGGAGGCTTATAACTTTGTCCTACTCTTCCAACTGCATTAAGCATTTGGATGAAATAGGGGCTTCTCACTTTCCAAAAGGGAATATCTTCTGCAAAAAAGAAGCGTCGGACAGCTTTGTCAGCCTCTTTTCTAACCTGCATATCCCAAGCTTTATCCAATGCTCCCATTCCACCTTTTGGTCTCTTACATACCTGCCCACTTGATGAATCATCAAGTACAATTTCATCATCAACTGATGCTCCTTTATTTTCCACATTTTCACATACATGTGAGGATTGTGATGGCATATCCATGTAACTCCCACTTTGTGATGAGCCCTTTGCATGTAAATTTCTACATGCATCTCTAACATGCTGAGGTGCATGTTCACATTTTCCTACACCATATCCTGTTAAGCCAAGGATATGTGCTCTTACTCTATTTGCACCACCATCCCAAGAATGTGGACAGAATTTACATTTCACTGTCCAATTTCCTTTAGGCAAGGCCTTTATTTTCTCAACAAAGTCCCACTCTCCTCCTGCTTTGCGTGGCATCTACACAAGAGTCAAAAACAAAAATTAGATCCAAATCATTACAAATCAAATTTAAAAATTGACCATGGTCCATGATAGATGCATGATGCATCATGCACTCATGCTGCATGATGCACAGTTATAACTTATAAGTTACTGTGCTTGAATTTACTGTGCTTGAAGCATGTGAAAAGTAACATTCATGTAACTGTGTCGTTCAGTACTACAGTCTACATCATGCTTGAAATCGATGTGCTGAAGCCTGTAGTCCAGTCGACAGTGACTCGTGAGTGCTTACCTTCAAGATTGAGGGTTGGAAGCTCTATGTTGTGGCCCTAGCCCCTCACCACAGTGCTGGCGCCTTCTCCTACAAAAGACGGAATGAAAACTGACCCACAAACCAGACCCGCGTCAGGTTTTTGCCACCAAAAAAAAAAAGTCTGCAATACTCCCGTCGGCTACCCGTCAGAAACACTGCCGTCAGATACCGCCGTCAGTAACGTCAGCAGGTTGTTCCTGACGCGTCAGGAAACAACCATGTATGTATGTATGTGTGTATGTATGTATTTATCTATGTATGTATGTATGTATGTAGGTAGGTAGGTAGGTATTCATGTATGCATGTATGTATGTATGTATGTATGTATTTATGTATGTGTGTGTATGTATGTATGTATGTATTCATATCTCTCTCTCTATGTGTATGTATATATGTATATGTGCATGTGTGTGTGTTTGTATGCATACATACATACATACACATACATGTACACATACATATATTACATACACATACATAAGTATGTATGTACATACGTATGTATATAATGTATGTATGTATGTATGTGCATATGTGTGTGTATGTATGTATGTATGTATGTATGTATGTATGTATGTATGTGCATATGTGTGTGTGTGTATGTATGTATGTATGTGCATATGTGTGTGTGTGTATGTATGTATGTATGTATGTATGTATGTATGTATGTATGTATGTATGTATGTATGTATGTATGTATGTATGTATGTATGTATGTATGTATGTATGTATGTATGTATGTATGTATGTATGTATGTATGTACGTATGTACGACATTTAATGCTGCGTGATCAAAAGCTAATTCTTCAATACTGACACATGCATAAGATTCTTCCTTTGAAGACTTAGGTTTTGAATCATCTTCAACATTATAACGAGATGCTCCTTTCTTCTCATTATAAATCCTTTTTCTACATTCTGCTATGAAATGACCTGTTTTCTTGCCGTAGTAGCAAATTCCTTCCTTCGAAGTAGATGGAGTGGAAATAGCATTCTCGTTTGGTGTGGAAGTAGTAGAGGTAGATGTGGTAGAAGATGAAGTGGAAGACTTAGAGGTGGAAAACTTACTTTCCTTCTTACTTTGCTGACTCTTCTTCTCCTTCTTTGTTGTCTCCTTTTTCTTACCCTTTGATGATGATAACATGGCTTCTCCATTCTCTTCCATACTCTTTTGATGATCTTCATCTTGAATTAACAGGAACTGTAACTCTTCAAATGAAATTTCTCTCTCTCTCTTGTAGAAAGAGATAAAAAAGTAATAAAAGAAAGAATTGAAGATGGATCATGGAAGTGAATTTAAAAGTTTACCATCTCCTCGCCTGAAATACTGACTCGAGCATTAACTAACTGATCACGTAACTCTTTGAGCTTCAAAATATATGACTGAACAGACTCACCAACTTTCATCCTTGTGTTGGCTAATTGTCTCCTTATATGAGCTTTCCTAGCAGGATTTTTGCGTTTATAAAGATTCTCTAGCTCCAACCAAGCTGACAAGAGGTTCTGCACGACGTGATTTGGGGTATAATATGCCTCTTGACTCCCATAGCAATGAATGAAAGTGCTTGTGCATCCCTTGAATCCCATCTAGATTGCTCTTCTGTAGGAAGTAATTTGGTAGTATCACAGATTCTGGATGATGAAAGAGTTTCTTCTTCTTCTTCAATAACCTCTTGTTGAGATGAAATTGGGGCAATAGGTCTTTTGGAAGATGAAGCAACATCCTCTTTTGTTTGGCTTGGCCTTGGGTACTTACCATTGACAATATTCCACAAGTCTTTAGATACTAACAAATTCATCATCATAAAACTCCACATTGGATAGTTGGACATTCCTTCAAGCTTATCTTCATTTTCAAGTCTATAATCACTCATCTTGTTAAGGGTATATGTCAACTATGCTTTGATACCAGATGTTGGAACTTGGAAGTGAGGTGAGCCCTAATAATAATATACACAAGTTTACAAGATCTTCCAACAAATGAACCTTAGCATATGTTGGTAATGGGGTGGCCCTCAATAACAATATTAATCGTAGGTTTATAGGATCTTCCAACATTTGAACCTTCGCATACACACCTTAATACTCAAAAAGAGATGAGTGAGAGATAGAGAGAGAGAGTAGACAATATTTTCAAAGTGTAACCGTAAGAAAATAGCCTACCTGTACTATTTTATTTATGAATGTCAAATACAATGTGTGTAGATGATTACAAACTTTGAATTTAGGCAAAAATAGGAAACTAAATACAAGAATTTGTGTGTAAAGTGCCTAAGAGGTATGAAGTGTGTGTGTGTGTGAGAGAGAGAGAATGTAGAGAATATGAGCAGTTGAGAACTGTTTTATAGAAAACCCTAATTCGGAAATTAGGGTTTCAAAAACCCTAAATCAGAGTCTAGTGAACTAACAAGTAAGGAACTGATATAGACTTGCTACTCACAGTAAATGCTGATGGTGGACTAATACAAACTCCTCCAAAACTGCACCAAGAGCACACCTCCTTCAATACTCCTAGAGTAGAGTACTTCTCCAAGTAGCAACGACGCTTGAATTTGTCTTGTATGATGATCCATAATTGTCAGGGGAGCACTAGATTGTGCTCTCTGACTACAGTAGACAAGATTTCGGAAATACACTTCTGATTACAAGATCACCCACGAAGGGGAAATGATACAAGAATACGTTACTGATACAAGATGTCCCACAACCGGAGACTGATAGGTATGAACAACTCGACTAGAGATGATACAGGAGATCCCACAACTCGGGATCGTAAGTATGAAACAAGATCTCTAGATTACAAGAACTCCCTTCTAGGAGATGAACAAGATACAAGAAAGAACTCTACAGGATCTCATACTACGAGATTACAAGAGGACAAGATAAGATGTCCAGGATACAAGACTAGACCGGACTGGAACAAGGAATAAGGAACAAGACAAGAACAGGAACTGGAACTTGGAGAGTACTTACTTGGCGGTCACGACTCCTTGAGCTCCCAAGACTGGTATTGGTAAGACTGATTATGAATGTGGCCAACCCCTCCTTATATAGGTTTTCCAAGGGCGGTTACGAATTGATGATGTCATCGATGATGTCATCAATTTGAAGCATGGTCTCTGGATGTCAGAATCAAGCAAGAAGACAGTTGATCTTAGGGTTTTGGCACGTTCCGGACGCAATGGAAGCATTAGTTTCCCCAAATTCTGAACCAATCATGAGATATAGGATTCACATGGAATCTGAGATTCAAGATGGTTTCCTTTGTCCATGACATTACCTCCACCTCAAGCGACGAGTTCCACGAGGAGCGCTCACGTTCTCTGGTCTCGGCTTCATTGGATTTTTCTTATGGAATTCTGGAACCTTGATTGGTGCTCTTTGAAGGTTTTCTGCAGGTTCCAGTACGATCACCGATGTCATACCCTTTCCAATGAATAAGGTACTCTAATCTTCCTCGGGATATTCTCGAATCTAGGACATGCTCGACTTCAAATTCTTCATGATCATCAATCTCGATAGGTGGTGAAGGACTAGGTCTCTCCCCCCTCAATGGTGAAATCTGATATGGTTCCAACATGGATACATGGAAAATTGGATGTATTCTGATGGTACTTGGTAGCTTGAGCTTGAAGGTGACTGGGTTAATCTTAGCCAAGATGGTAAATGGACCAAATCTTTGATGATCTAACTTTGCGCGAGGCCTTGAAGTTTGCAAATTGTTTCTGAGTAACCATACTTTATCCCCAATTTGATACGATGGATTCTGGACACGATGTTGATCTTCATAGTACTTATATTGTTGTTGAGCTTTATGGATCTCTTCCTTGAGGTCTTTATGAATGTCCATCAGGTACTGGGCTGTCTCTGGCAGCAGTCATGGACAAAGGAAACCATCGTGAACCTTAGATTCCATGTGAACCTTGTATCTCATGATTGGTTCAGAATTAGGAGAAACTAATGCTTCCATTGCGTCCAGAACATGCCAAAACCCTAAGATCTACTGTCTACTTGCCTGATTCGGATATCCAGAGCTCATGTTTCGAATTGATGACATCATCGATGACATCATCAATTCGTAACCGCCTTTCATGAACTGCCCTTGAAAACCTATATAAGGAGGGGTTGGCCACATTCATAATCAGTCTTGCCAATACCAGTCTTGGAAGCTCAAGGAGTCGTGACCGCCAAGTAAGTACTCTTTAAGTTCCAGCTCTAGTTCTTGTCTTGTTCCTTGCTCTAGTTCAATCCAAGACCAGTCATCATGGAGAATGCTTATGAACAGATTGTAGCAACACTTCAGAGTCTCCAACAACAAGTCGAAGACCTAACTCATCGATAGACACAAATCGAGATGGGACATCCAGGGCATGTAGGTGCACTCCTCCAAGAATTACAAGAACGAATCGGGAGTCTTCAGACAAATCAAGGGAGTATGCAAGTAAATCAACGACCTAGTACATCCTTCATGAGGGAACCAAAGATCTGCATGCCAGAAAAGTTCGATGGTGATCGCACAAAGTTCCGGGGATTCTTGCAACAAGTCAAATTGTACATCCTTATGAAGCCCGATAGATACCTTGATGATGCATCCAAGGTCGGTTTTGTTGGAACCTTGCTCTACGGTCAAGCATTATCATGGTTCGCCCCAATCCTGGAGAAGGATTTGGACGTACTTCATGACTATGAGGGATTTCTTAGAGAGCTCATTGCTACATTTGGAGATGCAGACACGAGTCGACTGGCAGAAACAAAACTTCGGAAGCTACGTCAAGGTAACCTCCCTGCCTCTACCTATGCATCAAAATTTAGGCAGTTGATATATGACCTCACTTGGCATGAAGATTATTTCATAAGCCAATTTAGATGGGGCTTAATGGATGATGTGAAGGACCTTCTACTCACGATGCCAGAGGTGAAGACATTGAATGAATACATCAACCAAGCCATTCAATGTGATAACCGCCTTTTTGAAAGGAAACAAGAAAAACAAGTAGAAGGAAGACCTCGCCAATGGAAACCTTTCCAGCCTACTCCTAGAGATGAGCCTATGCACGAACCTATGCAGATAGATGTAACTAGGTTCCAGCCTCTAACACCACAAGAGAAACAAAGAAGGAGGGATAACAAATTATGTCTATATTGTGGAAACCTTGGCCACATTGCAGTTAATTGTCCCAACAAGAGAACGGACTCCAAAGTCGCAGCCACCCTTGTAGAGCATGGAAACGAGGAAGTCCAGTTGTAAAAGAGACCATACAGTCGGACCATGATATAAGAAAGGGTCTCATAATTCCATCCACACCCGTAGAAACATGTCTTGGCCCTGTCAAGTTAATCATGTCTAAGAAGACCCTTTCCCTTATAGCTCTGGTAGATTCAGGAGCGTCCTCATGTTTCATTGATGAAGGACTCCTTAAGAAACATGGAATTCCAGTACTTCGGAAGAACAGACCAGTAGTAGCTGAAGTAGTAGATGGACGGCCTCTAGCATCGGGGAATATAACCATGGAAACCATACCACTAAGAGTACATCTTGGTGACCATGATTCACACATATGTTTCAATGTAATATCGAGTCCAGTAAATATGGTTATCATCGGAATGCCATGGTTAAAGAAACATAATCCAGAAATTAATTGGGAGAATAATAAAATTACCCCTCGAGATATCCAGAAGAACCCAACATATGTCGGAGCCAAAGCCTTCATACATGCAGTAAGGAAGGAACCGACATATATGATCTATGCCATACCAGCTGAAGAATCTAAGAAAGATGATCCAGTGCAACTACCCTATCAGTACAAAGGCTTTGAAGATGTTTTTGAAAAGAAGAATGCAGACATCCTTCCAGAGCATAGACCCTATGATTGTGCCATAGAACTTCAAGAGGGAGCACAACCGCCCTTTGGACCAATCTATAGACTATCCTCAGAGGAACTTACAAAACTACGCAAGAACATTGATGAGAATCTAGCAAAGGGGTTTATCAAACACTCAAAGTCTCCAGCAGGAGCTCCTATCTTATTTGTAAAGAAGAAGGATGGGACTCTCCGGATGTGTGTAGACTATCGTGGATTGAATAAAGTCACTATAAAGAACAGATACCCTCTACCACTCATATCCGAGCTCTTGGAACGCCTTGGAAAAGCAAAATTCTTCACGAAGGTTGACCTTCGAGGAGCTTACAACCTTGTCAGGATCAGAGAAGGAGACGAATGGAAGACAACATTTCGGACAAGGTATGGCCATTTTGAATATATAGTTATGCCATTTGGTCTCACAAATGCTCAAGCTGTCTTCCAACATATGATGAATGATATCTTCCGAGAATATTTAGATGATTTTGTTGTAATATACCTTGACGATATCTTGACATTTTCCAAAAATCTAGAGGATCATGAATGCCATGTAAACATAGTCTTAGAGAAACTAAGAGAAAAAGGATTATATGTGAAATTGGAGAAGTGCTCTTTCCATAAGACAGAAGTGGAATTTTTAGGGTACATTGTATCAGATAAAGGAATTTTTATGGACCCTAAGAAGATTGAGACAATCCTTGATTGACAACCACCTTCATGTGTTCGAGATGTACAATGTTTTTTGGGGTTTGCCAATTTCTACAGAATATTCATAAGAGATTACTCCAAGATAGTAACACCTCTTACCAAGGTTACTGGGAACTCCAAATTCTCATGGACCGCAGAAGCAGAAAAGGCCTTTCAGACCTTGAAATCAGCATTCACTACCGCCCCAATTCTAGTTCATCCTGATTCCAGTAAGCCCTTCCTCCTTGAGACAGATGCATCAGACTTTGCTCTGGGGGCCATTCTTTCCCAATATGGAGATGATGGACACCTACATCCAGTTGCATATCATTCAAGGAAGTTTTCCCCTCCAGAAATTAATTATGAAATTCATGATAAAGAACTACTTGCCATAGTAGACGCGTTTGATACCTGGCGTCATCATCCAGAAGGAGCAGCTCATAAAGTCATTGTGTATTCAGATCACAAGAACCTAGAATATTTTATGACCACCCGGATTCTCAATAGAAGGCAATCTCGATGGAGTAACTTTTTATCCAGATTCGACTTTGTCATCACATACCGTCCAGGACGTCATCAATGTCAGTCAGATGCCCTGTCCAGAAGATCTTCCCTTGCACCAAAGAAGGGTGAAGAGGCCTTTGATCAACAAGAGAATGTATTACTCAAGCCTGAGCATCTCCAGTTAGCAGCTATCCCTTCAAGCCATCATGAAGATTCAGCCTTGAATCAGTTGATCCGTGAGAATCTCCACAGGATGAATTGTTTTGTAACATTAAGCAGAAAGCTCAAGAAGGAAAATTCCAAGAAGTAAACGAATTTCAGGAAAAAGATGGGTTACTGCTCTATAAGAACCTATTGTATGTCCCTCCAAGAAAACCAAGGATCCAAGTACTTCAACAACGCCATGACAACCTTGCAACAGGACATTTTGGAGTGAATAAAACAATAGAACTCATATCAAGGGACTTTTGGTGGCCTCAGATGTGGAAGGAAGTCAAAGAATACATTCGAACCTGTGATACTTGCAATAGATCTAAGATACCTCGACATAAACCTCATGGCCTCTTGCAACCTCTACCTATTCCAGAAAGGCCATTGGCTTCATTGTCTATGGATTTCATCACAGATCTACCAAAGTCAGATAAGTATGATGCCATTCTTGTTATTGTGGATAGATTTACAAAGATGGCACACTTCATTCCAACTACCAAGGCAATCACAGGCGCAGCCACTGCTAGACTTTTTCTCAGGTATATATTTAGGCTTCATGGATTGCCTGATGACATTGTCAGTGATCGAGGTCCACAGTTCATATCCAGCTTTTGGAACAGTCTTTGCAAGCTCCTTGGTGTTCAAGTTAAACTATCCACAACAAATCATCCACAGATGGACAAACAGAACGGGTGAATCAAGTCTTGGAGCAATATCTCCGTTGCACTAGCAACTATCATCAAAATGATTGGTTTGAGCTTTTACCCTTTGCAGAGTTTGCTTATAACAATAGTGTTCATGCATCTACCAAGCAGACTCCCTTCTTTGCAAATTATGGACAACATCCAAGAATGGATATACAACTCTCAAATCATGTCAAGAACCCAGCTACTAGAGACAAGGCCCAGTACCTGATGGACATTCACAAAGAACTCAAGGAAGAGATCCATAAAGCTCAAGAATAATATAAGTACTATGCAGATCAACATCGTGTCCAGAATCCATTGTATCAAATTGGGGATAAAGTATGGTTACTCAGAAACAATTTGCAAACCTGAAGACCTTGTGCAAAGTTAGATCATCAAAGATTTGGTCCATTTACCATCTTGGCCAAGATTAATCCCGTCTTCAAGCTCCAGCTACCAAGTACTATGAGAATACATCCAGTTTTCCATGTATCCATGTTGGAAGCATATCAGATTTCACCCTAGAGGGGAGAGAGACCTATTCCTTCTCCACCTATCGAGATTGATGATCATGAAGAATTTGAAGTCGAGCATGTCCTAGATTCTAGAATATCCCGAGGAAGATTGGAATACCTTATTCATTGGAAAGGGTATGACATCAGTGATCGTACTTTGGGAACCTGCAGAAAACCTTCAGAGAGCACCAATGAAAGTTCAAGAATTCCATAAGCGAAATCCAACAAAGCCAAGACAAGATAACATGACCGCTCCTCGTGGAACTCGTCGCTTGAGGGGGAGGTAATGTCATGGACAAAGGAAACCATCCTGAACCTTAGATTCCATTTGGCATCGTGAGCAAAAGGTCCTTCACATCATCTCTTAAACCCCATCTAAATTGGCTTATGAAATAATCTTCATGCCAAGTGAGATCACATATCAACGGCCTAAATTCAGATGCATAGGTAGAGGCAGGGCGGTTACCTTGACGTGACTTCCGAAGTTTTGTTTCTGCTACTCGACTTGTGTCTGCATCTCCAAATGTGGCGGAGAGTTCTCGAAAAATCCCTCATAGTCCTGAAGTACTGCCATGTTCTTCTCCAAGATTGGGGCAAACCATGATAATGCTTGGCCACAGAGAAAGGTTCCAATAAACCAGACCTTGGATGCCTCGTCAGGTATCTATCAGGTTGAATACGAATGTACAATTTAACTCGTTGGAGAAATCCACGAAACTTCATCGAACTTTTCTGGCATGCAAACCTTGGGTTCCTTCATAAATGATGTACTAGGTTGTTGATTCACTTGAATACGCCCTTGATTTTCTTGAAGACTCCCGATTCGTTCTTGTAATTCTTGGAGGAGTGCACCAACATGCACGGGATGTCCCATCTCGACTTGTGTTTGTCGATGATTTAGGTCCTCAACTGATGTTGGAGACTCTGAACTGATGCTATAATCTATTCATAAGCATTCTCCATGATGCGTGGTCTTGGATAGAAGCTAGTCTTGCCAAAATGTCAGGGGAGCACTAGATTGTGCTCTCTGACTACAGTAGACAAGGTTTTGGAAATACACTTCTGATTACAAGATCACCCACGAAGGGGAAATGATACAAGAATACGTGACTGATACAAGATGTCCCACAACTCGGGACTGATAGGTATGAACAACTCGAGTAGAGATGATATAGGAGATCCCATAACTCGGGATCGTAAGTATGAAACAAGATCTCTAGATTACAAGAACTCCCTTCTAGGAGATGAACTAGATACAAGAAAGAACTCGACAGGATCTCGTACTACGAGATTACAAAAGGACAAGATAAGATGTCCAGGATACAAGACTAGACAGGATTGGAACAAGGAACAAGACAAGAACAGGAACTAGAACTTGGAGAGTACTTGCTTGGAGGTCACGACTCCTTGAGTTCCCAAGACTGGTATTGGCAAGACTGATTATGAATGTGGCCAACCCCTCCTTAGATAGGTTTTCCAAGGGCGGTTCTAGGGCGGTTACGAATTGATGGTCATCGATGATGTCATCAATTTGAAGCATGGTCTCTGGATGTCAAAATCAAGCAAGAAGACAGTCGATCTTAGGGTTTTGGCACGTTCCGGACGCAATGGAAGCATTATTTTCCCCAAATTCTGAACCAATCATGAGATATAGGATTCACATGGAATCTGAGATTCAAGATGGTTTCCTTTGTCCATGACAATAATGACCCAAGGCTCTTATTATGTAGGCTTTAGTCGAGACCACGATGGCTTTTAGAAAAGCTATGCCAAAAAGCACCTATCGCATGTGATTTAACCAAAAAGCAAATTTTCGCTAATTTTAGCTATGGACTTAATTCTTGCGCCAAATTAGCTTTTTTGGTACAATTCTGCAGCAAAATCCATATTTAGCCATTAGTTGAAGATAAGAATTAGCTTTCCTTGATTTGGAGACTTAGAGGAATCCAAATATGCAAAAAGCCCTTTTTGAGCATAAATTAGGGTTACGGTTTTCTCTGTGAATGGACCTTTGATGACTGAATGTTATATACCAAAAGCAAGCCAGGCAACCCGAACCTAACCTAGCTCTTTACGTGATACTCATTTCAATGTGGCAAACTCTTGCATGGAATAGAGCCATGAGGTAAGTGAGCAAGTTATGGGTTTCTTTGAAAAGTCCTTCGAGGCAGATTGCGTATCTCTGAGCTCTCTAAACAAACAAAATTGGTGGAGCTATATATGATGTCAGTAAGGTCCTCGTGGGGAAAGTATTGTTGCTCCATTTTATGTGATGGTCGGTCAGACACGAGGAAAAGAAATTTTAGCAACTTTCTTGTCTCCTCATGCAAGGGCACTATATTTTTACGTGTGTTAAAAAATATGTCATTAGGGAAACCTTCTACTAAGAACCCCACTTGTAGGTTACATAAAATTGGCCTTGAAAATGGTAAGAAATGAGATCATCTATGAAAAATGGTAATAAATATGGTAAAAGATTATTATTACATAATGGTATATAACACTTATGACAATTATTTGTGGATCAAAAGTAAAACCATAAGAACTTAAGTGAATTGCACTTTTAAATTGAAAAACAAAAGTGACGTTTGTCAAAATCTCATGTAACTTAGATAATCAAATCCAATGGCTATTACGTATGCCATATTGGCATATCAAAAGGCAAAAAAAAGACGAAAAAAACACAATCCTAGAATTTGTGCTGCAAATCGCAGAGGGTGATTTTCTAGGCTTTTTGAGGTGATCTTTGCATATACATAATAGTCTATATAAAGAATCTATTGAGGGGCACTTGATATCAACACTTGGAGTGCTCTATTCATGTGCTAACTTGGAGGAGGCGTTTAGTTCAACTTGGAGAGGGGTTGTGTTTTCTTCATTTTCTACAAGGTGTGGAGCAGCTTGATGCTTATTATCTATTTGGAGGAGATGTCTTCATCTTAGGAGATCGTGGAGTTATGGAAAGCTTGTATATCTTACAAATTCTTTATTCTATCTTGTAACTTCATGTACTTCAACATGGAATGTAATGATTATATTTGGAGCATCACTACTTTCATCTCTCTCATGTATTGTCGGTTCTCCATCATGTCTCTATTTTCTTTAATGTCTTTATGTTGATTGTGGGCCTTAAAACATTCAAATCTTTATGGCAGTTGCATATCAAGCTCAGCCTTATATTGAGTGAGGAGATGCAGGTGATCAGACTTTATGAAGATGTTCAATATAGAATTGAAGAGTTGTATACTCCAAGATAGATCATATCAGAATTTGGTAGATTGTAGCTATTATAACATCAATAAACAGTTTATAGGTGCTGAATTTGCAAATTGGAGAACATCGCTTCCATGTGTACTTGTGAAGTGATGTCCTAATTACTTGTCAACCTTGTTGGAAAAGCAACCTTCCACAAAAGGTTTCACACATATGCATAAAAATTCAGGGATTTTCAAATTTTTGCAAAAGACAAACAAGGTCAAAATGGTCAATTTTTGCATATTTTATACATATTTGGAAAAGCTGTCCAATGCTATATCATATTTAAAATTTGGAACACATTTGGAGGTTCAAAGTGTAACCCTAATTCACATATCCAAGTCAAAAGAGGCTCAAAAACTCAAATTACTTTGGACACTTGGCATCATTTTGTAGCATCAAATCCAAGGGTCATAATTGAATCAAAATATAGCAGATCGAATAAATAAAAGCATGGCAAATCAGATTTTCAAAAATCACTACTTTTTTATAAATAGCGTATATGATTTTCGCCCTCAACTTTTCATTCACCAAAACAACTATAAGAAGACCACAAAAGAAGAACTTAATTATCACTTCAAGGAGCTCAAGCTTGGAGCTTGGCTAGGAGCTCTTTGTCTACCTTGAAGGAGAGGAGAATCAAGGTTTTCTCGACTTCATCAAGGAGGGAAGCAGCTAGGGTTTTTGTTTCTTCCTCTACAACAAGGAGGACATTGACTTGGAGCTTATCTACACATGGAGGAGAATATCTACATATGATGGAGATTATGAAGTTATGTGAAAGGGTTTGGATATGGTGCTCAAGGGTAGAGGACGTGTGTATGAGCCTTAGAAGTGGAGGCGCTGGGGTGAAATTAAGGTACAACCCCCAGATAGAGGGGGAGAGGTAGTCGACCAGCTTTGGAGAGGCTTCTCTAAAAGTGAGAGTGCCAAAAAATGTTATTAAGTTATGCTATATAGAACCCTTTTAGGGTTGGCCAAGTTGACATTGAACTTTGCTCAAAAAATAAAGAATAAGTGACAACCTTTTTAAATAGGCCTATACACATGTATACACTATAAAGGGGTCATTTAGGACTTTATCTGAACAATCTCCCACTTAAAGGCATAAATGGCACCTTTAAGCTATGTGACTCCCACCATCTGTATACGTAACTGATGTTGTGCTTTGGGTAAGCACTTAGTGGGAACATCTGCATGGTTTTGTGATATATGGACCTTAACTAAAGTGATAAGGCCATCCTCAAGCACTTCTCGAATGAAGTGATATCGCACATCAATATGTTTTGTGCGTGCATGGAACATGGCATTCTTTGCCAAACATATGGCACTCTTGCTATCACAACCAAGCATAGGCGCTCTATCAGGCAAACCAAGCCCACTGCAAAGACGTGCTAACCATATTGCTTCCTTGGAAGCCTCAATGGCTGAAATATATTCAGCCTCAATAGTAGATAGAGCAACAATCTTTTGGAGTCAGCTCCATCATGATAGAGGACCACCTGCAAAAGTGAAAACATAGCCACTTGTGGATTTCCGTGTATCCACATCACTTGCCATGTCAGAATCACAGAATCCCTTCAGCTCTAATGGGTCCTTTCCATAACTGAGGCATTTGTTTTTAGTTCCTTTCAAATATCTCAAGATAGATTTGACCGCCTCCCAATGAGCTCTACTAGGATTAGCCATGAACATGCTAACAACTCCCATTGCATGAGCAATGTCTGGTCGAGTGGCAACCATAGCATACATAAGCGAACTACAAGAGGATGCATATGGAACACTCCATGTATTTGGCTGCATCATCATCTTTGGGACAGTCATTCTTGGAAAGCTTAACATGTGGCTGCAATGGCACTCCAAGAGGCTTAGCATCAGCCACATTAAATCTGTCCAGCACTTTTTCAATGTACTTTTCTTGGGATAAATGCAAAGTATGCTGCTGCCTATCCCTTTTTATTCGCATACCAAGAATATGCTCAGCTTCCCCAAGGTCTTTCATTGAAAATGCAGAGTTCAGCTGCTATTTTAGAGCATTCAGTGTGCTCTTTTTCTTCCCAGCCAGTAGCATATCATCTATATACAGTACAAGAATAATTGGGCTGCCATCTTCATCCTTTTTAGTGTACAAACAATGGTCTGCATGGCTTCTTTTGAACCCATGTTTGAGCATAAATGCATCAAACTTCTTATACCATTGTCTGGGAGCCTGTTTCAACCCATATAAGCTCCTTTTCAGCTTGCATACCAGATGATCTTTTCCAGGAATGGCATATCCTTCTAGCTGTTTCATGTACAGCTCTTTGTCTAAATCACCATGCAAAAAGGCTGTTTAAACATCCATTTGGAATAACTCCAAATCCAAGGCAGCTGGGAGAGCAGACAACACACGTAATGTGGTCATTTTAGCTTCCCTTAGCAACCAGCCTTGCCTTATACTTGGGTTTGCCATCAACAGTTTTGATTTTGTACACCCACTTGTTGGGAATGGCCTTCCTACCTTTGGGCAACTCAACCAAATCCCAAGTATCATTTGCATGCAACGCCTTTATTTCTTCCTGCATGGCTAACTCCCACTTCTTCTTGTACTCACATAGCTTTGCCTCTTTATAAGTAAGAGGCTCACCCTCATCTGATAACATAATGTAAGGTATAGAGGGGTCATATCTATTCACTTGCCTCCTAGGACGTATAGATCTTCTTACCCAATGATCCACATTACCTTGTAATGGATCTACATTAGGAGGTACATTAACTTCTTCATTGTTAATGGGCTGTTGTACATCATTTCCAGCCCTGTTTTCAGCATGAATAGGTGGCTGCATATGCCCATCATGAGCCTCTTCTTGCCGTCCGACATCATCCGGATAAAAAACCACGGGATTATTTATATTTTCAGCCATATGTGGTGCATCCTGAGGGTCTGAAATAGACCTAACATGTGGCTAGTCTTGCTGAAATGTGATCTTTTTATGGTCATGTTTCGAGGCAACATTGTTTTGTAGCAGCCTTGCCTCATTAAAAACATCATCCCGGCTGCGTATGACCCTTTTCAACTGAGGTAACCATATTCTATTAACCCATTTCACCTTCTTCACCATATCCCATGAAGAGGTCTTTAATGGATTTGGCATCAAGTTTACTCCTCAACTTAGGCCTTATGTGTACAAAAGCTTCACAGCCAAAGACGTGTAAGTGATCATATGAAGCATGTTTGCGAGACCAAACCTCTTTAGGGATGTCACCTTTCAAGGACATGTGAGGGGATCGATTGCATATTACTGCAGTTTTAAGAGCCTCTCCCCAAAAAACATGAGGGAGATTAGTTGAGGACAACATGCATCTACTCCTCTCACAAAGAGTCCGATTATACCTTTCAGCCATACCATTAGAAGAGGGGCTGTATGGAACAATAAGCTCCGTCTTTATGCCCAAATTTTCACAAAATTTTTTGAATTCAGCACTTGTAAACTCACCCCCATTATCCGTACGTGAACATTTCAGCTTTCTACTTTAGTCACAAATGCATGAAATCTCTTAAACATAACAAATGCTTCATCCTTTGATTTGAGTAGCTGCACCCAAATTTTCTTGGAAAAACCATCAACAAAAGAAATAAAATATAAAGCACTCCCCATAGATTTGGTGGGCATGCTACATACGTTAGAATTGACAAGATCTAATATACAAGACTCACGAGACACACCATCAAGCTTCTTCAAGTTACAAAGTTTGGATAGACCTTTTTGGCTCATATGGCCAAGTCTTTTATGCCACAATTCCATACGAGAATTAATCTCAGCCAATGCAATGAATTCGCTAGACAAAGCCTTTCCATGCAAGCAATACGGTGTTCTCATAAGTGGCCTTAAGCTTGGCCCACGATTCTGAAGCTTTAGTAATGCCCTTGAGGTCTACAAGAATGTCATAAGACACGACCATTTTTATGTAAGTGACGGCCTTTCTATTCAGATTATGCCACGCATCATCTAACCTATCTTTCGACTTTCTTGCTTCCAATGCCCTGTCACAATCTTTGAGGAAGAGAATTCTCTGAATTCGCTCCTTCCAAAGATCAAATTTTGTGCCCTCAAAGTGGCGAATCTGAAAAAGATTCTTCATATGTAAGGATGACGATGCCATGGTTGCACAAATAAGAGGTTAATGTGCTGAAATTTTGGGCGAAATGCACCAAAATCAGGATACCACCTCTAAAAGTAATGCACAATGGCTTCAAACACCTGTAGGAGCAAAATGGAGCTGATTGGAACACAAAATTAAAATCCGAAATTTTCTGAAATTTCTTGCAAAAAATTCGAGCAAGCAAATTTGTGCAAAAAATCAACAATTTTGATTTCTTTTGACCTCAATATGTGTACATAAGGCTATAATGCAGCCTTTAGAACCAAATAAGAGCACAAGCCCCAAATTTTGCTTCAGAAATTTTTGAAATTCTCTGAAAGATACCACAATTTGCTTGACATAAGCAATTTCTTTTGCCACAATTCAATACATAAGGTACTAGACTGTGTATTGCTGTTGTGACCTGTAAAACACCTGTTTAGTCTTGTAAAACACCTGAAAACAGTTTGTTATGAGCTTTTGAGACTCCCAAAGTGATCCTCTTGGCCCCGGAGCAAAGTTCTTCGCAATGAAATCGAAAATTATCATGAGAAGTGGGGTTTTCTTTGCTATACAGCAGCTGTGCAGCAACTTTGAAACCCTAATTCAGCTCTAATACCAGTTAAAAGGGTTTGGATATGGTGCTCAAGGGGTAGAGGATGCGTGTATGAGCCTCAGAAGTGGAGGTGTTGGGCTGGAATGGAGGTGCAACCTCAAGATAGAGGGAGAGAGGTAGTTGACCAGCTTTGGAGAGGCTTCTCTAAAAGCGAGAGAGCCAAAAAGTGTTATTATGTTATATAGAACCCTTTTAGGGTTGGCCAAGTTCACATTGAACTTGGCCCCAAAAATAACGAATAAGTGACATAGCCTTTTTAAATAGGCCGATACACATGTATACACTATAAAAGAGTCATTTAGGACTTTATCCCAACAGTTATGAAGGTATGCAACATGTGCATTTATATTCTTATTTTTATGAATCTTTGTATCGTTCACATATATCATCTTTTCGAGCATATGGCATATATGTAGAGCTTTGCTCCATCTTTCTATGGTCTTGTCTATTCTCTCTCATGTCTATATTTCACTTTTGTCTCTATATTGATCGTGGGTCTTAAAAACCAACAATCGGTATCAGAGTAGGTGGAAATAGTGCACATAGAGCTTGTTGAGATTAGTGCATATTATAGAAAGAGCAACATGGAAGACACAAGTGAAGCTCAATTCATTATTTAGCAAGTCTCTCATCAAGGCATTTGTGGAAAGCTTGCTGAGTATATGAACCAAAGGAAGTTGGCTCCAGGAAGGGTCACATCACTTCCATTCGATTGCACAAGCAATCATATATATTTTGCAAATGTTCTTATTATCTAACAGGTCATATTCAAGTTTTATATCCGTCTTCTATGAAGATTTGCAAGATTATTAAGACATATGATTCTTGAACAAGGAGGGCAAAGAGATCTATATTCAAAAACCTTTAGTGGACAAGTTTTCATCTTCTTGTATTCCTATCTTTTGTTATTTAGATAGGTGTAGATGAAGGCATATGACTGATATTTCATAGGCCATGCCAACCTTGAGAGTTGAGGAAGTATGTTGGAGT
This sequence comes from Ceratopteris richardii, assembly GCA_020310875.1. Taxonomy (NCBI): domain Eukaryota; kingdom Viridiplantae; phylum Streptophyta; class Polypodiopsida; order Polypodiales; family Pteridaceae; genus Ceratopteris; species Ceratopteris richardii. The sequence goes on along the minus strand of CM035427.1, from coordinate 90,002,646 downwards.
CTCCATACTATTTGCTGCCATTAAATCAGTGAAGTATGTTGGTTGAGAAGTGTATGGGATGTTTGAATTCTTCTTTTGATTTGTGGTATGAAAGTGCTCTTTATGTACAAAGTCCTATGGTATTTTTATGGACAATGGCATGATTTTTATAGCTATCTACAACAACATTTTTATATCTATTCTGGCATATTCCCCTTGTGTCAAGCTAGGAGGGGATTGTTGGAAAAGCAACCTTCCACAAGAGGCTTGGACATTTATCCAAAAAAATTTGGTCAGTATCATCGTGGGAGATGTATGGTGCTAGTGCTCCTCAGCTGGTAAGTACATTATAATTTATGTACTAATTATTTTTGAATTATGTTGTAATGCAGAGAGAGTTAGCTATTCGTATCCTTTCACAGGACTGCAGTATAAGTCCTTGTGAAAAGAATTGGAGCACATGGGTCCTCTTCCATACAAAGAAGAGGAACATATTATCTATAGCGCAGTTGGAGCGGCTAGTTTATTGCCACTGCCATTGCGTCTCTTGGAGAGCGGCGGACATACAAGAGATGTGAGGGAGGTCAACGTGGACACAGTAGATATAGAGAAAGTGAGAGATATTCCGGATATTCCTCCAGAGGATCTGGACTTATATACTATGCTGTACCATGAGTTGACCTTACCTTAGTATGATACCAGATCATCTCGGAGACGCAGAGGACTTAGCGGTAGTGGTGACGCATCCACTAGTAGTCGACCACATACCACTACTACTAGGAATGATGATGATGATGATGATGAGAGTGATGATTTGTCATTTGAAACCATGTCATAGTGACAGAGTTTGATTATTGACATTTGAGACTTTGACATTTCATGTTTGACATTTCATGATATGTATTTACTATTGTGATGACAGTGGACACTTATCACGACTCACTTGTGACTATATTTATCGTTTGCCACTTATGATTTATGCCATGCGTCATGACTCATATGATTTATGATTTATCATTCGTCATAGTGATCTCTATGTTTTTATTTTGATGTATGAACGATGATATGTGTTGGGGATAAAGGCCCCAAGGACTCTCCTTTTGTATATTTTGACCCTTCCATGTGAAAGCTCTCTTCGAGAGCTTTCCAGACATATTTTTGTTGTATTTTTTAGACCCCAAATTGGGGAGTTATAGGCATTTACATTTTTTTTATGACTTTTGGTCATTGGCCATGTGTGAACATGCTCAAATGACCTAAAAGGCACTTATCAATAAGACTTGGTCCCAAATCTCTCATAACTTGATTGGGACTTCTTCAACTTCAGCTTCTCCATCTTCTTCTCCAAATTTCTGCGCAGGTTTCTCTCTCTACTTTCTCTCTCCTCACGCAGAAGCCCACTCCCTTGGTGTTTGGAGCAACCGAGCACACCACGATGTAGCTCTCCGCGGCCTCTTTCAACTGGTATCAGAGCCTTGAGCTGTTCCATCGCGACAAAGTTGCTCGAAGTGCTTTTCCACTTCAGCCTATGTTAAGCTGAAGGTGTTTTCTTGCATTTGGGAGAATTTCATCACAAAAAACCTTCTTTTTTCGCGATAAAAGTTCTGTTTTTGGAGGATTACTTCAGCCCGGAGCAAAGCTGAAGCAAATTTTGTGCTTTTTAGAGAGTTTCATTGCGAAGAATCTCTTCTATTCTTCCTTTTGTATCCCCACAGGTCATTTTCAACATCCACATTGCTGATTTTTTCATCTACAGGTCTTTTGTGGCAGAAATTCTCTCATTTTTCAAGTGGGAGGACATGCACAAAGATTGAGGAAGTGCATACTTGCTGGAAACTTATTACAGCAGGTCATTTCTCTGATTTTACAGGTCATATTGCTGCAAAAATTAGGGCTTTTGTGAAAACAAGCACCCATTGACTTGGCTTTCCATCTTTGTATGCGTTTTGTGGTTGAAAAACAACAAATTTGTTGTTTTTGATGCAATTACAGCTTGTTGGAATTTTCTGCAGAAAATTTCAGAAATTGTTTTTTGCAAGTTTTGGACAGCTTTTGGGCTTAATTTCTCAGCTATAGTCTCGTAAGGTAATTGCGCACAAGACAACAGGTGAATTTTACCTTTTTGGTGAAATTTTGAAGCTCTCAGTGTGCAAACATGGCCTCTACCTCCTCTGATGTCAAAAGTTTGTTTGAGATCAAGAGATTTGAAGGTAATGGTTTCGATTTGTGGAAAGAGAGAATGTTGGGCATCCTCTTTCTTAAAGATTGTGAAGGGGCTTTTGAGGAAGTCAAGCCTGAAGATATGACAGATGCAGCATGGATGAACCTAAACAAGAAGGCCATCACTTACATCAAGATGGCTGTATCAGATGAAATCTTAGTGGATTTGAAAGGCCTTACACATGCTTTTGAAGTATGGGAGAAGCTAAAAGCCACTTATGAAAATACCACGCCTGTAAATCAAGTGCATCTTATGCGTAAGCTAGTGTGTATGCAGCTTGGTGAGTCAAAAAGTGCGGCTGAGCACTTATCTTCTTTTACAGGTACTCTTTCACAATTGCAGGACTCTGGATTACCTCCATTTGATGATAAGCTTAAGGCCATCTTCTTGTTGATGACCTTACCTGATTCATGGGAAACATTAGTTGTTTCACTTTCGAATAGCCCCAGTCTTACCTTTGATGGTGTAAGGGGTTCTATTTTGAATGAGGAAATCAGGAGGAAAGCTAGTGGAGAGGGCAGTGGTTCAGCCAATGTGGCTAGAGGAAGAACAGAAAAGAAAAGTGGAAATGTACAGAGGAACAAGAGCAAAAGCAAAGGCAAGGCTGAAGTGACTTGTTATCAATGTGGTAGGAAAGGTCACAAGAAGCCTGATTGCAGATTTTATAAAGCTGAACTAGAAAGAAAGAAGAATACAGGTGACAGGAAGAAAAAGGACACCAAGAATGAAGCACATGATACCTCAAAGGACAAAGACAAAGAGAAGGCCAATGTGGCCTCTAGTGTCATCATTGAGGAACTATCAGATGCAGAAGATATACTTTGTGCTACTATAGCAGAGCATGCTGAAGTTGTTGATGCTTCTATTAATATTCATGCACAAGATATGCAGATCACAAAGAGGGATTTGATTGATGCCTTGCTTACTGTGAATGATGCTTTGTCACAAACATGGATTGTAGATTCAGGTGCATCGTTTCATGTAACTCCTATTAAGGAGTGTTTTACTACCTTTCATGCAGGCAACCATGGACATGTATATCTTGGAAATAACCATGCTTGTTCTATTGAAGGTATTGGCACAGTGCATCTCACAGTGGATGGTTCTAATGAGCTGGTTTTGCATGATGTAAGGTATGTACCAAGCATCAAGAAAAGCTTATTGTCTGTTGGGCAAATGGATATGCATGGATATAGTACCCTCTTTGAGAAGGGGTCATGGAAGCTTATCAAAGGCTCTAGGCTGATTGTTAAAGGTACAAAGAAAGGGACTCTTTATTGCTTGCATGGTAAAGCCTTGTTGGGCAAGTTTATTGCTTTGGCTGAAATCCATTCACATATGGAATTATGGCATAAAAGGCTTGGCCACATGAGCCAAAAGGCCCTGATAAACTATGTAATTTGGACAAGTTTGATGCTAAAGGCTCAAAACTTGATTTTTGTAATGAATGCCAATATGGTAAGCAAGTAAAGAATTCCTACTACTCTGGTGTCTCTCGTAAGTCTAATGTGCTTGATCTTGTTCATTCTGATGTTTGTAGCATGCCCACACAATCTATGGGGGGTGCTCTTTACTTTGTTTCTTTTGTTGATGATTACTCTAGGAAGCTTTGGGTATATTTGTTAAAATCTAAAGATGAAGCCTTTGCTGCATTTAAGAAATTTCATGCATTTGTGACCACTCAAACATGTAGAAATCTGAAATGCTTACGTACAGATAATGGGGGTGAGTTTACAAGTGCTGAATTCAATAGATTTTGTGAAAATCTTGGTATTAAGAGGGAGCTAACAGTCCCATACAGCCCCTCTTCCAACGGTGTGGCTAAAAGGTACAATAGGACTTTATGTGAGAGGGTGAGATGCATGCTGTCCACAGCTAATCTCCCTCATTGATTTTGGGGAGAGGCTTTGAAAACTGAAGTTCATGTTTGCAATCGATCCCCTCATATGTCCTTAAAAGGTGGCATTCCAGAAGAGGTTTGGTGTGGCAAACCAGCTTCATATGACCACCTACGCATCTTTGGTTGTGATGCTTTTGTGCATATAAGGCCTGAGGTGAGAAGCAAGTTAGATGCAAAGTCCATGAAAGGAATCTTCATGGGTTATGGAGATGAAGGTGAAATGGGCTACATGATTTGGCTACCTCAACTCAAGAAGGTAATACGCAGCCGAGATGTTGTATTTAATGAGGCAAGGCTGCTCAAAAATAATTGTGCCTTTAAAGATGACCATAAAAGAGTCAAATTTCAGCATGTACAGCCATCAATTAAATCTGTTATGAACCCTCGGGATGCACCACATATGGCTGGAAATGACAATGAGCCCGTGGTTATTGAGCCAGATGATGCTGGACAGCAAAATGATGATCCTGAAGGGCATATGCAGCCACCTATTCATGTTGAAAACAGGGCTGAAAATGATGTACAGCAGCCTGTTAACAATGAAGAAGTTAATGTACCTCCTAATGTAGATCCATTGCCTGGTAATGTGGATCATTGGGTAAGAAGATCTATACGTCCTAGGAGGCCAGTGACTAGATATGATCCCTCTATACATTATATTATGTTATCAGATGAGGGTGAGCCTCTTATTTATAAATAGGCAAAGCTATGTGAGCACAAGAAGAAGTGGGAGTTAGCAATGCAGGAAGAGATAAAGGCCTTGCATGCAAATGATACTTGGGATTTGGTTGAGTTACCCAAAGGAAGGAAAGCCATTCCCAACAAATGGGTGTACAAAAACTGTTGATGGCAAACCCAAGTATAAGGCAAGGCTGGTTGCTAAGGGATATGCCCAAAAAGAGGGCATTGATTTCCAAGAAGTGTTCTCTCCAGTGGTGAAGATGACCACTTCACGTGTGTTGTTTGCTCTCACAGCTGCCTTGAATTCGGAATTATTCCAAATGGATGTTAAAACAGCCTTTTTGCATGGTGATTTAGATGAAGAGCTGTACATGAAACAGCAAAAAGGATATGCCATTCTTGGAAAAGAGCATCTGGTATGCAAACTGAAAAGGAGCTTATATGGGCTGAAACAGGCCCCCCAGACAATGGTATAAGAAGTTTGATGCATTTATGCTCAAACATGGGTTTAAAAGAAGCCATGTAGATCACTGTTTGTACACCAAAAAGGATGAAGATGGCAGCCCAATTATTCTTGTACTGTATGTAGATGATATGCTGCTGGCTGGGAAGAAAAAGAGCACTCTGAATGCTCTAAAGCAGCAGCTGCAGCTGAACTCTGCATTCTCAATGAAAGACCTTGGGGAAGCTGAGCATATTCTTGGTATGCGTATAAAAAGGGATAGACAGCAGCATACTTCGCAGGTATCCCAAGAAAAGTACATTGAAAAAGTGCTGGACAGATTTAATGTGGCTGATGCTAAGCCTCTCGGAGTGCCATTGCAGCCACATGTTAAGCTTTCCAAGGATGACTGTCCCAAAAATGATGATGCAGCCAATTACATGAAGAGTGTTCCATATGCATCAGCTTGTGGTTCACTTATGTATGCTATGGTTGCCACTCGGCCAGACATTGCTCATGCAGTGGGAGTTGTTAGCAGGTTCATGGCGAATCCTGGTAGAGCTCATTGGGAGGAAGTCAAATCTATCTTGAGATATTTGAAAGGGACCAAAAGTAAATGCTTATGTTATGGAAAGGGTCCATTGGAGTTAAAAGGATTTTGTGATTCAGACATGGCAGGTGATGTGGACACATAGCCACTTGTGGACACATGCAAGTCCACAAGTGGCTATGTATACATCCTTGCAGGTGGAGCTGTTTCATGGTGCTCTAGACTTCAGAGGATAGTTGCACTATCTACTACAGAGGCTGAATATATTTCAGCCACAGAGGCTTCCAAAGAAGCCATTTGGTTAGCCCGCCGCCTCTGCAGTGAGTTTGGGATGCCTCAAAAGGCACCTGTTCTTGGATGCGATAGCCAGAGTGCCATATGTTTGGCAAAGAATGCCATGTTTCATGCTCGCACAAAGCATATTGATGTGAGATATCACTTCATCAGAGAGGTGTTAGAGGATGGCCTGATCACTTTGATCAAGGTCAATACTTCACAGAATCCTGCAGATGCTCTCACGAAGTGTCTACCCAAGGCACAACATCAGCAATGTATACAGATGGTGGGAGTTACTTAGCTTAAAGGAGCCTCCTTGGTCCTTTAAGTGGGAGGTTGTTGGGGATAAAGGCCCAAAGGACTCTCCTTTTGTATATTTTGACCCTTCCATGTGAAAGCTCTCTTCGAGAGCTTTCCAGACATATTTTTGTTGTATTTTTTAGACCCCAAATTGGGGAGTTATAGGCATTTACATTATTTTTATGACTTTTGGTCATTGGCCATGTGTGAACATGCCCAAATGACCTAAAAGTCACTTATCAATAAGACTTGGTCCCAAATCTCTCATAACTTGATTGGGACTTCTTCAACTTCAGCTTCTCCATCTTCTTCTCCAAATTTCTGCGTAGATTTCTCTCTCTACTTTCTCTCTCCTCATGCAGTAGCCCACTCCTTTGGTGTTTGGAGCAACCGAGCACACCACGACGTAGCTCTCCGTGGCCTCTTTCAATATGATCATGTATGGTGCCAGGTGTTATCATTTATGTTATGAATCATGATGTTTATTGTAATTTGTTAAAAGTTAGAAGTTAGAACTTAGAAACTAGAAACTTGAAAGTTAGGTGTCAAATCATTTCTGGCATAGACCTAGACATCTTCTACAGAACCGATATGCACTAGCCATTAAATACCTTTCCCACTACCTTGGCCTTTTTACTTTATTTTATTTTCTTTGTTTTATACAGACATGTGACAGGCTCATTGTGTTATAACTTTTTTTTGTCTCATAAGTCATTTTGGCCTTTTCTAAAGATACTTGAATATATGACTTTGGAATTTGCAGATGCAGCTAGAGATGATCAACATGCAAGTGATTCCTTATCCGAAAGTGTACGGAGGTTTGAAGAAGACATAATCAGTTCTAGTGAAGGCAAGCTCGATGATCATCCTAGGGTGGACGTGGTATTGACCAGTCTGAATGAGTCAGCTGAACAAGATTCAAGGAATATGAAGCTCTGTTTAAAGTCCAGTTCTCCATCAACACCTCATATGTCAACTAATGAATGGAAATGTACTGACTACATTTCACCAGTAAGAGAACTTCACTAAAATGTAAGATTTCTTTCGAAGATTTCACATCTGGGTCTTAACATATTCTTTCACTATTAGTGCCCAACGGGTCGCATTTCATTCAAATTGTATGATTGGAATCCAGCTGATTTTCCTCGCAGGCTGCGTGAGCAGGTGAAGCTTTATTGAATAAGGCCATTTCAAATTAGTGTTGTATGCTTCCATGTTGACAGGTTATTCTTTATTTATTAGATCTGTGAGTGGCTAAAAAGTATGCCTGCTGAACTTGAGAGTTACGTTCGGTCAGGCTGCATTATATTGACATTTTTTGTTGCAATGCCACAATTGATGTGGGACAAGGTAAATATCATTTTCTGTTTGATTTCTTAATTTTGAAGCCTCCGAACCTTGTGTTATAGAGCATACAATCTGATTCCATTTGCTTGAAGGTTTTGGCTGGATGGAAGGATCAGGTGCAGGCGTTCATTCTTAAGTCCGGAGTTAAGTTATTGGGAAGTGCTGAATTGACCGTGGGGACCACAGAGAAGAGTCTATGTCTGGAAAATGGTATTTTAGTATGCATCTTCTCATGATCACCTTCTTTTAGCTAAAGGTGTTTTCATTGGGCATTTATCTGATCTTATCGTTCTTTGTTACAGGTAGGGTCACAAATGCATATCATAGAGATTTGTTAATCCCCATAATAGTGGATCTTTATCCTCGAAGTATAGAAGCTGGCTGTTGCATACAACTTTACGTTTTTGGTTTCAACTTTTCTGGAGGAAAGTTTCTTTTATCATTTGGAGAACAATATGTTGAGTGCAGTGAGTGCGAGGCTGTAGATAGGTGCCAATGTACTGCTCGGGGATTCTGGAACACCTTGGACGACATTGAGGTTCAAAAGGTCACTGTGCGGTTACCAGACACACCAAAATTCGGGCTTGCATACATGGAGGTTGGTTTTTAGTTTCTTATTTATTAGATTATTTACAATATCCATGAGTTGGAGATTCTGAGCTTCAGCTTCCCATGATCGCTGCAGGTAGAAAATTCACAGGGCCTCAGTAATTTCATACCAGTTCTAGTTGCGGATAGATTAGTTTGCGCTGATATCAATAAGATGAAGTTTAGACACCAATATTCTTCATCATCTAGGGCTTTGGATTGCAGTGATAATGAGGCTGTAAAGCAGGTCAAATTTCACCCTTCAAGCGATTTGATCAGTGACCTTGGTTGGACTCTAAGCTACATGCATGGAAACCATCCAAATGGCAGCATTGAAACTTTGAACTGGCAGCTTCAAAGATTGCTTGTATTCTTCTCAGAGCTCCATTGCCATGCAGTTGCAAGCTATCTTGTTCAGACAACTTTTAGTAAATTTTTGACTCAAAATATCTATAATTTCCATGATCTCCATTTGTGGAATATCCATGACACGTCAAAGAATATGAAAGCTATTAGTTGTCATGATCATAGCCGGATGCCAGTGAATTATGTTTCAATAATCACAACAGGTGACAGACCCAGCCCTCATGAAATCCACAATCTGAGCAAGGAAAAGGTATGTGTTCTGCCTCCTTTCTTCTGCACGTGACAAAATTTGATGAAGAATAATGGGCTCATGCTTAGTTGCTTGTCTTTCTGGGGCAAAGGTTTTTGAAGAGGGATTTCTAACAAGGACCACATATATTCATATATGGATTTCTAACAAGGACAACTGTTTTGCCTTAATATATATTCTGTTTTAATAGGATTTGGAACTACTTGATGCTGCCACAGAGGAGTCTCCTCTACTGCAGAGGAATACACAAGGAGAAGACTCAAGTTGCCTTTTACCGATGGAGTTGCCCTGGCTGAAAGAGAAGGTTCCCATTCCAGGGGATGTATGGAGGCAGAAATCGTCCTTCTCTTGGTCTTTAAATTGTCGAAGGAGACCACAAGGGATAGGGTCTGCAAGCCTGCAGGGTGGCACCAGAAGATTTACTCGAATACTTGTTGCAGTAGTGGGAGTTGTAGCAGTATGTACAGGGGCTTGCCTCATGCTGCAGCATCCACGTGAAGTTGCAGAATTTTCCATGTCCTTCAGACGGTGTTTGTGGGGCTCTACTGGTACGAAACATGTGTGAAAATGGATTCTATCAGGTGGATTTCTTAGTTGAAATCTTATTGATGATCAGGCAACATAGAACATTGTTACATGATGAATTATGTTGGAATCCAGGAGTAAAAGCACTGTAATCAAGATGCCAGAGAATGAACAGTTCTTTTTGCAACATCCCTCCTTGTCACTGAATTCTTCATGATAGCAGCCCACATGTTGACTAGTGAAGTGCCAATCAAAGTGGCATGTATATAGCTCACTGTCATATTAGATGCATTATGCAATATTATATGCCACATACTCATGCAGAGTAGCTGCACTGATGTACAGTAACTTTTTGAGAGGTTGGCCGGTGGCCTGAACTCAAGACAAGGATAACATCTTTGTGAGAACAGAGCAAAAGCTTCATTTGTGTTCCGACAATGTGATAGTTTGTTGTGAAATGATTTAGTCTCAGCATGCAAGAATCTCAAGACAGAATGTCACTCTTGATGTTTATTATCCTTCTTGGTTTGGGGTATTGCAGCTTGGAAGAGTCTAAAGACCAAAATTATAGCCATCATGTCCTCATAGCCTTCTTGCTTGAATGAGAAGTTTTGATAACGGACTGGCCACACCTTTAATAAGCTAGTGTTATTTTAAATCAAGCAGTTTTTGCAAAAATCTGATGGGTTGCTAGTTTCTGTTCCTCCTATGTGGTGTGCCTTGGCTCAGGAATATAGAAGAAATGTATTATGATGAACTCTGTAATATGAATAGAGGATACAAAGCTGTGGTGAAGTAAGCCCATTGAGCATTGTGACAAGTTTACTTCTGTTAATTAAGGAGTGACAGTATTAATTTAGGCAATATTGAGTCTAAAGAATTTGACAGGCTTTGCAGTACTTGAAATACTCTATTGTGGAAGTGGGATTCCTGTTTGCTGGGACACATTAGAAAGAGATGACCTATCTTATTATGAGGGGATTGCTGCAGCAAAAGGTTATCCTTATTACATTGCAAGTAGAAATGGATATTTCCTTGTTCGAAGAAACCGTAATGAAGGCTCTCTCCTTTTCGTTACTCTGAATGTATGTACATTTGTGATGGCTACAAATGGCTGGCTCCACACTCATAAAATTACTGGACCCTGCATACACATGGCTACTTTTACCAACGAGACAAAGGGTACAATATATTTTTACGTGGATGAGCTTTGAACGGACATGTATATCTGGCTTATCTTTTTCTTTCTATGTATGCACGGCTGACTTTGATGTGCCTCACAATTATGGACGGGTGCTCTTTCTTTTTAATGCATGTATCGGAAACATGTGCTTGGAGCATATCTTTTAGGACTTGATTGATTATATTGTTTTGGACATTTTGTAGGGATATTTCAAGAAAATCACCATTGATTGGCTTAAGATCTCTTCCCAGTAGTGGATTGAGAACTTATATGTGTCAACAATTTACGAATTAAATTTTCAACAAACAATGTCCAACATGAGATTTTAGTTGCATGACAATTCAAAACAAATCGATATATTTTGTTAATTGTCTACAATTACCTACTTAGATTAATGTCCCTTTTGTGTCTTTGGTAATTGTAGGTTTGCCTTAAATGGCCTTTAGGGGTAGTGAGGACCATTCAAGAGGGATTAGTCATAATACTACTAATAGTGTGCCCAATAACGAGTTTATGAAATTCACTACTAAATGGACTCAAAAGTAAGACAGAAGAGTGTACTACTTAGGGTAAGCGAGGGAGCAAACAGATGAAGGAAAGGAAGAAGAGGAGTCCATTATGTGGATTAACTATGTGCAACCAAGAGTAGAACAAGCACGAGGAGACTCTTCTATGAAGCCAATGTGGGCACCAACCCACGGAGCACCAACTCCTTTCATGCTTCACACAAAGACTCCTTGCGCTGATCCTACACGTAGAAATTACATAATTCCAATTCCTAGCGAGGGATACAGGTCCTTAGAAGGGGAGAGCCACACTCGAATTTTCCTCTCCACCTTATAGAGGGGAAGATGATTTGCTGAATTTTTCGTTGGCTTTGCGATCGCTTACCTTGCCTTACCATCATGAGACCTTGGAGAGGGAGCCTTTTGTGAGATTTTGATACACAAACTGAGGAGAACAGATTGGGGGAGCTGTCATTGCACATGAGCGAGAGGAAGATAATGAGTGTCTTTGGAGGTTGCCTTGGGTATGTCTTCGAGATGCGTGTATTTTCTCGGATAAGAGATAAACTGAGAAAGGAGAGGGATATCGCATAGACAAAGTATAAGTGAGGAATATTGGTGAGGAGACATTGTTAGTTTGTAGCAAGAATGTAGAATCATATACTTGGAGGGAAACTCTTGTAGCTTGGTCACAAGAAAAGTTTTATGAGGGGGCTTCTTTTTTACCTTTTATTGACACTTTCGGAAGACAGAGTGGGACTTCTACAGGTGCCCATCACTAGAGGGCTCTCCATCTTGAAGAGCCAACCGGAAGAGAGAGATATCGAGAGGAGGGATTTGAATTGCCAAGGAGGAGAGGATAGGGGGAGGAACATCAGCGAGGCTAGAAAAGCCGAGGGAGTCGTGAGTTCAATGATCTTCGTAGTAAGTTCGAGGAAGGAAATGGGTGTGTTGAAGTGCCATATCCATAATTGAAGTGCAAACATTTGGTGGGTTTGATGCCTAATTGAGATGTTAGGAAGACTGGGTCAAAGAGTCGAAAGTTTGGCCAACGGGTGGATGAAGGGTTGAGGATCAGAAAGTGAAGGTTCCAAGAGACCAAAATTTGTAGAAGACCAAAACTTGAGAAGAACGAGACGTTCGGATAAACTTCGGAAGGTCGAGATGTTGGAAGGCTGGAATATCGGAAGATCAAAACTCTGAAAGTCCTTAGCTTGGGAAGATCAAAATTTCGGAAGATTGAAATGATGGAAGATTGAAACTGTGGAAGCTAAAAATTCGAGAACACGGAAAGATATTATGAAAATGAGTGGCTTTTCTTGTTTGAAGGCTCACAGCTAAGATTAGGACTTCTCGTACAAAATGAAGTCTTTTTGGTACAAGGGAGGTATTTACAAGCGATTGAGAAAAACATGTGTGTATGTGTGTGTGTTGTCCACGTCAAGCTTATAGTAAGATTTGAGTCATGAAATATTGACCAAGGGTAGAGGGTGACCCTAGGGAGTGCTGAGCCTTGTTGACCCTTACTCAAAAGAGTGACGAATCATGGTCCTTACCAGAGCGAAGTGAATTTCCCCCTATGCTTTGATTCTTTAGCAGGGTTGTAGAGTAACACTAGAGATATTTCTTGCACTTTGGATGGCCATGATGTCTTTTTGTGAGTTAGCTCCCTCTTGCCTTGGGTCGTTTCTAAGTGGGCTCTAGCTTCTTCTCATATTTATTTCAATTTGTGTAGAGAAACGAGGCAAGAAGCAAGGGATGTGATACCATTGGTAGTTGCTTTTTCGTGTAGTCCTTCAACTCAGGTTTTTATATCGAGAGTCCGAGTGGTGCTATAGGGTTGATGCCATATACCAAGTGAAAAGGGGTTTGTCTAATGGTATCCTTGTGGGTCGTCTGATAGGCCTAAACAATGCCTATGTAGGTTGTGCCCCATGTCCTAGGGTTCATAATATTCTTTTTTGAGTAGCTAGACCAATGTCTTGTTGGTGCTCTCAGCCTAGTCGTTGGCATGAGGGTAGTATGCACAAGAACTTGTGTGGAGGATCTTACATATGAGGAATAGTTCCTATATCACCTTATTTACAAAGTGAGTGCCTTGATCTATGGTAATCTCAATTGGGAAGCCATATCGGGCAAACACATTCAAACAGGAATCTTCCCACTATGGAAGTAGATGCAGTTCTTAGTTGCTTGTACCTCAGTCTACTTGCGAGAGTAGTCTGTGGCCACCATCAACTATTTCTCTTTTCCAAGCCACGCTAGAGGATAGATTGAGCTAAGAAATCTAGTCCCTAGTGCTCAAAAGGTTTCCATCCGATAGAAATGGTGAGAGGGTTGTGGTTCCTGTGTGTAGGAGGAGATCCACACCTCCAACATGCATCACATGTTTTGGACCAAGTAGTGGCTTTCTTGAAGAGTGTCGGCCACCATAGGTTGGATTCTAATATCTTTTGAACCATTATATACTTGGGAGGGTGTCTAGTTCCTACTCCTTCATGAGCTTCCTATAATACCATTTGAGTTTTAGTGCAGAAGGAGATGTTTTCAAAGGGTTCCATCATAATTTTTCTTGTAGAGATTTCTTGTTATGTATTTGTACTTTTTGCATTTTAATATCACCCGTCTCTTTCCAAGGGGGGTGGAATAGGGAGAAAATGTTCCAAAGATTAGACGATTGCATAGCCCTTGGTACCGTGAAGGAGAACTCTTGATGATGAAGAGAGGGATCTGGAAAAGGGTCAAAAATTCATTTCATCTGCTCTTCCCCTGGTATTGCACAACACCCATGATCGGCAATGACATGGTGTCACCCTCGTTTGGTCAGAATCTTGAAGTCAAATTCTTGGAACAACAAGAACCATTGCCAAATCCTTTTGATGACTTTGGGTTTGTTGATTAGATATTTGAAGACCTAATGATTAGTAATCACAATAAACTTGACCCTGAGCAGAGAAAATAGGATAGCCAAGGCAACCCTTTTCATAGTTCTATAGATCTGTTTGGCTCGACATAACAATTGGCTAACATAATGAATCACGTGGTCTATTTTTTTTTCCTTCCCTTGGGTGTGCAAAGATAGAGAAAAATGCTCTAAGACTTGCATCCATGTGTATATGGAAATGAATATCTCATTTTGGGACTATTATGATTGGAGCTTTTACTAATCACATTTTGAATTTGAAGAAAGCTTTTTCTTCATCCGTCATCCATTGAAAGGTGGTGTCATGGACAAAGGAAACCATCCTAAATCTCAGATTCCATGTGAATCCTATATCTCTTGATTGGTTTAGAATTAGGAGAAACCAATGCTTCCATCGCATTCGGAACGTGCCAAAACCCTAATATCGACTGTCTTCTTGCTTGATTCTGATATCTAGAGACCATGCTTTGAATTGATGGCATCATCGATGACATCATCAATTTGTAACCGCCCTTGAACCACCCTTGGAAAACCTATATAAGGAGGGGTTGGCCACATTCATTCTCAGTCTTGCCAAGACTCGAGGAGTCATGACCGCCAAGTAAGTACTCTCCAAGTTCCAGTTCCAATTCTTGTCTTGTTCCTTGTTATAGTCTTGTCTAATCTAGTTCTTGGACATCCTGTCTTGTCCTCTTGTAGTCTCGTAGTATGAGATCTTGTCGAGTTCTTTCTTGTATCTAGTTCATGTCCTAGAAGGGAGTTCTTGTAAACCAGATATTTTGTTCCATACTTACGATCCCGTGTTGTGGGATCTCCTGTATCATCTATAGTCCAGTTTTCCATACCTATTGGTCTCGGGTTGTGGGACGATTCTTGTATCATTTTCCCTACATGGGTACTCTTGTAATTAGAAGTGATTTCCGAAATCTTGTCTAGTGTAGTCAGAGAGCACAATCTAGTGCTCCCCTGACATTTTGGCAAGACTAGCTTCTATCGAAGACCAGTCATTATGGAGAATGCTTATGAACAGAGTGTAGCATTACTTCAGAGTCTCCAACAAGTCGAAGACCTAACTCATCGACAGACACAAGTCGAGATGGGACATCCGGTGCATTACAAGAATGAATTGTTGGGAAAGATGGATGGACACCTCAAGAAATGAGTTGATACTGCTAATCCCTGCTTAGTACCTACCCTTTTTCACTTCAGATTTGTGATGTAGGCCCTTTTAGCTTTCTAATGACACTAAATAAGTGCCTATGTACTTTGGAGATGATGCTTCAAACAATTTGATCAAAACAGATAAGTTTGCATCTAGCTAGTAATAAAAAAGTTGCTATTTTGGTCTTGATACTTGTTGGAAGTTTTGCTCAATACTCATAGTACAATAGCAATTAGAAAAATTCCTTATGAGGGTATCTAACTAGCTTAGAGAGATAATGATTCCAAGTAGAATTACTTAAAATGATAGACTTTACACTTAGCAATGACTTTAACAAGTTGAAGTTTACCATCGATATTTTAGGAACTCTGTAGAGAATGAGCAGTGACAACTTCGAGACAATTCTCTCCCGATTGGGACTTGTTCAAACTTTGACATCTTGTAGTAGACTTTGAGATTGTTCCAACAAGCTATAAAAAATTGAAAATGATGGAGTAATCATGCGATATGAGCAAGATAAGTACACTATTTTGAGTGACAATGACAGAGAGACCAACAAAGATGATCAATGATATAATGTATTATATGAGAATGTTGTACATGATCATTGGCATGAATATGATGCCCAATGATGGTGATAGGAGTAGGCGATAGTGTAAGCCTCTCAACTACATCAAATGATCAACAATATGCTCAGTAATGGGGGCTCTAAAGGCCGCGAGATTATAATCCACTCTTATAGATGATTTGCCTCCAAGTTTGAATTCAAATTCAAACTTGGCTTTACCTAAAAGTTCTCGTCCAAGTTGTCATGGACACAAAGAAAACCATCTTAGACCTTAGATTCCATGTCAATTTCCTATATCTCATGTTTGGTTAGGATTTTGGAGAAACTAATGCTACCGTTGCATCCGGAATGTGCCAAAGCCCCAAGATCAACTGCCTATTTGTTGAATTCTAACACCCGGAGGTCTTGTTTCCAATTGATGATATCATCGATGACATCATCAAATCGTAACTGCCCTTGAAAACCTATATAAGGAGGGGTTGACCACATTCATTCTCAATCTTTCCAATGCCAGTCTTGGGAGCTCAAGGGATCCTGATCACCAAGTAAGTACTTTCAAGTTCCAGTTCAAGTTCTAGTCTTGTTTCTTGCTCTAGTCTTGTCTAGTCTTGTATTGTGGACATCCTTTCTTGTCCTGTTGTAATCTCATAGTACGAGATCCTTTCTAGTTATTTCTTGTATCTAGTTCATATCCCTGAAGGGGTTTACTGTAATTAAGATATCTTGTTTCCTACCTACGGTCCCAGGTTGTGGGATCTCCTATATCATCTCTAGTTGAGTTTTCCATACCTATAGGTCCTGGGTTGTGGGACGTCTTGTATCGATCATATATTCTTGTATCATTTTCCCTACGTGGGTGTTCTTGTAATCAGAAGTGTATTTCTGAAATCTTGTCTAGTGTAGTCATAGAGCACAATCTAGTGCTCCCCTGACATTTTGGCAAGACTCTCCACATCAAGACCATGCCAAGCGTGATGGACTCCATATCCATACTCAGAAATATCGAGTCTACTCTAGATGACATATATAAAAAACTTCGCGACTTTGAACGGAGGTTACAACAAGGTGATTGCTCAGTTTGAGAATTCGCATCAGACTTCAAAATTGTATTTCAAGGATCCACATATCAAAAAGACTATCTAGTTAATCAATTTCAAAGTGGTCTCAGAGATGAAATAAAGGTTTGTTTATCCTCTACGTCTCAGTTAAAAACTTTAGATGAAGCTATCAATCAAGCAATTCAGTGTGAGAGTCAGTTGCTAAAAGAAATCCAAGTCCAAGAGTTAGAAGTCTTGAATAATGAAGACAATATTCCTCAAGAATCTAAATCAAGAAACTTTGAAGGCCAAGAAGTCATTACAAATGATATGGAGCATACAAATTATGAAGATAACAAGAAGATAAAGGACAAGGAGGAGTTTGTGTTCAATCAAGGAGGTGTGCTTAAGGCACTCCATAAAAGATCTTGGAAACACTACAACACACCACTAAAAGCTCAAAGGACCTATCTTGTCATGAAGCTCAGGAAGCTCAAGGGAGACTGAGCCCTTCACCACCTTTCAAGATTAAGGATCATGAAGAATTCGAGGTTATTCATGTCTTAGATTCAAGAATCTCACAAGGACGATTGGAATGCTTTATTCATTGGAAAGCATATGACAATAGTGATCCTACTTGCGAACTTATAGAAAATCTTCAGAGAGAAAAAGTCAAGGTTCTTGAAATCCATAGGAAGAATCCAATGAAACCCAAGCCACATAACATGGCCGCTCCTCGTGGAACTCGTCGCTTGAGGGGGAGGTGATGTCATGGACACAAAGAAACCCATCTTAGACATTAGATTCCATGTCAATTTCCTATATCTCATGTTTGGTTAGAATTTTGGAGAAACTAATGCTACCGTTGCATCCAAAATGTGCCAAAACCCCAAGATCGACTGCCTATTTGTTGAATTTTGACACCCCAAGGTCTTGTTTCCAATTGATGATATCATCGATGACATCATCAAATCGTAACCGCCCTTGAAAACCTATATAAGGAGGGGTTGGCCACATTCATTCTCAATCTTGCCAATGCCAGTCTTGGGAGCTCAAGGGATCCTGATCACCAAGTAAGTACTTTCAAGTTCCAGTTCAAGTTCTAGTCTTGTTTCTTGCTCTAGTCTTGTCTAGTCTTGTATTGTGGACATCCTTTCTTGTCCTGTTGTAATCTCATAGTATGAGATCCTTTCTAGTTATTTCTTGTATCTAGTTCATATCCGTAAAGGAAATTCTTGTAACCGAGATATCTTGTTTCCTACCTAGAATCCCGGGTTGTGGGATCTCCTGTATCATCTCTAGTCTAGTTTTCCATACCTATTGGTCCCGGGTTGTGGGATGTCTTGTATCAGCTACGTCTTCTTGTATTATTTTCCCTACGTGGGTGTTCTTGTAATTGTTGATATATTTAGGTAGCAATGTGTGTGAACACTCTAGGACCGCCGAGGCACTTTTTTCCCTCTTTAGGAGGTTTTTTTCCCCCGGCTTGTATATACGCCTATTGCCCTAATGGGCTCCTTACTCCAAGCTTCTTCTTCTTCCTTGTGCTGTTCGCGTGCTTCCACAGATGTCTACCTCCAACAATTGGTATCATAGTAGGTCGTCGCTTCATCTAGGGCGCCGTCGACAATCCTCCGTTTGCAGTCTCAGAATCGCACGAATTTTGGTGAGCATACTCAACGTGCTTCCGAGATCAAAACAGCTTTGCTATGTGGTGCTGAAATCGCGATCTGAGCTCGTTTCGGCCTCCGAACGCACTATCACAGCACTTGTGCAGGCTATTTCGTCTTTTTGTGCCAAAGGTATATACCAGTTTCTGTTCACTAGTATAAGTGTCTCGAAGTCTGCTACAGGTCTAGCAGAACTTGTCTGAGCAATTCTGTTCAACTTTTTGAGATACAGTCAATTTTCTACATCAAGGTATTTTAGTCACCGACCATGGCTGAAAGCAGTGATGTATTCTGTATGTTGGCTCTTGAGGATAAGTTGGATGGTACCAACTACCCATTATGGGCTTCTATGATGCGACATGTATTGGTTATAAAAGGATTGTGGAACATTGTGCAGGGTGTTGAAAGACGTCCTGTTACACCTCTGACTACAGGTACTGCAAACACATGTGCTGGAGCTGATGAAGATGGTGTCGAAGATGATATTCCGCAGATTCCTGTTCGTGCTATTGTTTCTGCTGCACCTACCGCAGAGCAGATTCGTTGGGATGGCAGAGATGCCCAGGCACATGCATTGATAGCTTTTTCTATCAAACGTGCCATTGTTCCTCACATTCGCTCTTGCAAAACAACTAAACATGCTTGGGATACACTTACCACATTGTACCAAGCTAGGAATGAGGCTCGTGTTGCTTACCTCTGAAAACAGTTGGAGAGTGAGCACATGAATGAAGGTGATTCTACGGACAGTTTCCTAATGAAGATCAAAGACTTGAAGGAACAATTGATTTCTGCTGATGAGGTTATACCAGATAGCTCACTTGTGCAGACCGTTCTGAATGGTGTTCCTGATTCATATTAGAGTTTTGCTTCTACTCTTCCTTTGATGATGAAAGGCAATCCCAATGCCTTATCATTTGAGGAGTTAGTCTCTGTTCTGTTGTAGGAAGATCAGTCCAGGCAGAACAGGTCCATTATGCGAGTTGCAGATCAAGCTTTCCTAGCTAGTCAGAAGGGCAAAGGAAAATGGAGCTCTTCAACTAGTAAGCAGAAATCTGCTAATTCTGCATATTCGAAAAAGGAAGATAAAGATGAGAAGAAATCAGAAAAGCAGAAATTGTTTTGTAAGTACTGTAAAGGGAATGATCATATCATAAAGAACTGTCCAAAACTGGCTGCTAAAGAGGCAAAGAAGAAAGAGGCTGGAATGGTTGTTGCAGAAGCCTCTACACAAAAAACAGAGTCTGCTAATCTTGTGCAGGAAGAAGAATGGGCGTTCACTACTGCTCGGAGTTTTGACCCATCTTCTCATGAGCAGTGCATGTTTGCAGTAGACTTAGATGTTTGGTACTTTGATAGTGGGGCGACCAAACATATTACCTCGCAGCGTAGTTTCTTCTCTTCACTCGAGCCTGCCCCTACAAGTAATACTGTTACATGCGCCAACAACTCCTCTTATCCTGTTATGGGAGTTGGTAAGATCATTTTAACTACTGCTGATGGTAGTTCTTTCACTTTGTGAGATGCTTTATTTGTGCCATGGATCAAGATGAATCTGTTATCAGTTTCTGCATTAGCCAAGATTGGCTTGGTTGTGAAATTTGTTGATGATCTGTCCAATGGCGATGTGATTATTGCTTCTGGCATTTTATGTCGTGGGCTGTATAAGCTCATAGACTATGAAAGATCTGTAAATGATATGGCATGTGCCGTAAATGATTCTCAGGCTATGTCAGATGCAAAGCTTTGGCATGCACGCTTTGGTCATCTCAATTTTGCTAGTTTTCTACGCCTACAGAAATCTGAAATGGTGTCCTCTTTTCCCAAACTTGAGGCACCTAGAAAACATGTTTCTGAAGGCTGTATTTTGGGCAAAATGCAGCATTCCTCCTTTCCAAAAGATGGTTCAGTTCGGGCTACACAGAAATTGCAGCTTGTACATAGTGATATCTGTGGTCCTATGCAGACACCCTCTTTTGGAAATTACCTTTACTTCGTGACTTTCATTGATGATTTTTCCACGCATGCATGGGTATATCCACTCAAAGCAAAGTCCGAAGTGTTCATGTGCTTTAAACAGTTTTTGGTTTTGGTTGAAAATCTATCAGCATGTAAAATGGGCACCCTCCGTTCTGATCGAGGGGGGAAATATATGTCTTCTGATTTTAATGCATTTCTAGTTGAACGTGGGATAAAACACTAGTGTACAGTGCCATATACACCTCAACAGAATGGAGTTGCTAAATACAAGAACAGGTCTCTCATGGAGATGGCGAGGTGTATGGTCAAGAGTCAGGCTTTACCTCATAGTTTCTGGCTTGAGGTTGTCATGTGTGCAACATATGTACTGAATAGGTGTCCCACTAAAGCACTGCAGTCTATCACTCCATATGAGGCTTGGCATGATCGTAAGCCATCTGTTGCTCATCTGCGTGTTTTTGGTTGTTTGGCATACGCATTAGTGCCTGAACAACATTGCAGAAAATTGGATGATAAAGCAGTAAAATGTATTTTTGTTGGGTACAGTTCTGAAAGTAAAGGCTATCGTCTGTATCATCCACAGACTAAACACATTCTGGTTAGCCGTGATGTTGTTTTTGTGGAAGATGCTATTCAGCCATTGCTTTCATGTACTAAGGAGACATCTGTTAGCTCCAAAGATAGATATGATACTTTGATGCCTCTTTTTACAGGTGGACAGTTTAGTGCTGGTCCTAATGAGGCAACTTCTCAACCTTTGCAGGTTTCATATGATGATGCAGATCATTCCATTTGTGATGCAGATTTACATGATGCACTTGTTGATGAGAGAGCTGATATTGAGCAGGCAAAAACTATGCCAAAATGGTTGGTGCAGACTTTATGTGACAGCAAATTAGATGCACCTTTGTCATAGCATACTCGTTCAGGCTCTCATATTGCCTCCTTTGCATCAGATTGCTATATATGGCTGCATCTAGTCTCTGTGATGAGAATGAGCCTGTTTCTTTTGATGAAGCACAGAATTCAGAAAATTGGATGGCTGCTATGCAATCTGAATATGATGCTATAATGAAGAATGGTACATGGTCTTTATGTGACTTGCCTCCTGGCAAGAAGGCCATTGACACTAAGTGGGTATACAAGCTGAAGCGTAAACCTGATGGTACAGTTGATAGGTATAAGGCTAGGCTTGTTGCAAAGGGTTATGCGCAAGAAAGAGGCATTGATTTTGATGAGACCTTTGCACCTACATGCCATATGACTACTGTTCGGAGCATTTGTGCACTTACAACCCATCATGGTTGGAATGTACATCAGTTGGACATTAAAATAGCATTTCTGAATGGTGACCTGCATGAAGAGGTGTATGTTTTTCAACATTGTGGCTTTGTGCAGAAAGGGCATGAAAGCCAGGTGTGCATGTTAAAGAAGGCATCATATGGTTTAAAGCAAGCACCACGTGCTTGGTATGAGAAGATACATGCCTATCTGGCCACATGGTTTTGAGAACAGTCCAACTGAAAGCACCTTATATGTTAAGCATGCTAATGATGTGCTTCTGATCATTGTTGTCTATGTTGGTGACATGCTGCTCACTGGTCCTATTGAGAAGCATATTGCTGATTTCAAGGCCGATTTGCATGCCTCATTTGAGATGTCTGATTTGGGGCATTTGCATCACTATTTGGGCATTCAGTTTATGCAAGTTGATGGTGGAATGGCTTTGTGTTGAATGAAATATATTGACACATTATTGCAGCGTTTTGGCCTTGAAGACTATAAGCCTATTGCCACTCCTATGGAGACAGGTTTACGATTGAGTCTTCATGATGCTGGAGATGCATTTGATGCTGTTCTCTATCAACAAGCTGTTGGATGCTTGATTTACTTATGCATTACTTGGCCAGATATTCAATTTGCTGTCTCACAGATGAGCAAGTTTATGCATTTCCCAGGGGTCACACATTGGAAGGCGGTTAAGCGCATCTTTCGCTACTTGAGTGGTACTCGGATACTTGGGTTGTTTTATCCCAAGGGGGGATCACTACCGCTAGATTTGCATGCTTTTTCTGACTCAGATTGGGTTGGTTGCTATGACACTCGTGTGTCCACTAGTGGCTTTTGCTTCATGCTTGGTAGCTCATGTATATCTTGGTTGAGCAAGAAGCAGCCTACTGTGGCCACTTCCAGTTGTGAGGCTGAGTATAGGGCAGCTTTCACAGCTACTGTTGAGTGTGCGTGGCTCAGACGCCTTATGGCTGATTTGGGTGTTGGTCAGTCTTCTACCACCACCATCTTCACTGACAGTCATAGCGCATTGGCAGTTGCAAGGAACCATGTGTTCCATGATCGCACTAAGCACATTGAGGTGCATTATCACTATGTCAGGGAGAGGTTCTCTGCTGGGGAGATCAACTTGGCATATGTGCCCACGCAAGAGAACATTGCAGACCTTTTCACGAAGGCTCTGCCTAGGGAGAAGTTTGAAGCTTTCCGCAAAGCTTTGGGCTTACTTCCTTTTGTGGAGTGACTTCCACATAGCTTGACACTTCCTTATACATGAGTGCCAGCTACTTGTTCATTGCATCACTCCCAGGGGGGATTTGTTGATATATTTAGGTAGTGATGTGTGTGAACACTCTAGGACCACCGGGGCACTTTTTTGCCTCTTTAGGAGGTTTTTTTCCCCCGCCTTGTATATACGCCTATTGCCCTAATGGGCTCCTTGTCTTTGTACATTCTCTAGTAATACATGCAGTATTGTGTATTGTGCTCCAAGATTCTTCTTCTTCACAGACATCTAACTCCAACAGTAATCATAAGTGTATTTTCGAAATCTTGTCTAGTGAAGTCAGAGAGCACAATCTAGTGCTCCCCTGACACAAATTAGGAGTCATTCCATCAAAATGATTCGTAGCTTTTATCTCTCCTAACTCCACGAGTTATGTGGACTTACATTATTCCTCTAAGTCAAATGACTTTTACAAGAGTAAATGGTAAAAACCATAAGCAATAGTTCATGTGGTTTTGCAAATACTTGCACATAACTTCTTCAATGCCTAGACAAGTGTGAAGGCTTGGCATTTGCACCAACACAAATCGGGAGTCTTCAGATAAACCAAGGGAGTATGCAAGTAAATCAACGACCTAGTACATCCTTCATGAGGGAACCCAAGATTTGCATGCTTTTTCATGAGAGATTAATTGCTATCAATAAATTTTACTACCAAAGCAATCATGGCTAGTGCTTCCACTGATAAAAAATTCTTCTTGATCCTCAATACATATGAAGCATCCTTTAGTGTGAATGTAATACCATTACTAGTTCCAAGCATAATGTTTCCAATGCTCATAATGGAATATGAGTTATTTGCACATGTGATTTCATTAGGGATAGAACCAAGTGAGGTGAATAAATTGCATTGAGAGGTGACATGTTTGTTTGTAGCATTGTCAAAGTACTAATATTATAGATAGATAGATAGATAGATAGATAGATAGATAGATAGATAGATAGATAGATAGATAGATAGATAGAAAGATAGATAGATAGATAGATAGATAGATAGATAGATAGATAGATAGATAGATAGATAGATAGATAGATAGATAGATAGATAGACAAACATACATACAGACAGATAGATAGACAGACAAACAAACACACTTATTGACTTCCTAAAATCAAATGGGTACTTTCCATGTTCTGAGTTAAGTAGAAAACAATTACTTTATATAACAAAATTATTTGGACTTCTCAAATCATGGTCATGGTCATATGGGTCAAGGGCTATCTTCATGGAGCAAAGAGGCTAGACCTCTCCTGTAGAGTATGATAAGGAATTCTCTAGCTCATGTGGCTAACATTATCCCAGACAGACAGACATACAAATAGACATACAGACAGAGAGACAGAGAGACAGACAGACAGACAAAGATTAGGAAAGAAGAAGATGTTAGGATAAAAGATGATGAAAATGAACAATCAATTGATAAAGACATACATGAGGTTAAAACAAAACCTAAAGTCATAGAAAATGACAATAAATATGACAAAAAATAAAAATGATGAAAGAATAGTACAAACATCTAAAAATGAAAATCTTCAAATTCAATTAGAACATGACAAGAATATGGCCGCTTTGAAACTTCATATCCTTGAGGCTGGTCCATATATACTTCTTCCTGTAACTCACCATGTAAGAAAGCATTCTGCACATCCATCTGATGCAAAGTCCATCCTTTTGTTGTAGCTAATGCAACAAGTGTCCTAATAGTAGACATTTTAGCTACATGGCTGAATGTTTCCTCATAATCAATGCCATATGTTTGTGCATATCCTTTAGCTACCAATCGTGCTTTATACTTGCTTATGCTACCATCAGCATTATGCTTTACCTTGTAAACCAGCTTACAGTCTATGGGTTTCTTTCCTTGCAGCAATGGAACCAGCTTCCATGTATCATTTCCATAAAGTGCAGCCATCTCCTCATCAATAACTTTTTCCTAATATGCAATTCCAATTGCATCTTCAAAGCAAGAAGGTTCGACATCTTGTATTACCTTTGTCATGTAGGCATAATGACAAGCCATGTAACTATCATATGTCAATCGTTGCACTGAATTCCTCATCCTCCCATATCTTCTTGGTCCTGGGTCACTTCTCCTTGTATCATCTGCATGTGCCCTTCTTACTCCTGGAGTCTTCATAGAGGGCAATCCAAGTTCCTCATCAAGACTCTTTTCTGAACCGCTTGAATCTCCATCACCATCTTCAAAACCTGCACATGTTTTATGACCAGCATAAAGCTTTTCTTTACCTTTCTTGGATGTATTTGATGAATTTGCTGGATTGAAATTTCCAAATGATCTTCCACTCCATGGATTTGAGTTGGAACTATTGCTTGGTGATGCATCTGGTCCACTCAAAACCTGAGATTCTGCACTTGATTTTTCAGCATTTTCTTTGTCATTTGGTTCAAGACTAAGTCCTTCTTTGGCATCTGCATAGAAGCTTGACATTTCATCAAATACCACATCTCTCCTCACCTTTACATATCGTGTGAGTGGGTTATAACATTTATATCCCTTTTGCTCAAGGGATTATCCAATGAAGACACACTTTTCTGCTTTTGGATCAAGCTTCATCCTCAATTCATCTGGGACATGTACATATGCAATACAGCCAAAAACTTTCAGATGTGATAAGTTTGGCTTTTTACTTGTAAACTTCTCTTTAGGTGTAACTTAATGTACAACAGCAGTCGGAGTTATGTTCATGATGTATACAACAGTATGCACAACTTCTACCCAATAACAATGAGGCATATTCTTCTCAACCATTAAGGCTCTTGCTATTTCTACAATATGTCTATTTTTGCGTTCAACAACGCCATTCTGTTGTGGTGTGTACCTGCATGAAAACTAATGCCGAATTCCATGATTTTTTAGAAAACTGTTGAACTCATTTGACATGTATTCACCTCCTCCATTAGATCTTAATGTTTGAATGTACTTCCCTGCCTGCTTCTCCACCATAACTTTAAAATTCTGGAAGTGAGTGAACACCTCGCTCTTCTCTTTCATGAAATATACCCATACTTTGGGTTTATGGTCATCAATGAATGTAACATAAAACCTGCAACCACCCATAGATGTGGTCTTTGGTGGACCCCAAACATCTGTATGTACTACTTCTAGTACATTCTCACTAACATGCTTGTCATGTGGAAATGATGCTCTTGAATGTTTACCAAATTGACATGCTGCACATACCTTTTGCATTTCTGCAACTTTGAAATTTGGTAGTCCATGGACAATCTCCTTTGATTGCATCAGTTTCAGCCTTTGCAAGTTTGTATGTCCAATCGGTTTGTGCCATATCTCTATATTTGCAATAACTCTTGCACCTTTTGCAAACATGGCTGCATTCATTTCAAGAATCTTCACATTTAAGGTGAACATCCTACCCACTTTGTTTCCTTTGGCAACCAAATATCTATCCTGCTTGTACTCTTCTACATACCTGTAAAGGCTAAGAAGTTGCCTCATTAGGACAAACACTAGACTATCCACCTATAAAAAGAGCTAGCAAAGTATCATACATGTCTTTGGAGCTAATAAATGTCCCCGTAGTACAGGAAATTAATTTGGATACAATGCTAGCATTAGTTTCTCCAAAATTTGAGTCAATCATGAGATATGGAAATTCACATGGAATCTAAGGTTTAAGATGGTTTCCTTTGTGTCCATGATAGGTACCATGCTCTCGGGACTTCTCTCAACCCGTATAATGCATTTTGTAGCTTACATACTTTGTTCTCTGAATGGAAAGCCTCAAACTCTGGTGGTTGAGACACATATACCTCCTCCTTGAGGTCTCCATTCAAGAATGCTGATTTGACATCCATGTGATATACTACCCATTGTTTATCTGTAGCCACAGCTAGTACTAGCCGAATAGTAGTCATTCTTGCTGCCATGGCAAATGATTCAGAGAAATCAATGCCTTCGACTTGGGAATAGCCCTATGCAACAATTCTATCTTTGTACTTCTCTAAAGTACCATCTACCTTGTACTTTAGCTTCTAGATCCACTTGGTGTCAATGAACTTCTGCTTTGGAGGTCTCTCCACTAGCTCCCAAGTTCCATTCTTCATGATACTATTGTATTTTATTTGCATAGCAGATCTCGAGTCCAGATTTCAAACTGCTTCTTCCACACTTGTCAGCTCCTTTGTTTGTTTGCCAATAATCTCATCCATCAATGTTGAGTTTACAATCTGGGCCTCTACCCATTTCTATTCCTCTATTCTTTGTGATTGACTTGGACCATCTGCAATCTATTCAATTGGCTGTGGAATGGGATTTACGGAATCATAGAGCTGCCTCACCCACCATGGCAATGGCTTTTCCACTTGAGTGATAGTGGGTTGGTGACTTACAGTTTCATCATCTGAGGATGATGCTTCCTTCTCTTCCGTAGAAGGGCTAGCTCTTAGGCTAGGTTAATAGTGGATTACTTCTTCATCTCATGATAGAGTGGAAGCTTTCTTCTCTTCTTCCACCGCATGCGGTTGCTCCTCCCTAAACACCACATCATGACTCGCTATGATCTTCTTCGCCTCTAGGTCATAAGGCTTATAAGCTTTCTTCTCTTCACTATACTTTAAGAAGATACATTTGGTGCTTTTTGGTTGAAGCTTGTTTCTCTCTTTGTCTGGAATGTGTACATAGCCCTCACTTCCAAACACCTTGAAATGGGAGACAGAAGGCTTTCTACAATGTAGGCTTCATGTGGATTTTTTCCATCAAGTGCCTTTGTATAGCTACGATTCAAGATGTAAATTGTTGTATTTATAGCCTCTACCCAAAAATGATTTGGTAGTCCTTTTCCCTTCAACATACACCTTTCCATTTCCATAATGGTTCAATACCAGTGTTTAGCAATAGCATTTTGTTGGGGGCTATGCGTCATTGTGATTTTGTGTTGATTCCTTTTCCCTTGTAGAAATCATCAAAATCAGTTGATGTGAAGTCACCTCCACCGTCCATCCTGAACTTCTTCATCTTTTCCCCAGTTTCCGCTTCAACAAGTCGAAGCCATTCTTTGAACTTACCAAAAGCTTGAGCCTTATCACGAAGAAAATACACCCACATCTTCCTATTATAGTCCTCGACCAGTAACATGAAGTAGGAAGATATTCCCAATGCTTGTGTAGGCATTTTTCTACAAAAGTCAGCATGCACCAACTCAAGAGGACCACTTGCTCTATTCTTGTTTGCTTGTGGAAATGCCTTTCCTCTGTTGCTTGTCCATCATACAAGCTTCACATGGTTCTTTCATTTCTGCAACCAGAGGGAGGTGAGCAACCATACCTTTTTGGTGCATCTCTTTCGTTACCAAAATTTCTAATGATACCGATACTCATTTCATTATTCAGGTCATCGAATGCATATTAAAGGAGTTTCTAATAGTGGAAAAGAAATATACCCCTTATCACACTCAAGAAAATGGCCAAGAAGAAGGCACAAACAAAATCATTTCTATGATTCTTACCAAAATAGTGAACAAAAGGATATTTATAGAATAAACAACTACATCACGATGTTTGGAGTGTGAAATCTTGCCTAATTATATAAGTGGGTGTCATTTCAATAGTTATATAGAACCCTTTATAAATGACATGTTGGCAAGACTTCAAATTTCCAATAATAGGAAGGTTGAAGAGGAGAGAATAAGAGGAGGGGCTCAGAAGAAGCTAAGTAGAGGATCCTCCATCATGTGTCTAATGCAAGTTCTTTCTAATTCCATCCCATCAGCCCTTAGTTTACACATTTTCTTACCATGATAGTCATAGATGATGGGCAAATGGATGAAAATACATGGTTGTATGCCATGTCTTCCTAGGACCATATGTGCATGGGAACATCCAAAAGAGTGGAAAACACCGCTTCTTATCTCCGATTTAACTTTCCACATTTATTTATATTTCTCTCTCCAAGCTTTGATAAGCCGTGTGTATACCTTCCAATGGGCATATCTCTGAGTTTAAGGATCCAAATTCAAGAATTGGTGTACATTCTGAAGCTATGAAAAGATACATGCCTATCTGATTGTACATGGTTTTGAGAATAGTACAAATGAGAGCACCATATATGTTAAGTGTGCAAATGATGTGCTTCTGATTATTGTTGTGTATGTTGATGACATGCTGCTCATTAGCAAGTTTATGCATTGCCTAGGTGTCAAGCATTGGCAGGTGGTTAAGTGCATCTTTCGCTAATTTAGTGGTACCTGACTACTTGGATTATTTTATCTCAAGGGGGGATCACTACCACCAGATTAACATGCTTTTTCTAACTCTGACTCGGTTGATTGCTATAATATTGATGTGTCCACTAGTGGTTTTTGCTTCATGCTTGGTAGCTCATGCATATTTGGTTGAGCAAGAAGTAGCCTACTATGGCCACTTACAATTGTGAGGCTAAGTATAGGGAAGCTTTCACAGCAACTGTTGAGTGTGTGTAGCTAAGACACCTTATGGATGATTTGGGTGTTGGTCAGTCTTCTACCACCACCATCTCCACTGATAGTCGGTGTGCATTGGTAGTTATGAGGAACCCTGTGTTCCATGCTTTCACTAAGCACATTGAGATGCACTATCATTATCTCAAGGAGAGGTTCTCTACTGGAGAGATCAATTTGGCATATGTGCCCACATAGGAGAACATTATAGACCTCTTCACAAAGGCTCTACCTAAGGAGAAGTTTGAAGCCTTCCGCAAAGCTTTGGGCTTACTTCCTTTTGTGGATTGATTCCTCATAGCTTGGTACTTCCTTATACATGAGTGCAAGCCCATTGTTCACTGCATCACTTCTAGGGGGGGTTTATTGATATATTTAGGTAGTGATGTGTGTGAACACATTAGGACCATTGGGATACTTTTTTCCCTCTTTAGGTGGTCCCCCCCCCCCCCCC
This sequence comes from Ceratopteris richardii, assembly GCA_020310875.1. Lineage (NCBI taxonomy): Eukaryota > Viridiplantae > Streptophyta > Polypodiopsida > Polypodiales > Pteridaceae > Ceratopteris > Ceratopteris richardii. Next base: position 89,972,707 of record CM035427.1, on the reverse strand, counting down.
CCCCCTTGTATATATGCCTATAAGCCTAATGGGTCACTTATCTTTGTACATTCTAGTGGTAATACATTTAGTATTGTGTGTTGTGCTCCAAGCTTCTTCTTCTTCCTTGGATTGTTTGCATGCTTCCGTAGACCTCGGACTCCAACAAGCCAATCTTGGCTAATGTCCTCTTCCTTGTGTTGTTCATGAGCTTTCGCAGACCTCGAACTCCAACAATTGGTATCAGAGCAGGTTGTCCCTTCATCTAAGGCATCATCAATACCCATCTAGTCACAGTCTCAGAATCAAACAAAATTTGGTGAGCATACTCAGAGTGATTAGTAGATCAAAATAGCTTCGATGTGTGGTGCCAAAATCACGATCTGAGCTCGTTTCGGCCTCTGAATGCACTATCACAGCACTTGTGCAGGCTATTTTATCTTTTTGTGCCCAAGATATATACAGGTTTTGGTTCATCAATATAAGCATCTCAAAGTCTGCTATAGTTTTAGCAGAACTCGAGAGGGTGGTTCTGTTCAACTTTTTGAGATATAGTCAATTTTCTGCATCAAGGTATTTTAGTCAATGGCCATGGTTGAAAGCAGTGATGTATTCTATATGTTGGCTATTGAGGATAACTTGGATGGTATGAATTACCCATTATGGGCTTATATGATGCATCATGTATTGGTCGCAAAAGGACTGTGGAATATTGTGTAGGGTATTTAAAAACGTCCTATTACACCTACAAATATAGGTACTAAAGGTGATGCAGATGCCATTGAAGATGATGATATTCTTCATGTTCATGTTCATGTTATAGTTCCTACTGCACCTACTGCATAGCAAATTTGTTGGGATGGTAGAGATGTTCAGGCACATGCATTGATAGCCTTGTCTGTCAAATGTGCCATTATTCCTCACATTTGCTCTTGTAGAATAGCTAAGGATGCTTGGAATACAGTTACCACTTTATACAAGGCAAGGAGTGAGGTTCGTGTTGCTTACCTCTGAAAACAATTGGAGAGTGAGCACATGAATGAAGGTGATTCAATGGATAGTGTTCTGACATAGATCAAAGATTTGAAAGAACAGTTGATTTCTACAAATGAAGTTTTGCCTGACAATTCACTTATGCAGACTGTTCTGAATGGTATTCCCGATTCATATGAGAGTTTTGCTTCTACTCTTCATTTGATGATGAAAGTCCTTAACGTTTGAGGAGTTAGTCTCTGTTCTGTTGTAGAAAGGTCAATCTAGGCAGAACAAGTCCATCATGCATGTTGCAGATCAAGCGTTCCTAGCTAGTTAGAAGGACAAAGGTAAATGGAGCTCTTCTACTAGTGAGTAGAAATCTACTAATTCTGCATAATCGAAGAAGGAAGACAAAGAAGAGAAGAAAATAGAAAAGTAGAAATTGTTTTGCAATTACTGTAAAGCAAATAATCATGTCATAAAAAATTGTCCAAAACTGGCTACAAAAGAGGCAAAGAAAAAAGAGGCAAGAATACTTATTGTAGAGGCCTCTACACCAAAAATAGAGTCTACTAATCTAGTGTAGAATGAAGAATGGGTGTTTACTACTGTATGCAGTTTTGAACCATCTTCTCCAGAGTAGTGTATGTTTGTGAGACTTAGACGTTTGGTACTTTGATAGTGGGGCAAGCAAACATATTACCTCGCAGTGCAATTTCTTCACTTCACTTGAGCCTACTCCTACAGTGAATATTGTCATATGTGGCAACAACTCCTCTTATCCTATCATGGGAGTTGGTAAGATCATTCTGACTACTACTGATGGTAGTTCTTTCACATTGTCGGATGCTCTATTTATGCCAGGGATCAAGAAGAATTTGTTATCAGTCTCACCTTTAGCCAAGATTGGCTTGGTTGTGAAATTTGTTGATGATAGATGTACACTTCATGATTTGTCAAATGGCAACATGATTATTGCTTCTCGCATTTAATGTCATGGGATGTATAAGCTCATAGACTATGAAAAATATGTGAATGATTTACCATGTGTAGTACATGATTCTCAGGCTATGTTAGATGCAAAGCTTTTGCATGCATGCTTTGGTCATCTGAATTTTGTTAGTTCACTACACCTATAAAAATCTGAAATGGTGTCCTCTTTGCCCAAACTTGAGATACCTCGTAAACATGTTTGTGAAGGCTCTATTTTGGGCAAAATGCAGCATTCATCCTTCCCAAAAGATCATTCAGTTCGAGCTACTAAAAAATTGCAGCTTGTACATAGTAATGTATGTGGTCCTATGCAGACATGTTCTTTTGGAAACTATCTTTACTTCCTGACTTTCATTGATGATTTTTCCAAACATGCATGGGTATATCCATTGAAAGCAAAGTCCAAAGTGTTTATGTGCTTCAAACAATTTTTGGTTTTGGCTAAAAATCTCTCAGCATGTGAATTGGGCACCCTGCGTTCTGATAAGGGGGGGAATATATGCCTTCTAACTTTAATGCATTTGTGGTTGAACATGGGATAAAACATCAGTGTATAATTTCCTATACACCTCAACATAATAGAGTTTTTGAATGGAAGAATAGGTCACTCATGGAGATGGTAAGGTGTATGGTCAAGAGCCCGACTTTACCACATAGTTTCTAGCTTGAGGTTGTCATGTGTGCAACATATGTACTTAACAGGAGTCCCACTAAATCATTGCAATCTATCACTCCATATGAGGCTTGGCATGGTCACAAGCCATCTGTTGCTCACCTGCGTGTTTTTGGTTGTTTGGCATATGCATTAGTGCCTAAACAACAATGTAGGAAATTGGATGATAAAGTGGTGAAATGTATTTTTGTTGGGTACAATTGTGAAAGCAAAGGCTATCATCTCTATTATCCATAGACTAAACGCATACTGGTTAGCAGTGATGTTGTTTTTGTGGAAGATGCTATCAAGCCATTCTCAAACAAACAAAATATGCTTTGAGTTCAAAATTTGAGATGATGGATTTGGGCTTAATGCATTACTGTTTAGGTCTTGAAGTCCAACAAGAACTAGGGAAGATATTTATTTCGCAACAAAAGTTATGTGAAGCAGGTGCTGAGGGCATTTGACATGGAGGATTGCAAAGAAATTTCTACACCGATGGAAGTCAACACAAAATTATCTATTGAAGGTACTTCACCTCCGGTAGATATCAGAAAATATAGGAGATTAGTTGGAAGCCTCATTTACTTGTGTAATAGCAGACCAGATATTTCTTATGCTATTGGCATAGTAAGAAGGTTCTCTAATAAGATGTGCCTAACACATTGGAAGGCAAGCATGTGGATATTCAAGTATGTCAAAAGAACCATTGAGTATGGTATTCGTTACCAAGAAGGGTCATCTCTAAGTGGATACTGTGACTCAAATTGGGCAAGGGATATTGATTTCAAAAAATCAGTTTCTGGATATTGCTTCTCTTTAGGTTTGGGAATTGTTTCTTGGATCAGTAAGAAGCAACTGATTGTAGCACTATCGTCTATCAAATCTGAGTACAAAGCGGCATGTTTTGCTGCATGTGAACCAGTATGGTTGACAAGGGTCTATGGCATATAGGAATTCAAGGACCAAAATTCAACCAATCTGGAAATACTGTGACTTTTCCAAGATTCTAGAGGTATGATAGTTTGGTAGTCAACTAGTCCAAAATCACAGTAATATGTTTGCTAGAAGTTCAGTATGATGGGACGTCAGTCCCACATGATCGGAATTATGGTAACTAGCTCGATAGAAGTCTGATACGATGAGTGTTCAATCCGGAGGCTTACTCAATCTGGAGATTATGTAATTTAGGTTGTCCCAAAATTACAAGTGATCCCAATAGTTATGCCTAAAACATAGCATTAGGCGATTGCAGAGGTCATATATAAATCATAAGGTTAGGTAGGACAAATCACTATGGAGAAATCATGGATACACACACTATAAAGCCTTTCACCTAGAATATGTCCATATCTCCATTGAAGCTCCATTGTGGGAACGCATGGGTGGACAATGTCATCATTGTACATTATTGCTAGCATTTTGAGAATCTGAGTTCTTTATCTCTCTATCTATGTACAATTACTATTAAGTCAGTTTTGCTTCTCATTACTCTACCTGATGATCCAATTCTGCTGCATTCTCTAGATCGTTATATTTTTCTAACAGAATAGTAGTCATTCGGCATGTAGGAGCAAAGATCTCATCAAAATCAATGCCTCTTTCTTGAGCATCATCCTTTGAAACAAGCCTAGCCTTATACCTGTCAATTGTTCCATCAGGATTATGCTTTAGCTTGTATACCTAGTGCCAATGGCCTTCTTTCCAGGAGGCTAGTCACATAAAGGTCAGGTACCATTTTTCATAATAGCATCATATTGTGATTGCATAGAAGCCATACAATTTTCTGAATTTTGTGCTTCATCAAACGAAATAGGCTCATTCTCATAAGATGAGAGGCAGCCATAACATAGAAATTTGATGCAAAAGAGGCACTATGAGAGCTTGAACGAGTATGATATGATAGAGGTGCATCTAATTTGCTATCTTGCAAAGTCTACACCAGCCATTGAGGCATAGTCTTTGCCTACTCTCTATCAGTTCTCTCATCAACAAGTGCATCATGTAAATCTACATAAGAAATGGAATGATCTGCATCATCATGGGAAACCTGTAAAGGCTAAGAAATTGCCTCATTTGGACTAGCACTAGACTGTCCACCTATGAAAAGAGGCAGCAAAGTATCATACATATCTTTGGAGCTAACTGATGTCTGCTTAGTACATGAAAATAATGGCTGAATAACATCTTCCACAAAAACAACATCAACGCTAACCAAAATGCATTTAGTCTATGGACGATACATACGATAGCCTTTGATTTCAGAACTGTACCCAGAAAAAATACATTTCACTGCTTTATCATCCAATTTCCTGCATTGTTGTTCAGGCACTAATGCATATGCTAAACAACCAAAGACATGCGGGTGAGCAACAAATGGCTTGCAACAATGCCAAGCCTCATATGGAGTGATAGATTGCAATGATTTAGTGGGACAATTGTTAAGAACATGTGCTGCAAACATATAAGCCTCAAGCCAGAAACTATGTGGTAAAGCCTGACTCTTGACCATACACCTAACAATCTCCATGAGTGACCTGTTTTTCCTTTCAACAACTCCATTCTGTTGAGGTGTGTAAAAAAATATACACTGATGTTTTATACCATGTTCATCAAAAAATGCATTAAAGTTAGAAGACATATATTCCCTCCCTTGATTAGAATAGAGGGGGCCCATTTTACATACTGACATATTTTCAACCAAAACCTGAAACTTTTTGAAGCAAATAAACAATTCGGACCTTGCTTTCAATGGATGTACCCATGCATGCCTTGAAAAATCATCAACAAAAGTCAGGAAGTAAAGGTAGCTCCCAAAAGAAGGTGTCTACATAGGACCACATACATGACTATGAACAAGCTATAATTCATGAGTAGCTCAAATGGAACCATCTTTTGGGAATGAGGAACACTGCATTTTTCCTAGAATATAGCCTTCACAAACATGTTTACCAGGTGCGTCAAGTTTGGGTAGAGAGAACACCATTTCAGATTTTTGCAGGCATAGCAAACTAGCAAAATTCAAATGAACTAAAGCATGCATGCCAAAGCTTTACATCTGACGTAACCTGAGAATCATGTCGTGCACATGCCGAATCATGTATAGATTTTTTATAGTCAATGAGCTTATACAACCCATGAAATAAAATGCCAGAAGCAATAATGACATTTCCATTTGACAGATCATGAATCGTACATTTTCACAACCAAGCCAATCTTGGCTAATGCTGAAACTGATAGAAGATTTTTCTTGATCCTTGGCACAAATAAAGCATCCAATGATGTAAAAGAACTACCAGTAGCAGTAGTCAAAATGATCTTACGAAATCCCATGACAAGAAAAGAGGATTTGTTAGCGCATGTGAATGAACTCCATTTTCCTTTGCCCTTCTAACTAGCGAGGAAAGCTTGATTTGCAACATGCATAATGGACTTGTTTGCCTAGATTGATCTTCTTGAAACTGAACAAAGAATAACTCCTCAAATGTTAAGGCATTTGGATTTCCATGAATCATCATCAATCAAAGAGTATAAGCAAAACTCTGATATGCATGTGGAAGACCATTCAAAACAAGCTTCACAAGTGAACTGTCAGGCAAGACCTCATCAACAGAAATCAGCTGCTCCTTCGAATCTTTGATCTTTGTCAAAAAATTGTCCATGGAATCTCCTTCATTCATGTGCTTGCTCTCCAAATGTTTTAAGAGGTAAGCAACATGAGCCTCAATCCTTGCCTGGTATAAAGTGGTAAGTGTATCCCAAGCATTTCTTGATGGTCTGTAAGAGTGAATGTGAGGAATAATGGCACATTTGATAGACAAGGCTATCAATGCATGTGCCTGAGCATCTCTTCCATCCCAACAAAGTTGCTCTATAGTGGGTGTAGCAGGAATTGCAACACGAATAGGAACCTGAAGAATATCACCATCTTCAATGCCATCTGCATCACCTATGTTTGCAAGTTTAATAGGATATTTTTCAAGACCTTGCACAATATTCCATAGTCCTTTTGCAACCAATAGATGGCGCATCATATAAGACCATAATTGGTAATTGATAACATCCAAATTATCCTCAACAACCAACATATGGAATACATCACTATGTTCAGCCAAGGTCACTGACTAAGATACCCCTAATGTAGAAAAATGATTGTATCTCAAAAGTTGAACAGAACTACCTTGTCAAGTTCTACTAAACCTGTAGTAGACTTCGAGGCACTTATACTGGAAAACCAAAAGCTATATATACCTTTGTTACAAAAAGATAAATTTGCACACACAAGCACTGTGATAGTGCATTCAGAGGTCAAAAAAAGCTCAGATCATGATTTTGTTAGCACATAGTGAAGTTGTTTTGAACTCGTAATCACCTTGATTATGCTTACCAATTTTTGTGCAATCATGATATTGTGACCGGAGAGGTGCCGACAATGTCCTCGATGAAGAGGTGACTTGCTCTAATATGAACTATTGGAGTCTTAGGTCTGTGGAAGCACGTGAAGAGTAGAAGGAAGAAGAAGAAGCTTGGATCAGAACACACAATACTGAATGTATTACCAAGAGAATGTACGAAGATAAGTGACTTGTTAGGGTTATAGGCATATGTACAAGCCAAGGGAAAATAACCTCCTAAAGAGGGAAAAAAGTGACCCAATGGTCCTAATGTGTTTGCACACATCACTACCTAAATATATCAACACATTTGTCCTTAGTTCCATTCAGATATCTCAAAAGCATCTTAATCACTTCCCAATGCTGCTAACCATGATAAGGCATATATCTACTCACAACTCCCACTGCAAATGCAATGTCTGATCTCATAGCTACCATAGCATAGGTGAGGCTACCAACAAGAGACTGATAAGGAATTTCAGTCCTGAATTCCTTTTCCTCATCTGATTTGGGGCAATCATCCTTGCTCCATTTCACATATGTGGGTAAAGGTGTACTCAATGCCTTTCCACCCTGCATATTGAACTTTGTGAACTACTTTGGATATGTACTCACTTTGAGACAATTATATGTATCTTTTACTCCTATCACGTGTAATGTGCATGCTAAGAATATGTTTGGTATCCTCAAAATCCTCCATATCAAATGTGTGACTCAACTTCTTTTTGAGAACTGACAAGTCATAAGAGGACTTCCAGCAATCAACATATCATTGACATAAAGTATCAAGCATATCAGGCTCCCTTGTGAGCATCTCTTTGTGTAGAGACAATGATCCTCATTGCTTCTAGAATAACCTTAAGACTTCATAAAAGCATCAAACTTTTGGTACCATTTTCTAGGGGATTGTTTAAGTCAACATAAGATCTTCTTCATCTTACAAACTAGAATTTCTTTTCCAAGAACTACATAACCCTCTGGTTGTTCCATATAGATATCATCTATAAGATCTCCATGTCGTAAAGCAATTTTCACATCCATTTGGACTACCTCTAAGTCCTCCATTGCAACAAATCCAAGCAACATTCAAACTGTATTCATCTTGACCACTAGAGAGAAGATTTTTCAAAATCAACTCCACATTGTGGCTTAAAACCCTTTGCAACAAGTCATTTTTTATACTTTGGAGAAGCACTATTTGATATGAATTTCAGTGTATATACCCATTTACATGGTAAAGCTTTGATGCCCTTTGGCAAAGGTACTAAATCCCAAGTAGCATTCTTGTGAATAAAATCCATCTCACTCTTCATGGCATGCTCCCACTTGACATGATCCTTTGTCTACATGGCCTCTTTTTAGCAAGAAGACTCACTAGCATGTGTTAGCATAAAAAAATCAAAACCTATAACATATCTATCAGGTGGATGTGAGACATGTGCAGAGCATCTCAATGATTACTAACTAGGAACATTTGCAGACTGATCTGATCCGACACTCTCTTGAACATCCCTATGTGCAACATTTTTATGCATGATACTAGGGGACTAGTATCCTCAAACACCATTCTTCTCACTTCAACCTCCTTAATGGGTTCTTTATGCATCTTGGACTCATTGAAAATTTACATCACTACTTCTAATCACTGACTGTGTTTCAAGATCCCATAAGCGATATCCAAATTGTCCTTCTCGACCATATCCAAGAAAAATGCATTTCTTTGACTTATGGTTCAACTTCTGTCTAAGATTCTTGGGTATATGAACATATGTTTCACAAGAAAAAAACTCGAAGATTATCATAATATGGTGGCTTCCCTATCCATAACTCTTGTGCCACTTTCACACCTTCGGCAGTACTAGGTGAAAGGTTAATTAGGTGAACTACAATCAATATTGCTTCTGCCCAAAAGACTTATGAAAGTTTTGCATGATGCAGCATAGAAACTACTCTCTCTTGAATAGTTCTATTCATCCTTTCAGCTACAACATTTTGTACTAGGGTATAAGGAGCTGTAAAATCTCTACAAATTCCTTTAGATAGGAAGAAATGATTGAGTTCATGTGAGGTATAATCACCCCCATTATCTGAATGTAATTCTTTGAGCTTAGTTCCCTTTCAGTCTCAACTCAAGAAAGCCATTTTTTGAAGGTAGGGAATACCTCATCCTTCGATTTGATAAGATATACCTAGAATTTTCTAGTAGTATCATCTATGAAAGTGACAAAGTAAAGAGGACCACCTAATGACCTTATGGGCATAGGACCACACACATCTGTACAAACGAGATCTAAAGGTTGAAGGCTGAATTGAAGATTCAATGTGCATTTTATGCACATTCCTAGTTTGCTTTTTATATTGATAATGCTCAGAGAATTAAAAATCAGAGAAAGATAACATAGGTAAGTAGCCAAAACAAGAAAGATTTTCCATTCCACTACGAGATATGTGGCCCAAACGGCCATGCCAAATACAAGCCATAGGCTGTTTACTAATAGCTAACAAGTGTTCTTTTTGTGATACAAATAAATGACAAAGCGATACAACTTTGATTTTTTTTTGCAATAACCATATTTCCCTTCAATATGTGAAAGGACTGAGCATAGAAAACCACCTTATAACAAAGGTCATCAAGTTGACCAACTGACATCAAACTACATAATAAATGAGGTACATGGCATACATTATGCATAATAAATCTTGAACCATCAATGAACTGCAGAACCACATCTCCGATATTCACAACATCAAACTAGTAAGAGTCATCAATTCTCATAGTACCAAGACACTTTACCACATAATTAGAGAACCATTTTTTGTGTGGTGTCACATGAAAAGAAGCACCAACACCTAGTAGCCATATGTGGGAAAGGGAACCATATATTTTCTATGAACCTCCTCACTCAAGAGTGCTTGACATCATATAACAATCACCACTAGGTGCACTATTGCTAATAGCCATGCAAAAAGTATCCCATGACGATGACAAGGTGCATAACAATAGGACTGCTCTCATTTCATTATCCATATTAATTTTTTGAGCCTATAACTAGGAGGATATAGCATCCAAATCATTTAAATGAGTAGCAACACTATCTGTGCCCTTCATGCAAAGGTCATATAACTTTCTCACTAGATACGCTTTATTTGATTCAATCTCTTTTTTTTTAAATGTATTTCATAACTTCTTCCAAATCTCCTTTGCACTTTCACAGTCGAATATTGTAAAGTAAACATTATATACCAGGTGCAATTGAATGGTAGGCCTGGTCATTTCATCTAATTCATCCCAATCTTCATCCATGTTAGTAGGCTTCTTTGAGATTCAATTTATTGGCTTCCATTGCCTCCTCTGAATCAACACATCTTTAGTCTGCTTTTTCCATAGAGAAAAGTTTGTGCCATCAAATTTTTTGATCTCAAAATGGTCTTTTCCCTGCAAGTTATAGCTCCTCCTCAAAACATTGGCAATAGACCTTCATGCAATAGATGGGTCTAAGACCTTTGATGCCATGATGATAGAGAACTGAATCGAATGATAATGGAGCAAGAAGAGTCCAAACACCACTAAGGCTCAAAGAAGGATGACCAAGTGTCAAATTTTAGGAAAAATTTTAGGATGACCAAGTGTCAAATAATGACCATCAAAAGGATTGTGTGAGAATAAATGTGCTCACACCAATAAGTATATGGAGGAGTCAATCGAGCACTATATAGTTTACAAAACCAAAAAAATATGGGAAACTTTTGCCAGAGTATCCTCTACAAATTGAGCATATAACAAGTGTCAAAATCTCATAAAACTATAAGTACTAACATGTTAACCTAGATAGTGAATCACTGACTCCACTACATATAATCACTTACCCAAAAGAAGCCAACTAGGCTTATCAAGCACCAATGATCAACTATCATACATCTCCTATGGTGAGGTTGGGTAAGTCTTCCACTTGCATCACTGAAGAGACCCTGACATCTGGGTGTCTCCCCGTTACGAAAACCTCACCACGAGCCTCTTTATCAAATGTAAAAGGCCCAATGCAAAAATGTAACCACTATATCAATAAACACATAAATGTACATAAGCAGTATCCACAAAAGCATACATAGTGTGTATGTGCTCACTATATGCAATAAATGGCACTAAAAGCTTGAATTCATAGCCCAAACCCTAGCCAACAACACCTACAAGTGTCTGTCAACTATATTCTTTAGGCTCAAAAACCTGTATGGACTTGTGGTGGCTATTCCCACCACAACTAAAACCTTTCAAGAAACCCTTAGATTTACTAGTGTGACTAAAAACCCTTAGATTTACTAGTGTGGCTGAAAACTCAAACCCCAAAAGGTGAACATTCATTGTTGAAGAAGTGCAAAGAGCACTCTTCTTGATGTTCTTGAACCTGTGTAAAGATAATTGCGCACAAAAGTACTCCAAAATGGTTCATGGGTGACCTCCTAGGAAGTACCAGGAACCTCTATCTTCCTTGATCATTGATGTCCTCTCTCATGCGTAGCCAATGGCATCAATGGTGACTTCAATGACTCAGATGAAAAGGTATGCCAAGGGCTATGCCTTGGTCACTCACTTAGTCATAAGCCTTGGAGAAAGCCTTGGGTGGGTGGTCAGGTGCTCGTTTTGCTCGCACAAAAGAAAGAAATCTTTCGCATCAAAATGCTCTCATACCAGTGAAGTATTTCTATGGTGATGCATGGTCTACCTTCTTGAGAGCTTGAGAACAATACCCTTGGTGTAGAAACTTGAAATCTATCATCACACATAGTACTTTGCACAGGGGTTTAAGAACACAGAGAAAAAACACATTACATCGACCACGAACAGAGATTTGTTAGGTCGTACAAATGCGGTCGAACTTTGACTCTATGGCTGACAAAGCCCTAATCCACTAGACATGCCTGAGACCTTTGATGCCATGATGATAAAGAGCTGAATAGAATGATAATGGAGCTAGAAGAGTCCAAACACTAGTAAGGCTCAAAGAAGAATGACCAAGTGTTAGATTCTCAAAAAAACTTTAGTAGTCTTCCCAAGAAAATGAACTGATGAATAGTAATGACCAACCAAAAGGATTGTGTGAGAATAAATGTTCTCACATGAATAAGTGTATGAAGGAGTAAATATGGGAAATTTTTGTCAGAGTATCCTCTGCAAAATGAACATATGAATAGTGTCAAAATCTCATAAAACTTTAAGTAACGATATGTTAACCTGCATAGTGAATCACTGAATAGAGTGCATATAATCGCTTACATGAAAGAAGCTAGTTAGGCTTATCATGCACCTATGAACAACTATCATACATCTCCTATGGCAAGGCTAGGTAAGTCTTCCACCTACATCAATGAAGAGACCCCAACATCTGGGTGTCTCCTAGTTAAGAAAACCTCACCACAACCATCTTTATCAAATGTAAAAGGCTCAATGCAAAAACATAATCGCTATATCAATGGAAACATGGATGCACATAAACAATATCCACAAAAGCATACATAGTGTGTATGTGCTCAATAGATGCAATAAATGGCATTGAAAGCTTGAATTCATAGCCCAAACAATGGCCAACAACACCTAAAAATGTCTATCAACTCTGTTCTTTAGGCTCAAAAACTTGCATAGACTTGCGGTGGCTACTCCCACCACAACTAAAACCTTTCAAGAAACCTGTAGATTTACTAGTGTGGAAAAAAAAGCCCTAAAAGGTGAAAACTCATTGTTGAAGAAGTAGAAAGAGAACTCTTCTTCATGTTCTTGAACCTCTGTAAAGAGAACTATGCACGAAAGTACTCCAAAATGGTTCCAAGAATCACCCCAAAAATGCTTCAAAACAGGCTTCGAAAGTAAAGAATGAAGCTTTGAGGGCCCAAAACATGCTTAAGGTAATGTAAACCTTAGTCTTTCCCCTTCTTCAAACACCACAAGAATGTAGATTAGTGGCAAGAGATTTATGGTTAAGCAAGCTCCAAGGGGAACAATATCATGATGGGTGGCCTCTTAGGAAGTATCGGAAACCTCTGTCTTCCTTGATCGTTGAGGTCCTCCCTCGTGTGCAGCCAACGATGCTAGCTATGACTTTAGTGACTCAGATGACAAGGTATGCAAAGGGCTATGCCTTGCTCACCACCTTATTTGTAAGCCTTCAAGAAGGCCTTAGGTGGGCGGGCAGGTGCTCGTTTCTTTCTCAAGAGCTCCACAAAAAAACCCTTGTTTTAAAAACCCAAACTCAATTGCCGCACACAATACTCCACATAGGGATTGTAGAATACACAAAAAATACACAATACACGGACCACAAACATAGATTTCTTAGGTTGTACAAATGCGACCGAACTTCAAGTCTGTGGCTAACCAAGACACTATGTTTTACTAAAGAGCATATACAAAAGTGTTTAGCGACCATTTGGCCTTCCACATGGATGCTAATGGTAACACATTGTGCTATCACTGCATACCTGTGGATAAATCTTCTATAGTAATCATAATGAAGCATGAAGCTTGAACTTCACATTCTTAGGCTTTGACAAATTTACAAGTTCTTTGATTTTGTCTTCATCCATCGATACACCATTTTTTGAGATTGTGTCCCAAAATGTCCCTTATCTTACTAGGTTTAAAGAGACTCCATATTGTCTACATTTTGCACATCATCTATCCAACATCGGGATGTATTCAAGTCATTGTGTAGAATAAGCATATAGGTCATCCACATATACTTCCAAATATTTCCTAAGAAGTTCTCTGAAAACATTATTGGAAAACAATGTCAGAATGTCATAAACTTGCAAAATACAAGCAATCTTTATTTTAGGAACTAGCCAAAATTTGATCAAAAGTGAGAAAAAAATTTATTGCACTATTCGAAATCACTCTCTTTGAGAGATTTTTAATGATATATAACATTGTACCATTTGGTTCTAGAATTTCCCTCAAAGCTTAAGCCTTAATTCTTCTTTTCAACATGCTTTTGAGGTTGGCTTTCACCAAAAACAAGCCCAAAGGCACCCCAAAATGTGAGCACCTTCTATAAAGAGCTGGAAACTTGCTATTTTGGAGGCTTGGGGATTCTTTGGAGCTAATACCATCACTATTCAATCTCACTAACTGCCTCTCTACATCAGAGAGACCTAATTTCTGTTGAGGGTTTGCTGTTTTGACTATTTGGAATAATGTTTACCCTCATTTTTGAATATATTCATTCACATTACACCTCTTAGAAACTTCTAACTCTAAAGGGTGTTAGTTACCAAATCACTTAGATTTATCTTACACTCAATTTTTGTATCATAGACACATAATAGTTGATATTTTTCATTATTAATGTGTGATAGTATTAAGCTAGTGCACTTATCATGCTTATCTTCCTATCTCTCTCTATTGTCATTTATATTTCTTGATCAAGTTAAGGTGTGTTGTTCTAAGGTTAAATATTGGAAGATCGTGGATTCAACTTGTGATTGATTTATTGGACCTACCACACTTCTAGCATTTGGTATCATAGCATAATGGATATACAACCTTAAGCCAAGATGAATCACTATAGAGATAGAATTAAAGAAGAAGATAAATTAGATGGAAAGTCTAGTTATGAAATGTAGAGTTTTATGATGATGCATTTCTTAGTTTCCAAGGATTGGTGGAACATTGTCAATGTCATGTATCCTAGACGAAGACAAGTAGAGGAAGATTTGGCTTCTTCATACAGGAGGGCCTCTATTCCAATTTCTACCTAGTAGATTGATAAGGAAGAATTGGAGCTTACACCTTCATCCACGGATATAAGGAGGCATGTACAAATTCCACCTGTAGAAGAGAAATTGAGATGGGATTCAAGGGATGCACAAGCACCCTCATTTATTGCTATGGGAATAAGGAGCATATTATTCCACAGATTAGGTCATGCAAAATCTTTCGCGAGGCTTGGTTAGAATTAGAGAATCTTGATAAGAGTAGGAACCCTACTAAGAAAGCTCACTTCAAGCGATAATTAGCCAACACAAGGATGAAATTTAGTGAATCTGTATAGTCACATATTCAAAAGCTTGAAGACTTAAGAGATCAGTTATTTAATGATGGTATGTCAATTTAAGGAGTGGTGGGCTCACAAAGCTGACAAGCCCATCAAAGAGATGTGCAACATTCTTAAAAGAAAACAAAACAAAGAATCAATTCCCCTATTGTAGACTCAAACAACGATGTATGCAATACAGAAGAAGAAAATTTCGGAATCATTGAAGAACATTTTACGAGACTCCTGAGATCCTTGACTCCCCTCTCCCCTCATAGACCGGAGTGCATGGCAGCCATCTCTAGGGTATCCTCTCATAGGATCCCACACAACCTTTGCTCCTTGCTTGATGCCCCTATCTTGGAAGGAGAAATCCTTGAAGTCATTGATGGCCTTCCCAGAGGGAAAAGCCCGGGGCCAGACGGGCTCACTAATGAGTTCTTTAAGTCTTTCAAGTTGGTGATCGCCACCCCTCTTTGTTTGGTATGGCAATAGCCACTCAAGTTTGGTGTGCTCCCATCTTGTCTCAACAATGGCATCATCAAGTTAATCCACAAAAAAGGGGAAAAGAACAAAATTGAGAATCGGCATCCGATTACGATGCTTCAAACGGGATATAAGATCATTGCCAAAGTCATAGCCAACAGAATTTCCTGCCATCTGAGAGTGTGGTTAAGCAAGGAACAAAAAGTTTTCGTCAAAGGCACGACAATATTGGAAGCCATTATAGATATTTGGGAAGGTCTCGACTTCACGGATGAATCAAGACAAGATGTGGTTTTCCTCAAGATCGATTTTGACAAAGCTTATGACAAGCTAGAATGGGACTATATTCTATAGTCACTTAAGACCTGGGATGCAGTAAAAACTTCACAAGGATGATCTCAACCCTTCTGGGAAACACATAGACTAAATTAATGTTAACGGCTAACTCTTGAAGGTGATCAAACTAAAAAGATCGATTAGATAAAGGTGCCCATTGGCTTCCCTTCTCTTTGCAATTACCATGGAAGGGATTACCTGGATTGTGGAACAACAAGTGAAAATAGGTAATATCAAAGGCCTTCGATTGCCCCGTAACCATGGCCAGATCACCATGAAACTTTTTGCTCATGATACGAACACATTTGTCCATAATGATAGTACCAACCTGGATATGTTTTGGAGGTGCCTGGATACTTTTTGCAAAGCCTCTAGATCCAAAATCAAACACTCAAAGACCGATTTTAGAGCTATTGTCCGGATCCAAACCAGTTTTCTCTTTGATCATGGTTGTCAAAATATTCATCCAGGACAAGTTTTCCGGCTTCTTGGGATTCCCTTGGGATTTGGTATCTCGTTGGAGCAACAATGGAATTGGGTCTTCACCAGACTTGAAAGCAATTTAAACTTTTGGAGAGGTATGCAAATCAATCTCGCTGGTCGTGCAATGGTTATCAACATGTTCCTCATTTTGTCCACCATTTACTTCCTCTCTTGTTGGAGACTAAAGAGCAAGCGCTATCCAAAATGGAAAGTATTTGCGAAAAATTCCTTTGGAGGGGAGACCACAACAAGAGGGGGTGCCTAAAATCATGTGTTCCAATTTGCGCTAGCCAAAGGGATAGTGGGGGCCTTGGCATTCTAGACATTGGTTGCATGGCTAACAAACTTGTGGAAAAATGGTTGATTAAGGCGTGGTTCAATGGGGAGGCCTCATGGTCCAAGTTGATCTTCAGAAACAAGAATGCGTTGACTTTCGTGGGATTCTTGAATTGGAAGAATCTTGACATCCTGAACCCTTTGTTTTGCCCGATCCGGATTTTTGCAAAAGGCTAGAATCTTGTGTGCTTCATATGGAAGAATTGGAATAAAGTCAAAAGCTTCATAAGAATCACTGATGATTGGAGGCAGGCAACCGTATCAGAGAGAATGACTTTGGTTTCTGATCCATGGCATCGGAAACATGGAATCTTGGAACATTCGAAATGCCAAGAGGCTATGGAACAAAGGCTTCAAAAAATGGAAACATCTTTGGAAACAAGACACCAACCAGTGGATCAACTTCAAGGATAATGACCCTAGTGTCAAGATTACCTATGATGAATGGAATACTTTACAAGGCAAAAGTCTTTCCTAGAAACACTCTAAAGTTCATCTTCTCATGAGGCACGACCTGTCGTGCCCACTTGGTCTCAGATGGCTCAATGGTAATTGCGTAAAAAAAATCCCAAACATCCAAGAAATCATTGATTATCAACCTCAACAAGAAGTGGTGTCTGTTGTGGATGTAGCTGCAATGGGATATGAAGTTCATGGCTATGTCCATATACCAAGTGAAATGGGAAGAACGCTAATGATGCCTTGTAGGATGTGCAATATGCACATAACGCAATGGTGAGGTGCTCATCCCATTTCTTAGGATGCTTCTTTACCTGCTTACTAATGATTTTACAAAAAAATCCATTGCTCTTTTCAACAAGGCCATTACATTGAGCATAATAGGGTGCGGAGTATCTACGCCTTATGTTTAATCTACTTAATAGATCATTCAGAATATTTGATCTAAAACATGGACCATGATGAGACACTATCTCTAAAGGTATTCCAAATCTACAACATATGAAATCATAAATGAACTTCCCAATATCCTGTTTTGTTGTCCTTTTTGTGCAAGCCCCGAATTGCATCGATTCCCCATTTCTCAAATGGCCCATAAGATATGATTGGTGTCCTTGGTTCATATATGAGACTCTTATTCCCTATAATCTGACATTTATTGCATGTTTTACACCAATATTGAACATCCTTATGAAGCCTTGGCCATGTATATCCTATTTGGAGTACCTTCATTATGGTTATCTCATGTGAAAAGTGTCATCCACATGCATGGTCATGACAAGACTTCAGAATAATCTTTATTTCATTAGATGAGGATACCCTTCTGAGGATAAGGCCCTTACGTTTCTCAAAGAGATTATCTCCTATGAGTTGGTACTGTAGAGCCTTCTTTACTATCCGATTCCTTTGTATCTTGTTTAGATGCTTGGGTGGTCCTTGAGTTCAAGAAACTTGATGATATCTTCTAATCCTTATTGACCTACAAAATTATTGTCTCCCAGCTTCATGGATGCTATGAAACCATCAAATTGTTCATTTGCTAATGCATATGCTTTGTTATTTTGGCTCCTTGGTACATGACATATTTAAGTGTCATCAAATTGTTTCAATAACACTCTTACCTTTTTCAACCATTCAAACAAATTTTGGCTTTTGCAACACCAAACATTTTGCAATTGCTTAATTATCAACATTGAGTCTCCTTTGATAATCAACATTTTGATATGATGTTGAACACATTCATGCAAGGCCTCACATAGTGCTTCATATTGTGCTTCATTATTTGAATGAGCATTAGGAAGAGTTATACCTTTCTTGAAAATGAGCTATTTGTTTTGTTCATATGTCAGAAATCCTCGTGTTGCTTTGTTGACTTGCTTCTTATATGCACCATCAAAAAATATAGTATGTGCATTTTCAATATCTTCTTTATGCAAGGTTGCTCCCCTATCCCTCTCATGGGATATTTTCCTCTCCCACTTCTTGTAGGTGAGTATGTCTGCAAGACTAGCTCTTGTGCTTTCCTCTACTACAAAAGTATAGTTGTATTCTTGAAGTTTAAGAACCCATTTAGCTATTCTGGATGAGATACTCATATGTTGTACCACATATGGGAATGCATGATCTATTGTAAGAACAATGAAAGGCCTAGCAAGAAGGTAAGGCCAAAACTTCCTTACTCCAAACATAAGTGCATACATGAGTTTCTCTGCATCTGTGTATCTCCTCTCATTTTCTTTCATTACCTTGCTAGCAAAGTAAATAGGGTGCATGTGAGATATTCTCGTATCCTTCTAGAGTAAGACTACTCTGATTACTTCTTCACCTGAACTGGGACACACATCGAAAGTCTCTTCCATATTTGGGGGCATCAATGTGGGTAGAGTGCTGAATACTCTTTTGATTTCTTCAAAACATTCACTATGGATATCCTCCCATGCAAAGACATTATCGTGTGCAAGCTTTTGTAATGGAGATATTATTTCAGATAGAAGATGGATGAACCGTGACATGTAGCGTACCTTTTGTACAAAAGTGAGGGTTTACTTTGTTGTTGTTGGGGGAGGTAGAGCCAATAAGGCTTCCACTTTGGATGGATCAACTTGAATCCCCTTTTCTAATATGAGATGTCCAAGGAGAACTACTTCTTTCTCGACAATATGACATTTATCAAGATTGAATTGACCTCCAAGCTCATACAATCTTTTTAGGCCTTCTTTCACTTTTTGACAATACATAGACTTAGTGCTATATATGCAAAAGTCATCCATGTATACCCTTATTGATGATCCAAAGAATGGTTGAAAAGCATAGTTCATAAACCTTTGAAATGTGTGCATTGGTTAGGCCAAAAGGAATTAATCGATAAGCAAAGCATCCCCATGGCATAGTGAATGTGGTCTTCCTTTGGTCCTCCTCAACTATCCGAATTTGAAATTACCCTGAGTATCCATCACATACAATGTACCTTTCGTGACCTACCACTTCATTTAGAATTGCATCTTGGAAGGGTAGTGGGAAATGATCTCTCTTGATTGCTACATTCAAGAGCTTATAGTCTCCACACATCCTCCTTTTACCATTCTTCTTTGGAGTAACTGCTACTAGAGACACCCATTCAGAATTTGATACAAGGTAAATGAAACCAGCCTTTACATTAGGAAAAAAAGTGAACCCTGCATGGGCCTTGTAAGGATTCCTAATTTTTAGGGATTAAGCTTAATCTTGTACTTTGTTAAGGGGACAAAGTGCATTTAATAGAGCACTTTTTGGTAGGCTGAAGTAGGCTTTTTTTTAGGCTGAGCTAGGACCTTCTCTCTCTTCTGCACAGAGAGAGAGAAAAACCACTTTCCACCTCATCAAATCCGTCCATCTTTATGAATAAAAAAATGAGTTTTCTGAAAAAGTCTCTTTTTCAGCTATTCTTTATTCAAAATGGCCCATACTTTTATGTATATGTCAGAACTCAATTTTTTTAGACTTATTTTTATAAAAAATACTTAAGAAACATACTTTTCAAAATCCCTCCAAAAGTTAAGTGCCACATCATCAAACTCGTAACTTTGGTTGCCCCAAAACATGAATTTTTGAAAAAAAACTCATTTTCCCTCTAACATACTGAAAAAAGTCATTTTGACCTATCCACATACCAAAACACACTTTTTTTCTTGCACATAGCTACTGTACTAGCCATTCCAGCCATCTGTGTGCTTCTTCCCATTCGGTGCTGGAGTTTTGGAACATCATGGTGCTCACATGTATTACGAACATGACACCAGCACCAGCGCGTGCTCCTCACTCAAAGAGTGTACATGTTCGTGTTCCTACAGAATTTGCACCAACAACTAGAGGTAGCAATGACATAGATTCTCAAAATGCACGACGTGCAGCTGGAGAGAAGAATATTGATCTTTGGGTCCATGGTGCTTTGTATCCCTTGGATCCAATGGCTAATGTTCATTCTAGATTCCATACTATCTCCACATTTCTACAATTCCTTGGTTCCGGTGAAGATGGACTCCTAGGCTATTGCAAGCGATTGTCTAACCATTCTACATCTATAGCAAATTATTGGATGCAACAATGTCATCACAACCATTTCAAGATACACAGTTTAGAGAGTGCTATACACACTTTAGAAAGTGCTATCAAATCTTTGGATGAGCACAATAATAGTCTCAAACAAGATGTGGAAGAAAAGGAGAGCACAATTACAAAGTTGAAAGCCAATCTTACACAACTAAAAGAGACTCCACTTGGGATGAGATTTAGGAAACGACCATTATCATCCTTTCAAGTTCTTTCAACTGGTGGTGGAGCACGGAAGCGACGTTTTTACGCACTTAGGTATGTATTTCCTTTGTTTAGTTATGTTAAAAGACTTTTAGATTGAGATTCTTATTGTGCAGGTCATTTGTTGAAGATGCGAGTGCTTCCTCAACAATGGAGGATCAATTGAAGTTTCTGAATTCTTGTCTTAGCAACAAACATGTGCTTATGATCTTGGAGTCACCAATAGGAAATCACATCAAAACCCAAGTGATTAAAGATTTTGCAGGCAACTTAGAAGATATTATTAGTCCTAGTGAGGTACAGATGGTATGTGATGAAGCAGGTGTTAGTACTAGAGCGTACACTGCATTGTACAATCTTTTGAAGCAGGCTCTACAAAACAAAGGTATTTTCCAGAGCATTTTTCCATGCCCTTACAAGGTATCTGTGAGGAAGAAGATAACCAATGAGGATGTAGCCAATACTCTTGGCAATTACCTGCATATAGAAGATGTTATGCCTGCATCCATTTATCATTCATCTACATCAAAGAAAGAGTTGAAAAACACATCTAGACAGGGATTCATCTACACAAAGTACAACAACATATTTGTCAATTTGGAGAGGCTCCAAAAGGAAATGGTTAAATTTTACAAATCCACACTTCAAGGTATATCCATTGTTTTGATAATGACATTCATAGTATTTTTAATATAATGTTTGTTATTTGATGTAGATTGTGGTTCCAAACTCAAGTTTGTATTGAAGCTAGACGAATGTCAAATCATAAAGGGACGCCGTATGGAGAGACTTAGTGTGACACTCATGAACGAAGCTATGGCCCATGCTATTATTGATGATAGTGAAGAATCTACCCATCACTTTACATATAGTGTCCAATCAGAGAAAGATATATGGTGGTTAGGTGCTATTGAAGTACCTAAAGAATCCAATGATGTTCTTACATGGATTTTCAATAGGATCCCATGGATCACATAGGTGATAACTTCTCAAATTCATGGTGCCAAAATCAATGTAGAAAGCCTTGGTGATTTTGAAGTAGAGTGGCACTTAGGTGGAGACTTAAAGACTATCAAATGCATGTTAGGGTGCAAACAAGGTGCATCTACTCTCTATCCTTGTCCATATTGTACACGAGGTTATAAACGAACAAAGAGAAAACAAAACAACATAGATGATTTAGTTGATGACACAGATGCAACTCCATCTGCTGAATGGGATACACCTTTAATGAGGTGTCCCATGTTAGGTACACCTAATCGTGACATGTCAGATAAGGATTGGAATCCCATTATTCCATTCCCTTTAGTCAATGTCCACTTTTGCACCTTGCATGCCTTCATGAGAATTTTTGATAGACTATTGAAGCTCCATATAGAATACGCATTTGCCATGAAGCCAGTTGATAAATCTATTCAAGCTATAAAGAAATTGGAGGAACTTCTTAATTCAATTGGTTGTCATGGTGGAAATGTAACCCTAGTTGTTAAGAAAGTTGGAGAATCTCAAGATAGCTTGCAACAAGTGTCAATGACAGGGAATAAAGCAAGATATTTTTTAAGAAGAGGTACTAGCACTCAAAATAATGAACGTTATGAGCTGTGGAAAGACCTATGCATGATCACAACAGACAATGACTCTCAAGTTGATCTTTGTAATAAGAGAAAGAAAGTTTGGTCGAGCTTTGATAAGGTTGTAGGCTTAATGGGTCTGACTAGGTCTAGTGCTATTCAACGTCAAATGTTTCAAGAAACATTAGTGGAGTTCACCAAGTGTTTCATTCAATGTTGGGGAGAGAGCAATATAACACACTACATTGTAAGTGTAATCTTCTTCTACAAGTGTTCATTGCACTTACCTTTTTCCAATGTACTTAACAATTTTTAGCATATTTTGTTTGCACATGGAGCTTTTTTCATGCATCGATATGGGTCATTAGAGATTTTCAGTACCCAAGGAATGGAAAAGTCACACTACAAAGCGAGGGGTGTCTACTTCAAAAACACCCAACATGGTGGTGGCCCAATGCAATCAAACTACATGGAGGAGATGTTTAATTGGTTTTACCGCACTACATTCTCGAGAAAGTTTTTTGTGGAACGACTTAGGGATTCAAAATTGGCAAAACTTGCAAGAAAGATGCAACACAACATTGCCAGTGAGAAATGGAAGTCATCGTTAGGTCCTCTTCATCATGCTCAGTGGCGTGCAAGGAGACAACGAGAAGGCTCAGCTTGGAAGTAAAGTGAATTCGCTATTTCCCATTATGTGGTAATACATATGATTATTGTAATCTTGATTTCAATGTGTTATTATTTAATATATAATATTCTGTATGGTTTTAAACAGGTTTTGTCCGTTCTAGTGTGAACAAACAGTTTTTTAAAAAACTCTATAAATAGAGAGAACTCACTTCATTTCACACTTTTTGCAACTCAAGAGAATGGCACGCACCAAGCAAACTGCAAGGAAAGATCGCGTCTTCTTTCCTAGCCCTCATCTAGGGACACAACGCCCACCATGGTTGCAACCCCCCCAAAGGCCTCGAAGTGGTTCCTAGAGCACATCTGTGCCTGTGTCACACAATGGCACACCACCTGGGAGCAATTCAGTGCGAGAAAATGAAGTTTCCAATAGACAAGATTATTATACTCCAGGACGATCAGAGGCCATTTCAGATGATGAGCCACCAACAAGGACACCCATCAAATGAAGACCCAAACAGAAGTTGATCAGAAGGAGTGTACCAGAGAGCGACGAAGAGTCATCCCCATATGAGGAAAGCAACAATCAACCACCATGGAATGATATGCAAATACCAACGAGCCATAGGGTGACACATGGAGGTAAGACACTTCCACAAGGACAAGGGCAAATACCAACAGAGGAGGAAAGAGAGCAAAGTCAACAACCACATCAACAACAAAATGTGCAAGATGAAGCTGGGCCCTCACATCGTGTACATCGGAGAAAAAAAAACTATCAACCTCGACGTCGACCTCAACGCCAGCCAAACATACCTCCCAACCCAAGAGCTCCACAAAGACGAAGGAAGCACTGCAGGGCTTTTGCAGAGATACGACACTACCAAAAGTCCGTTGAACTACTCATACCACGAAGAGCTTTTGCAAGGGTAGTGAAAGAGGAACTACAAAGCTACCAAACAGGTCTAAGAATACAAGGGATAGCACTTGAAGCACTTCAAGAGGCAGCTGAGGCCTACCTCATCTCCATGCTTGAGGACTCTAACCTCTGTGCTATCCATGCCAAGAGAGTAACCATACAACCGAAGGACATTCAACTAGCAAGAAGAATTAGAGGAAATAACCCATGATGTGTATATTATACCCTATGATAGGCTACTTTGCGATGTAATACAATGGATAATAGAAAATTTTGTTTTGACTTATATTCTTTGTCTCTTTTTTCTCTCTCACTCTCTCTCTCTCTCTTTCAGTCAGTTATATATGGATTCAGTTAAACATGCATGCACTTGCCTATTGTTTTATGACTAGATATGTTCCTTTTCTACATATTGGTGTGCAACATGTCCTTTTCATACCAAAAAACCCCCAGCCACAGAAACGCGGGATTCAGCCCTGCAAAATTTTTGCAAGGCTGAATCCCGCGTTTCTGTGGCTGGGGTTTTTTTTTGCAATATTTGGTCTTTGGTAAGCATAAGACATATGGTAGAGATGCAATGGTCTAGGTATTAAGAGGTTATACCCTATAGGAATTGAGATCTTTAGCTACTAAAGGCTGAGTTTATACCCTACTGAAAACTTCTGGTCCTGATAATACCAAAACCAATTGAAAATCTGAAATTACATAGTTTCCTATGTATTGTAGCACCTAAAAACACTAGATAAGGCCAAAAAAGCCCCAACCACAGAAACGCGGGAAACAGCCCTGCAAATTTTGCAGGGCTGTTTCCCGCGTTTCTGTGGCTGGGGCTTTTTTGGCCTTTTTTAAGCATATAATCATACAGAGGACCAAAGCAAAATACAAAGACCCCCAATTAGATACAATTTGTGGAGAGAAGATAAGTTCAATTTTTTAGCACATTCATATACAGAACTAGACAAATGATGAAAAAAAAAGCTTGTATTATCAAGACATTACATCATTTCTCAGCTGCCTTCAATTTCTCCACAACTTTCTTTCTCCTTTGGAGAGATTGAGGCAGCTGGTAAGTCAATACAGATCTTGATATTACATGGGGGTCTTGCATTCCAAGACTCATGGCGATACCTATTTGCCCTAATACTTTCCCTCTAAAATTAAGTCATAAAGTAGTTACAACTAAGGATTTCCTAACCAAAATGACACAATTAGTGCCTTGGGTAATTGTACATAAACACAAAATCTTGCTAAGGGCCTTCAAGCACCAAGTGATGAAGTGCCCATCGGGACTGTAGTCTTTGTGTATGATAACAAAATCATCCTTTGGCAACTTTCCGATGTAGTTTGCCAAGGATGCACCACTCCCACGAGAAGCTCGATCCCCACCAGACCTTGCTGCGAACTTGTCGAGCTCAATTGCTTCCTGTTAAGAACAAATGAGAATTCAAGCTCTTACAATGTTAACTTAAAATTATCGATTTATTTAATTCAATTACCACTTACATCATGAAGCTTGTCTTCTTCCTCCCCTCTTCCAGGAGCATCAAGATCAATGCTAGAGTGGGCCATGCCACTCTGCTCTGCTACATGGGATGTAGGAATTTTTTGCTTCAGTATCCTCTCCTGTGCTGCACTGAACTCCTCCTCTGTAGTAGAATTGTTGTCATCATTTAAAATATCAGCACACACCATTGATATGGTGTCTGCCACAGAATCCCCAAGTGGGATGGACTTCTTTTCAAGTATGTCAGATGTGTTGTCAAGTGGAACATCTGACATTGTGGAGAAAATACTCAAGCATTCATCTAGACGTAGACCGAATGCCTTCTCAATGTCATGGAGTAAAATAAATTCCTCTCCATCCACAACGATGCAGGAGAGATATTCAAGTTCCACCTCTGGTAATGTGGGCTCAGAGGGGTTGAGATTTGAAGGGGGGGTGTTGGCATACAAAGCAACAAAGGAGTCATGCACAATACGGCAACAAGGCCAGATCATTTTTTCCCATAGATTATGTACAACCCAAGTGATTTTAATCACTACACAAACATTGTAAATCCCGTTTTTGGTAGATTAGACTCCATTTTGTGCAAGCCGAGGAGTCCTCGAGCTTGAGGAGTATTAGAAGTACCATCGTACCAAATTTCATAATTTTTAGACTTCGTTTGAGCCCTCAAATAAGCCCTGGAACCTAATTTTTAACTAGGCCGGACACTAGGTCTGGACAGGGCCAAAAGCTAGTCAAAAACTATAAAAAGAGCTAGAGAGCTCATTTTTGAGGTTAGATTGTAATTGAAACGAACTTGTAAGAGCTTGTGAAAGTAATCTAAAGCACTCCATTGATTCTCTCTCTTTGTCTTGCCGTGTGTGCGCGTGTGTGTGTGTATGTGTGTGCATGCTTGTGTGCTTCTCACTCACGCACTTGTGTCGCCACTTGCTCGAGGTCTTCATACCATCCTCACGTCTTCCCGGATTGACATTAAAGGAGGTGCTACTCATCACTGAGCTACACCAAATTTTGGCGCCGTTGCCGGGGATCGAGCTTTGAGGACGAGCGTGTGATGGTAAGACGTAGAGTTGACGCGTTGGAGTGGTAGGTATTTTCTTCACTCTCATCGAATTTCTTTTACTTTCTTCACCATCTTCATCACCATCATCATCATTCCCATCTCCCACCTCCATCTCCATCATCGCAAAAATTTCAGTTTTTGACTATATCCCCATCTCCACCTCATTTCCCTCAATTCACTTGTGAGAGAGAGCGAGAGAGCGAATTTGCATGCGCTGTTTTTGCATGTTTCTTGAGCTATTTTGCAGGTTTTTTGCTGTACCATCATCCCCAGCAGTGTGCGCAGGTACGACAGGCTCTGCACAGTTCTCGAGACGACGATCTCTGTCTATCGCGACAGACAGAAAATCTTAACATTTTGTGAATGCATGAGTAGCACTGTAACCTACACCTTGAGGGCATTCTAGATCACTAGAAGTTTTTCAAAAATTTGCGTTTTTTCTGTCTATCGCGACAGACACCGTCTATCGCGACAGACACCGTCTATCGCGACAGACAGAAATCCGCGACAGACACCGTCTATCGCGACAGACACCGTCTATCGCGACAGACAGAAATCCGCGACAGACACCGTCTATCGCGACAGACACCGTCTATCGCGACAGACAGAAATCCGCGACAGACACCGTCTATCGCGACAGACACCGTCTATCGCGACAGACAGAAATCCGCGACAGACACCGTCTATCGCGACAGACACCGTCTATCGCGACAGACAGAAATCCACGATAGATACCGTCTATCGCGACAGACACCGTCTATCGCGACAGACAGAAATCCACGATAGACACCGTCTATCGCGACAGACACCGTCTATCGCGACAGACAGAAATCCACGATAGATACCGTCTATCGCGACAGACACCGTCTATCGCGACAGACAGAATTTCACGATAGACACCGTCTATCGCGACAGACACCGTCTATCGCGACAGACAGCCCCCACGATAGATTGTGTCTATCGCGACAGACACCGTCTATCGCGATAGACAGGCATTTTCGGCAAAAAATTAAGGAGTGAATTTTTGGAAATTTAGGCTAAATTTTGGGCATATTTGCACTTTCATGTACTCATCTACTTACGAAGGCCTTAGAAAATGCATTAAAACCCCCGAAAGGTTCTGTTTGTCTAGTTAACCCCCTAAACCCTGAACGGTCATAACTTTTTCATACGAAATCCATTTTCTGAGCTCTAGGGCTTGTCGGAAAGCTCGTGACATATACTACACGCCCTCAGCTGTTTTTTATAAGAATAACGCGTTGATTTTTAGATAGGATATTTGGAAGTTGACACACTGAGGGGTAGGAACACCAAGGGAGCTCTAGAGTAAATTTCTAACAATGCAAAAGGGGGAACAAGGGTCATTAAAAAAGTGTCTGAAATAAATTGTCTGTCAATTGAAAGGTCTACTTGGAGCTAATCTTGGGATTTATGCAGGCCTATTGAGAAGCAATTGAGAGTATCCAAGCAAGGGTGTGGCACACGCTTGAGAATCAACTTCTCGAGCACTAAAGAGCAAGGTTCGGCAAGAAAGGTCGGAATATTCTCAACTCCTCTTCGTCAATTCCTAGCCTAGGCTAAGAGCGATTAGAAGTAGGAGTAAGTCAGGGCGACGATAGGCAGTTATCAAGTTGAAGACTACCTAAAAACTCAAGTTCAAATTAAAAATTTAATCTCTGCACTGCCGATAACATAAAGGAAAAGAACCTAACGTGGAACGATCAATTGCAAGTGCGAAACAACATTCAAACATTCCTGACGACGTGATATCAGACAAGAACTCAAACGTGATAAAATAACTAAAAAGAATCAAGTGACTGGTACCAATTAATCGGCAACGAGGTTGTACTCTGAAAAAAAATTGGGCTAATCAGTTAGGCATATGAACCTTAGATCAGGACGACATTTAGCAAGGGAAAGACAAAGCCTTAGGTCTTCTGAGGCTAGTGTCAATCACACTGCAAGGTCTTGGGCCCAGCAGTTGAGCCACCACTCATACTACCCTAGCTCTGAGACCAGTGAGTCAGAAATGTCTCAAGGCATGGACAGACCTACGGGAAGTTCAGGAGTGCCTTACCTGTACAGGGTAGAAGGCCCTTACAAAACGCAGCTGGAGTACCTTAGGACCAACCGATTAGGTGCTAGCATCTATGAGGACGGCCTAGGAAGATCTGTGGTCCAGATTAAAAACCCTGATCAATCCATTGGACTAGAGCACCCAGCTGTCAAGTTTGAAAATGGTGCATACCTGGACAAAGAAGGAACTATATATGTAGTCACTAGTCACCCTGATAGGACAGATGACTTTGGGAACGTAATCTCAGAAGCGGACTTAGGGGACCTGGAACAAGGGAACATGGGTGCGGAACCTAGAACCCCTCGAGGTAAATCAGTTCTCACTAGGCTTATCACGTCTGAATGGGTCCCTCAAGACAACAAGAGCATAGAGTTGCTCCTTAATCGAGAAACTGATGAAGCCTTTTGGAGGTATAAGTCTAATCAGCCAACAGACATAGGAAATATCATGATCTATGAGTTTAAGGATCCGGATAGCCCAGGCAGAGTGACCTACTTAGATCATGCTTCAGAACGGATCTTTGTGGTGACAGAAAATGATAGGCATGCTTACACTTGGAAGGGCGAATTCATTTTCCCCCAACCAAGATCAAATGTAGCCTATGGTCACCCTGGAGCTGGAACATCCCAGGCTCATGGTATGCAAAGAGACAGAAGTAAAGATAGACCAGAGGTAAGTTTTGCCAATCCAGTGGGCAGAGAAAGAACGAGAACGGAGACGAATAGGGTAGAACCTGAGATGCATAGAGCCCACAGGAACCAAAGAAATGTAGATGGATTCCCTCTGCCGAGGCCTAGAGAGCACACAAGAACTTTGAGACCCACCCAGCTAGTTAAGTCCATGAAGAATTACTTTGACGGCACAGGAGATCCCTATGATCATGTGGCAGAGTTCAAGCAAGTCTTGAGAGCCGAACAAGTTGAGGATCTATTCACGCAGTACAATGCCTTCGGTCTAACCCTGAGGAATACGGCACTTACATGGTTTCAACCATTGGATGAGCGCCAGTTCAGGAGCATAGACCAACTCCTAGAAGCATTTATTATTGAGTTCTCCAAGAGTGGCATAAGGCACAACACCTCCTCACTGATTCACAGCTTCAAACAAACCCCTCAAGAGACTGTGAGACTTGCCGGAAGAAGATTTAGACAATATCTTGAAAGGTGCCCTATTTCGGAGCTACCCACATCTGCTAAACAAGTAGCCTTATTCCTTGACGGATTGTTGAGTCCAAAATTGAGATCCTATGTGTATCTGAAAGACCCTAGGACTATAGAAGAGTGTGTACGTATGTGCATTGACATTGAAGATAACCTAGGAGAAGAGCTAGAGCTGTCCAAAATTTACAAAGATTCAGATAGTGCATCTAGTCAATCTTCCACACAAGCCACATCAATTGAGGAACTGGCCGAAAAAGTAGCTCAGAAATTAGGTGTGACTAGCAAACAAATTCCAAGGTTTGCTCCTGTGAAAAGGTGCTATACATGCGGTGGTGACCATATGGCGAACGTCTGTCCCATTATGGCTCAACCCCAAGTAAACCCTAGTAGCCAGTACTGCACCATAGAACGGAGATACACCAACCACACCGCACAAGACTGCCCATACAACAAGCAGGCGGTTAGGCAACCCTACCCTCAGCCCTACCAACAAGGCAGATACCAGAACCAGTACCCTCCACAACCATATGGCAGGCCACAACAAAATTTCCAACCTCAATATCAAAACCAACAAAGGCCTCAGCCTGTGCTAGCACAACAAACCCCAGCCCCAGCTAATGTGATTCCGATAAAGTATGCTGTTGCAGAAGAAAACCTGAATAGAGCTATAGTCCCTGTAACATCCTTGATCTCTGAAAATGACCCAAGTGATCATAGCTTTGATTCTACCCATGTGGATAGCCCCCAGGCTTACTACATGCAGTCTCCAGAACATGGTGAGTCCTACTATAGTGAAGAGCCGAACGAACCTAGTTGGGAATCAGATTACACGAACGTCATGTATACAAACCCCAATCCTAGGCCTCAATCTAGGCAAGTCAGACCTCCATTCCCAAGAGGGCCGTGCTACAGATGCCAAGGTGATCACCTCATTCGTGATTGTCCCTTACCTCCGCCTACACAAACTCAGTCCGTGACTATCCAAGGCTTTTGCCAAGACTGCGGAAAAGAGCATCTCTTACGAGATTGCCCTAAGAACCCCAATAGCATGCCAAAAATCACCCCTATCAACGTTGTTGGGTTAGTGGTAGACTCCTCAGGAAGTGTCACTTCCACTGCACCAGTACAGGTAGTCACTAGGGCTCAGGCATTGCAGCAAAACCAAGGGGTAGGCCAGGAAAAGAGCCTAGATGCTAGCGATGCTGAGAGCCAAAATAAAAAGAGAACAAGAGCTTGGAAAGATAGCCGCGAACGTATGAAAAGGCAATGGGCAAAGAAGATGAGTGAACTTGAGGAAAGTCTACGAGAAACCAAGGCTAAAATCATAGAGATCACATCTCAACCGCACTCTCACACGTTACCACCGCTACCATCCCCATCACCCTCCACCCCTCCACCCTCTAAGACAGCCCACGTAACCCACCCACCACCCCAAACAGGATCGGTATTAGCTGATCCCACTCCCGAAGACATAGACATGATGCTTAAAGCATATCAGGCCAGAATCCAAGAAGGGCCAAACGTCACGGATCATGACAAGTGCTATCCTAGAGCTGACCTAGAGATAGAAAGAACCAAACTATGCGCGAAAATGGTCGCATTGGCTCAGACTATGTTTGAAGCCAGTCGCCTTTTCAATTACTCAGGCTCAGCCAAAACGCAATTACACTTGGATGGATTCCTAGAGAAGTTAGAGAGGATAATTGCAAGATCTGACAAGGAAGAAAAAAATCAAGACCAAGAAAAAGCAAGCAAAAACAGGAATCAGTCCCAATCAGAAGTGTATGTGGCCAATGCCCCTAAACCGGACAACTTCCCCTCCGTAGAAAGAATAGAGAGGCCAATAGCACATCCAGAAAAGGAATCTACCCCTCAAAGAAAGGGAAGGGCAAGAGAACGGGTAAGCCAGCCTCTTCAGGAAGCCCGTAGGCCTCCTCAAGAAGCTTATATTCCCCCCCAAAAGGCAGATGAGCCCCCCTCGAAAGCTCAAGTACCTCCACAGGTTGCCTACATTCCTTCTCAGGGAATGTGTGAGCCTGTTCGGAAAAGTAATAGAATAAGTAATCCTCCCCAAGAAGCTTGTGCTCCAGCCATTTGCGAGAACGAGGAGAGAGTCAACAATAGAATCAGCCCTCCTTCACAGGTTGCTTATGCGCCCAATTCTACGGAGCCAGACACTTCTTCTTCTATGAATCGGTTTGCACCAGACTTCCTACGAGAGATTCAAGAAGACAAATGGGATAACGAAAGCGAGGTCGCCCCTCCTTTTGAACTTGTGGACGATGCACACGACCAATTCCCACAAGACATCCCATCTATTTACGGGGAGCATGAGAGTGTTCAGTCTCACGAGAGATTAGACTTTGAATCTAATTCCATACAAGAGCTACCCCACTTCACAGGCCCATGGGAAGCAAAGTCCACATGTATGAGAGCACCCACAGTCATGGTAAGGAACGACGACTCAGTCATTCCTAGGAACACAGAGGTAGTGAAGAACACTAATGTGCAGTGTAATCTCAGGTTAGAAGAGCTACTCAAGGTTAGACCTGAATTATGGAAACATGTAGCCAAACAAGTACCAGAGATAGCAAAACCTCGTTCCCAGGTAGGATCCCATAGGACAGTGCCAGAAATTCCCTTGGATAAGATCGGGGATATGTGTGAAGGTGAAGAAGGGAACACCTATCTTCCCATCACCTACCAGGACTACACCACGAAGGCAATTTTGGACTCAGGTGCAGGAGTTGCAATTGCCACTACCTCCTTATGGAAGCGTTGGGGCAAGCCAGCACTCAGGCCAACGAGAATGAAATTGCAAATGGCAGATGGTCACATAGAGAGACCCCTAGGATTGCTAGAAGGAATAACTCTCACCACTTGTGGTGTCGAGTTTGAACATACCTTTGCCATATGTGACTTCAGCAAAAATCATGCCTATGAGATGATTTTGGGAAGACCATTCATGCGACAGTTGCAAGTGGTACAGGATTGGGGGACCAATTCTTTGTACCTGCAGCACTTAGGTGTTACAACCAAAGTCAATCTCAAGGATTATTCTCATAGAGATGTCCCTCCTATCCAGTGGAATCCCATCCATAGAGCTAAAGATGACACAGAATCGGTGCATTCCATAGGGTCTGGATCCTCATGGATGCATGAAGACACCCACTTATGGATGTGCAAGGTAGCAGTAGAAGAAGAGAAGAGAGAGAAAGCCAGAGAGGTAGGTGCGAAAGAAACCCATAGATCAATCCAAGACCCAGCCTATGCACCTGTAGTTTTTCCAGACGAAGAATTTGAACCTCACGGTTGGGCAGAAATCTTAGCAACAATGGACGTAGCCATCAACGAAGAACAATGGACACCTCACTGTGATGAGGATGGCTATGATATTTCAGTCTTCTCCATAGAGCCAATCATGGGAGAGGCAGTTCTAGAAGAATGCGAACCTAGCCCTGATGCATTTGAGGATGCAAGTGACTCCGATCTAGAGTCAATCATTATGGACCCACCATTTGCATCAGATGAAGAATACTTCCATGAGGTAGAATTTCAAACCCAGAGGCATGGAGAACTGACAAATGACGTAAGATTAGCAACACATGTGACCCCTAAGGAAGAAGGAAAGAAACGAAAGAAGAGAGAAGCCTTACCAGAAGAGGAAGAATCTTTGTTTGAGGTCCCAGAAAATTTTAAGAAGTATGAGATAGATGACAGGAGAGTCATGATTAGAATGCCCAAACGAGAGGCACAATCAGGAGAGGCCTATGATAACAAAGAAACTACCAAGAAAATCGTAGTGGCCCTAGAAGAAGGAGAGGAGAGATGTACGTATATAGGCCATGACCTGACAGAAGAAGAAGAGTACGAATTGATTACCTTGCTAAGAGAATACAGAGATGTATTCGCTTGGAGTTACAAGGATTTGAAAGGTGTTGACCCTGACATATGCTCACACACCATCCCCATGACCTCAGATGCCAAACCCTCTAAGCAAAAGCCTTATACATATAACGATAATTACGCTGCTAAGATCAAAGAAGAGATAGATAGACTGGTGGAAGCTGGATTTATCTATGAAATTGAGCACACTGAATGGGTATCCCCCATCGTAGTGGTGCCCAAGAAGAATGGCAAACTGCGTGTGTGCATTAACTTGAAGAAGGTTAATGCAGCCACAATCCGAGATAACTATCCGCTTCCCATCACAGAACATCTCTTAGAAAGAGTGGCAGGCAAGGAAGTGTACAGCTTCCTTGATGGATTTTCAGGCTACAATCAAGTAGCCATAGCTCCAGAGGATCAGCATAAGACAGCCTTTGCCACAGAATGGGGCATTTTTGCTTTTAGAGTAATGCCATTTGGGCTTACCAATGCACCAGCCACCTTCCAGAGGCTGATGTGCCATGTGTTTAAGGAGTTCCTGAGGAAGAGTTTAGAAGTCTATGTTGATGATCTTTGTGCTCATTCCAATGTTAGACAAACTCATATTCCTGAACTCAGACAAATCTTTGACAAATGTAGAGAATATCAAGTCTGCCTGAACCCAGAAAAGTGCGTTTTTATGGTCAGGCAAGGAAAGATTCTAGGACACATAGTGTCAAAGAATGGCATATCTACCGACGAAGAAAAAGTGAGAGCCATAGCAGAGCTACCTAGGCCAAAGAATGTCAAGGAAGTACAAGCTTTCATGGGGCATTGTGGTTATTATCGACGATTTATACACATGTATGCTGTCATTGCAAAGCCCATGTACGGACTTCTGACTAACTTTGAGTGGACGGATGAATGCGAGAATTCCTTCCAGGAGCTTAAACGAAGATTGTGTTCAGCACCAATCTTGACCACACCAGATTGGAATAAGCCATTCCATGTTCATGTTGATGCATCCAATTATGCTATAGGATGTGTGCTTGCACAACCTACTGGTGAAGGTAATATGGATCTTCCAATTGCCTATGCCAGTAGACAATTAAATGCGGCTGAACGGAATTACACCACTACAGAGCGCGAAGGATTAGGCATGGTATATGCAGTCAAGAAATTTAGACACTATTTGCTTGCAAATAAGTTTAAATTTTTTACTGATCATCAGGCATTGTTATATCTTGTAAACAAGCCATGCAATACAGGAAGATTAGTGAGATGGTTTCTCTTGCTAATGGAATATGATTTTGAGGTTGTGGTAAGGAAAGGGAGGACTCACTTGAGAGCAGATCACCTCTCTAGGCTCACATCGGGAGAAGCCCCACAAGGAGTGTCAGATGACCTTCCTGATGCTTACTTGTTTAATTTGGAAGTTGTACCGCATTGGGCTAAGCCATTGGTACCAGTATTGACATACGGGCCTAATCATCCAGTCGTAAACACACGGAATAGAGAGATCGTAAAAGCCCAAAAGTACCATATCATGGCAGGAAGCATGTACAAGCACACAGATCAAGGGATCTTGGCTTGTTGCGTAGAAGAGGATGAGTACGCTAAATGGTTGCAATTAGCACATGTAGGTGCGTTAGAGCAACACCATTCAAAGCAAAGAACTTTGCAGACTCTAAAGAGATTCGGAGTGCATTGGCCAACTATGGAAGCTGATGTCCAAAAGTTGTGCAAGGAATGCCCTATCTGTTGCACTAAACCACCTGTGGAACATGCCACTCTCTATCAAGTATCCATTGTGCCAGATTGGAGTGATCCTCTAGTATCATTCTTGCGGACAAACACATTTCCCCCAGACATGACTCTAGCTAGGAAAAGGAGTTTAGAACAAGAAGCCCAGGATTACTCACTCATCGGTAATAATCTATATAAGCGCGGTAAAGATGGTTACCTGAGACTATGTGTCCACGAAAGTGAATATCTGAAGATCTTGGAAACTGCTCACCAAGGTGTAGCAGGAGGACACTTTGGACCAGATCGGGTAATCAAGGCGATACTATTTGCGGGCTTCTGGTGGCCTACCCTTCACATGGATGCACATACCTATGTGAAACGGTGTGATGTCTGTCAAAGGACTCAGTATCCTATACGCAAAGATGAGATGCCACTGAAACCTATGATGAGTGGACGTGCATTCTCTAAGTGGGGAATAGACTTCGTAGGTCCTATTAATCCCCCAGCTAAGGGTTCTCATGCGGAATACATCATTGTGGCAACAGATTATCTCACCAAGTGGGTAGAGGTAAAAGCTACAACCAAGAACGATGCTCAAACAACTGCCAAATTCTTGTTTGAGAATGTATTCACGAGATATGGACTACCTATAGAGCTTGTAAGTGATAGAGGCACTCATTTCTTGAATGAAGTTATTGAAAATCTACTCCAAGAATTCTTGGTAATACACAAGAAGTCTGCCCCTTATCACCCTCAAGCTAATGGTCAAGCTGAGAGCACTAATAAGATTTTGTGCAATGTGCTGACAAAATTAGTGAACACTAAACGCTCTGACTGGGACAAACAGCTACACCATGCTGTTTGGGCATACCGAGTTGCCTACAAAACGGTACTCCAAGCCACCCCCTTTCAGATGGTATTTGGCCAAAACGCTGTGTTACCCTTGGACTTCCTGATCCCTACATTGAGAGTAGCACAAGAGCACGAATGGACAGGTCATGAGCTCTCCTCTAGGATCTTTGACCTTGAACGATTAGGGGAAACGAGACTGAGAGCCGCTGCAGGGATATACGCAGCCAAGAAGAGACAGAAGGCATACTTTGATGCCCACGTGAAGGATAAAGGCTTGAAAGCAGGAGATCTAGTTTTACTCTATACACTAAAACAACACGCGAGGAAGCTAGAAAAGAGAGGCTACGGACCTATGATCATCAATAGGATCTCCACGAGCGGAGCAGTACAATTGGCCACATTAGAGGGTGATGTTCTCCCAAATTATATTAGCGGTTGCAGAGTCAAGTTGTATCAGGAACCCCTCACGGAGGAAATGCTCAGTCGACTCAACACTGCTAAGAAACACAAAGAG
Source organism: Ceratopteris richardii (assembly GCA_020310875.1). Taxonomy (NCBI): domain Eukaryota; kingdom Viridiplantae; phylum Streptophyta; class Polypodiopsida; order Polypodiales; family Pteridaceae; genus Ceratopteris; species Ceratopteris richardii. The sequence continues at coordinate 89,935,886 of CM035427.1, read as the reverse complement.
GAAGAAAAGCGAGTTCGAGAAGAGGCTCAAGCTGAAGCTTTAGAACGCATCAGAAGGATGAAATTACGAAGGCAAGGTAGAGATCAGCCTGGAGCGAATGACTATGCAGACCATGGATTTCCTATGGCCATGTGTGAAGTCGCAGGAACAAGCTCGCATAGGATAATTGATAGACGTCCTTTCGTAACCTTAGATATAGGACACGGAAAGAGTGCAAGGACCGTAAGAGCCTTGATTGACTCAGGTGCAGCCACTAGTGCTGTTAAATTGTCTTACTGCCAAGAATTACAATTGACTGTCAATCCTGTGGAAGCATATCTTATAGGATTGGGAGGAGTGGAAACCCCTTGCATGGGCGAGGTGGAACTTCCCCTCTATATTCACGATGAGGCAATGACCGTTAAAGTACTAGTGTGTCAAGATGAGGATCTCACTGAACCTCTCGTCTTGGGTCAGGATTGGATCTATGACCAAGCAGTCAATCTAAACCTAAGAAGTGGACTTCTCCAGGTTTGGCTCAATCATAGTCGAGTCACAGTAGAATTAGACAATGGAGCACTCAAGGAGCTAGGAAAGGCACAGACTCCTGGTCCTTCCAGGGGTACACATGAAGATGACCATGCTGTTCTTGTTCAAAACCCTGTGTTGCAGAGGAATGATATTTGCAAAAAAGGAGTCAGGGATGCAACGGAACTCCCTTCTTTTCCAAAGGCCAGAAGGAGGCAGCAACCAAAGGCGGATCACAAGCAGAAGAAGCAGAGTACTACCTATGTCCGAGATCAAAAATACCTGCGCAGCAGAATGTCCCAGAAAATAAACCAGGTGTGGGTGCGGAAAGGCGAACGACCGGGCGCACCACCGTCAACTACACGGGCAAAGCCTCTTATTAGTAACCAACAACACGACGCTAATAAGAAGTCTGTCAGAAATTCTTCTGCTAAAGTAAAATCTATTTGGGTGCCCAAGAAGTCGATGAAGGCAAGCCCACAATCTAGACAAATTTGGGTGCCTAAGGCTTGCTTGAGGGCACAAGTAGTTACACCAAGGCCACAACTTATGCAGCATAACCCATCTACGAGTACAACCAGTATTCCCTCGTGCTCAACACTTAGGAACACACCAAGACCCATGAGCATGCATGTAATCACTTATAAGTGGGTCCCTAAAAGGCCCCACTCCCAAACAGCGACACCGACACAGCTCTCTGGAGTCTCTACGAAACCGAAAGCAAAGCCCATCCACTGCATTTGGCAGTCTAAGATCTGTAATAAACCCCCCGACCCCGATTTGTAAATTCACCCCACTTACTAACGGCATTAGTCTCCTAGGAATACACAAACGTTAACTACACTCACTGTCTTCGTGCACTTACTAACCACTAACTCACCATCTACCTCATGTTAATGTTGTAACGGGGACAACAACGGATTTATTTTGTCCATTACGATGTTAACACATGATTCTATATTCTCACAGAATCAGAAAGCAAGAAGAAAAATGGCAGAAGCGACAGGTTCGGGCTCACAAGTAGGGATACTTACTGCAGGAATTGATGTGGATAGCCTACCCGTGGATGTGCCCCCGACTGAACGACCAGTGGAGATGCAACACCTCCAGCAACTCCCGGTGCCAGATCCACCTACAGGAATCACGGAAAGAGTTCATGCGAATTCTCATTGGTTCAATGGCATGCCCGGTCCATTAGGTGAGGCCAAGTATATCTGGGAGTCTAAATGCGAGTATGACAGATCATGGGTGCGATTCCAATTTTTCTCCAAGGAGTTCGAGACTTTACAAAACACAGAAGATCTACAGATCATATGGCAACGAGCAGGATTGGCGGAATATTTTGAAGCCCCACTACCTGAACCCGATCTCCTCCGATGTTACTATTTGGTCTCCACATTACAAGCTAATGAAGATAAGGACCAACACGGATCATTTGTTCTCCCCTCATTGCTGGGCAACAACGAGTTGAAGAGGTTTGAACTTACTGTGGAGTTGGTAAGCGACGCTTTAAATATGCATGGCACGCATGTACCCTCAGAAAAGGATGCTCTCGTTCCCAACAACATGAAGGACAGGAAAGTAGTGAAGCTGAAAGACATGGCAGCCCTCACCCCAAATGTGTCCATCCCTCTCCGCATGTGCATGCAACATTTCGCCTTCCCCGGTCAAGACCGATTCACGCAACCACACAAGAAGATCTGGTTTGCTCTCTACTTGGCGGAGGCAGGTGCGCTACCTATTAAGCTACCAGTGTGGATTATAGATCAGTTGTATGAAGCGAACAAACGGGCTTCTAGGAAATTAGTGGTGAACGGATGCTGTGCACTCACACGCATCATTTACCGATGCTTGGCATATGATGTCCCCATTGAGCGTGCCTTAACTTGGGCACAATTACAAATGTTTAAAAGGCTCAAGACATCCACACATCAGTCCAAGCGCATGAGGGGCGCGATTCCGTGTGTCCAGGCAAGGGAAGTCCTGACTACTCCTGAGGCATCACCATTAAGAGAGGGCACTGTACCTCCTTTTACCATTAGGATACCCAGGTCGGAATCTGACACTACGACACAACCCACCCCATCGGCTCCTCCGGTTACACCTGAATTCGAGTTTGCTGCCACTGGAGAGGCGGAAGGACTGGACCCCCAGGATTTCGAAGCATTCCTACAAAGCACACAATTCTCTGATGTAGAGTTTTATTCAGAGGCAGAGGAGCAGGGCACATCCTCACGAAGAAGAAGAAAGTCTACAGACGGTAGACATGTCCATTGGAGTGACACTCAGGAAAGTCAACAACACGGACATCCGGAAGAAGAAGAAGCATATGAAGAAGAGACCACTGAAGCCCCAGCATATACAGCCGAACTCCGAAGGCTGTATCAGATTATGGAAAGAGTACGATCGCAGCAATTACTCACTGAACAGAGCAGCAGAGTACTTATGACTCAGTTGTTGGAAGAAGCGGGAGTTGACTCAGAGTACAGGGAAGGTCTCTTATTGATGGCAGAAACATATGGAGTTGTAGAAGCTGTGCGCACTGCCATTCAGAGGCCTTCAGTTCAATATGACCCACGAAGGTTCCAGACACGACCTCGCTCAGGTAAAAATATACAAATTCCCGTTACAGTTGCAGAAGAGCCGACTACTACACCTGAAACTATCAGAACAACCTCCCAGACAGCTAGCCAACAGCACCCAGCCACCCATGAGGAGTCCACCGAACCACTACCACCTACTCCCCCACCATCACCTCCTAGAAGAGAAACAGTAGAAACCACATCGACTACTCAACCCACCGACCCCACCTTCATCTTCCGTACTCCGATCTCCAGTGCCACCCTATTCTCTACCACTGATAATCCTATCTTCGAAGACAACCCCAACACTACACAATCCGCCGAACCCCTCCTAGACCCTGCCCTAGGGCAACCATCCCCAACGCCCTCAGCCACGGGTCATCCTGACCCTAGATCCACATTCATGGGCTTCCCTGCTACCACGCAACCCTTTCAGCCCTCCTCAAATTTACGACCCCAACCCCCGATATCCCTCTCTCCATTTCTACAATCCCTCCAGGACATCTTTGCTAGGGCTTTTCAACCAGGCCCTCAACCATTCCCTGTCTTTTCAGCTCCCCACCCCACGTCACATCTATTCACCACTTCCACACACACACCACCTACCATACCAATGTATATGGCAGGCCCCACACTAACACCCACTCCTGAAGGTATGGACATTTCACCACCCACGGCACCTCCACCCACGGTTTCACCTCCTCCCATTCCCCCTCCACCAATTTCACCCACACACACAACTTTCGTAGACACATCATTCACTGTCTCCCTTCCCCAATTTCCTTCCCATGCATCTTCCATAGTAAACACCCCCCACTCATCTATAGGTAATGCATTGGACACCATGTTGGCTTGTATATCAAATTTAAGAACAGATTACATTCAGCTCCAGCAACAAAACGCACGCCTGCAAGAGCACTCAGCGACACTACAGCTCCGCCTTGCGGTACTAGAAGAGGAGAATGCTCGCCTCCACACACAGTTCCAAACCCTCCAAGACGCCCATAATATATTGGAAGTACAGCTACAGAACGTAGATCAGGAAGCAGTGCAGGTGGTAGAAAGTCACCTACGGACACAACTGGAACGCAACTCAAAACTTCAGCGAAATATGGCGCTACTTAAACGCCATCTTGCGGCTGCTCAGGAAGAGAACAGACGTCTGCAAATACAAAATCAAGAGAACCTGGAGGCAGCTATTGAGAGCACACCGGGGGCACCCATCAGCCCATCCAAGTTTCAAGCAGTGACCCCCGATAATATCAAGATTATATTGGAAGATTATGCCATGCTACTCGAAGCACATGATAAGCTATCGGAGGAGCTAGGACAACTGAAGCAGGAACACCAACAAGGCCCAACAGCTGCCCCTCCAACCACCCACTCTGCAGCTTCGCTTCCCTCCGACGCAGAGGCCATAAAAGATCTCCAGCAACAGGTAACTGAATTGCAGACACGCCTACTACAATATGAGAGGCCATCTTCCCCTCCGGAGGCTCCCACGGACGAAGAAGTTGTGCAAATTCCTGTGGAACAAACGTTTGATGAAGAATATGATCCGCAACCATTCCCAGGAGGCCAACAAACAGAAGAAGCGCAGGACACGTTTGAGGCACCACGGCCGCCATGGTTACGACAAGTGGAGGAAATAGGGACCTCGCATGAAGAGCGCACCGTAGTGCAAAATCAGGCTATGAGGGTCATAGAGGAGACTGTTTTACAATCAGATTACTTCAAGAACTTGTCATCGAGACGCCTGATCCTCTCATCGGAACTCCAGTACAGGCCATATTATATTATCTTGGCTGATTATAATGCAGAAATACAAAGAGTCACGGGTCAGATTCCTACTTTTGCGACCCAATTTCAACCTGAAGACCTTCCTCCAGAGGTGCGAAAAGGCAAGATTCGTCAACCAATATGGCGGCAGAAACTTTTAGAGACTTATCCAGAAATGCTACGCACATGGAACAACGCGCCGTTGCACCTCCTGTACAACCCATGCTACGGTCCAGTCCCCCGCCGCAGGTCGTGGAAGGCATTTAATATCAAGGTACAGAACAATGCGCAATGCAAGGAATGGCTGAACTACCCGTACATCGCGCCACCACAAGGACCACCATCGGTAGCATATATGATGGGGACCATTCGCCACTGGATGCCGCGCTTGAAGCCCATGCAAGATGTAGCAGCGCAAATGATGCTTAAAATCTTAGATATGATGCAAGTAGTGCTGAAGACCTTTAGAAATGCAGCCGCACCACAGGTACGTCTTCCGGGGTTTAGCAATGGAAATTACGACTTGGTGTATGACATGAGCACCACCCCCAGTATCCGTGTGGCTTACGCTTGGCATGCACGCATCAAGTACCTCCCCGCCTGCTACAAACAGACCTTCGAAGAAATGTTCAGATCAGGTTTCTGGGAGTACCACTCGGAGATTTTCGCACCAAAGCCGACACATCTACTTCAACTGTTTGCTTGTGAACAAGCAATGTATTCAGAGTACTACACCACCCCGCAACCAGAAACCCCCGGTGCAATAAATTGGGAGGCATTGGAAGCCGATCTAGCCAGAGGCTTAAGGATAGGAGAACATGAACTGGCCACCAATGTCATCCAATATTACATCGACCACCCGCGCGAACAAAGGTCTGTCAGGGGCGACAGACGCTAGGAAGGGGGGAGTGTTGGCATACAAAGCAACAAAGGAGTCATGCACAATACGGCAACAAGGCCAGATCATTTTTTCCCATAGATTATGTACAACCCAAGTGATTTTAATCACTACACAAACATTGTAAATCCCGTTTTTGGTAGATTAGACTCCATTTTGTGCAAGCCGAGGAGTCCTCGAGCTTGAGGAGTATTAGAAGTACCATCGTACCAAATTTCATAATTTTTAGACTTCGTTTGAGCCCTCAAATAAGCCCTGGAACCTAATTTTTAACTAGGCCGGACACTAGGTCTGGACAGGGCCAAAAGCTAGTCAAAAACTATAAAAAGAGCTAGAGAGCTCATTTTTGAGGTTAGATTGTAATTGAAACGAACTTGTAAGAGCTTGTGAAAGTAATCTAAAGCACTCCATTGATTCTCTCTCTTTGTCTTGCCGTGTGTGCGCGTGTGTGTGTGTATGTGTGTGCATGCTTGTGTGATTCTCACTCACGCACTTGTGTCGCCACTTGCTCGAGGTCTTCATACCATCCTCACGTCTTCCCGGATTGACATTAAAGGAGGTGCTACTCATCACTGAGCTACAGGGGGCCTCCTCCATGCTTGATTGCACATGTAGTTTATCCTCAACACCACCAGGGAATTCTTGGTGGATTGTAATGCTTTCTTTGGAAAAATTTATGGCCTCTGGTTGAGGCTCATTCTTCTCCTTAACAAAACCCCCAGTGGCAAGGTTGGGGAGCTCAACAGGTGTAGGTTCCGGCTCCTCATTAATAATAAAATATGTTGTTGCAGTGTAGGATAGGTACTTTGTACCCATCCTCTTCTTTTTGTTAAGTTTTTTTACTAATGGCACAGAGTCATCTAGTAAGTGCCCAGCAGTTTCCGCAATTGCCATGAAGCGCTTAAGGTGCTTCATGAAGGCTTCATCGCCTCTATGTATGTAGAGTAGAAGGTCACATGGAACCCATTTACCCTCATAAGGCGGTATTTCTATAGAAAAACACAAGATGTAGTACTCAAGGAACTCTATGATTTCCTTGAGCACATCAGAGTTCAGTTGAATTGTTTTGTCTAGATCAGGGACCCTAGACAGTAGGTCATACAAGTGGTTCTGACCTTTGAACTCAGTTGATTCCAAGAACTCATTGAAGAGTTCACGTGGACGTTTGAGTTGCAGGGTACTGGAGGATGCGGCAGCCATTGCGCGTGATGCTAGCTTGTGTGCGTACTCTGCTAGTGATTGTAGCTCTTCTTGGTTGCAAAAGTGAGAAATGAGAGAATAAGTGTTGCTTTTATAGTAGTTTCAAAATTTTAAAGTGAGTGGGACCCATTTTAAAACTAAAACTGATACCTTCAAATAAAACAATCATGCACAGAACTCTCAGGAAAAAAACTTTTGCTCATAAAAAGATTCAACAGAATCATTAACCAGAATAAGATACACGACAACACAATAGAAAAAAAAAATTCTCAGAACTTTAAAATTATAATAAATTGCCATTGGAAAAACCAAAGATTTGGCAAATTGTACATCATATTGAGATCAAAAAATTTTACATGCTACATGTCTTGCATGTTAAATACATTGTTGCAGATGTAGGATTATAAATGGAACATAGGTGTGTGTACACTGTAGCACTCAAATAGTCCTTGAGCTATGACAATGAAAGTTGAGTTCCATCCACACTCCATTCAAGGAGGACTTTAATTTTATCCTCCAACCTCTTACCAATCTGCAGACAAATAGAAAACTTTAAATGAACATATTTGAGTGTAAGAATTTGTATAAACAAAAGAAGAAATACCATATGCTACTTACCTTATGCCCTTGTATTCTGAACTTTGATTGATCCAGATCCTCAAATCCCATGATTACTAGATGTTCTCTCACGTTGGCAAGAGTCCAATGATGATTTACTGAAATAACTTCCATTTCATTGTTGGGTAGATTTATCTTAATTTCAAATGAAATTAAAACACCCTCAGAACTTTGTAATGGTATCCATTCACCAAGTTTACACATCCAACGATCATAATAGAATCTAATGTACAATGAAGTACGATGTTTCAAGTATCGAAATCCTATGCCTCTTGCACCAATTTTACAAATGTATCTATCCCCTTTGGTGCATCCTTCTACAAGTCCCCATTTTTCACCTAGCAAACACTCTACCTGCTCATACGTGATATCTTTTAACATGAACATTGTTGACGTCTCTAGAATTGTGAATATCTGAAATAAATGTACAAAACAATGAACAGGAACACACCAATGTAATCCTATAGATCTTGAAACTCTTGTAAATTTCAAAGAGTTGTGTATGTCCATCACCATCTTATGCTTCAAAGATATTAATGTCCATACATCAGGTTGCGGCCACTCAAGCTTTAAGAGAGAATCTACCTTAATCATCTCTAACTTGCCAAAATCATTTGATGAAGAGGGTACAACATATGTATGTGTGTAAAAGAAAACTCTCTCACATAATAGCTGAGCAGGACGGGCTTGTGGAAAGACTATCGACCCAACATCTGCATGCAATGCTTGGAAAGTACCTGTAAGACTATGAAGTGGTTGTTCTTCCACCAAGGTAGAAGGAAATATGTCTACAACAAAAAAATACACAACTTAGCTAGGTATATTCTGAAATTTGGACAAAAGTCAATGAGTAATACTTACAGTTGATAGGATATCTCATTTTGTTTGAGTTTTCCAATTTCATGGTTGACATTGTGAACACATGTTGTACAATGGCAACAGTTTCACCATTTTTGAGCTTTTTGAAGCCTAGTAACTTCCCTTTCCAATGAAGATCCAAGTTTCCACGATCTCTCACACGGTGAGGACCAACACCAGAGGGTTGCATGTACACCCATGCACCTTTGCAGAACTCCTGTCCTAACCAAAATCCTTTTGGAGCCTTGATATTGTGACATTTTATCGCGATAACCTCATCTTTTGGACGTCTATGAGATTTAGGTTTCTCCATTGGAGATCAGGCTATGGAAATGACAGTAGGAATTCAAAGAAGATGATGCATAGAGAAAGAAATGGAGATGCAGGAGCTGCAATGGTGTGCTAGGGAGAGAAAGTAGTGGAAAGAGATGACTTTTTGGGACCTGGGTATGAAAATGGGAGGTTTTGGAGGGAGAAAGTTGCATTTTGAGTTATTTTTGAAAAAGTCACTTTTTTCACTTCAGTTCATGCACAGATTTTGATTTAGAACCCAAAAATAGCACTTTTGATCCTAAAAAGTGGTTGGGGGACCATTAAATGGTGTTATGATGAGTTTTATAACTTTTTAAAAATTTTGAATTTTTGGGCCCAGGTAAGTTACGAGATTCCTTTCTCTCTCTAGAGGCAAAACCTGAACATAGGGGAATCCTGTCCCCTCATCCCCCTTCAGCCTAGTGATTTATAGGCTATAGATTGTGTCCACCACCCTCCTCTCATTGGTCCATCACTAATCACTCCTTAATCCAAAAGGCCCATGCAGGGTTCATTTTTTTCCCTAATGATGAGTCTATTTACCTCATTTTGCAGAGCCTCTTGTTGAAGTGTTTTGATCCTTCTGAGCTTTTGCACTACTAACCTTGATTGTGGCTTGATTTTGATATGATGTTGAATAGTAGTTATGCCTTGTATCTCATTATAATATTTAATGAACAATTTGGGTATCTTTTGAGCATGTTGACATACCTAGTCCTTTCCTCTGAGGTGAGATCTTTTGCTAGCATCTTTTGGAGATCGGCTCGGGTGTGGAATCCTCACTTTGTGGTTGTTGTAGATCATTCTCTTTGCCTCCATATTCCTTTCCTTGAAATATCATGCCCATAACTTCCAGTGTTGATGAATCATTTTTTATTGTCAATTCCTTAGTGCGAGAATCACTATCATAACAAGAGCTCTCTTCATCTACTGTTGTTTCATACATGTGATCTTCCTTCTTCTGGTCCTTCAAATCATAGGTAATGTCATGGACAAAGGAAACCATCTTGAACCTCAGATTCCATGTGAATCCTATATCTCATGATTGGTTCAGAAATAGGAGAAACTAATGCTTCCATTGCATCCAAAACATGCAAAATTCTGACATTTGGAGGTCTTTGTTGGTTTTCTGACATCATTGATGACATCAATTCGCAACCGCCCTTGAAATCCTATATAAGGAGGCCTTGGCCACATTCATTCTCAATCTTGCCAATGCCAGTCTTGGGAGCTCAAGGGATCTTGATCACCAAGTAAGTACTTTCAAGATCCAGTTCAAGTTCTAGTCTTGTGTCTTGCTCTAGTCTTCTCTAGTCTTGTATCGTGGACATCCTTTCTTGTCCTATTGTAATCTCATAGTACAAGATCCTTTCTAGTTATTTCTTGTATCTAATTCATATCCCTGAAGGGAGTTCTTCTAACCGAGATATCTTCTTTCCTACCTATGATCATGGGTTGTGGGATCTCCTGTACATCATCTCTAGTCTAGTTTTCCATACCTATCGGTCTCGGGTTGTGGGGCATCTTGTATCAATCACATATTCTTGTATTTTTCTCCCTATGTGGGTGTTCTTGTAATGGAAAGTATAATTGTGAAATCTTGTCTAGTTTAGTTAGAGAGCACAATCTAGTGCTCCCTTGACATTTTGGCAAGACTTGCTTCTATTCAAGACCAAGCATCATGGAGAACGCTTATGAACAGATTGTGGCATCACTTCAAGTCTTCAACAAAAAATCAAGGACCTAACTCATAGGCAAACGCAAGTCGAGATGGAACATCCAGTGCATGTAGGCACGGTCCTCTAGGAACTACAAGAACGAGTCCGGAATCATCAAGCAAATCAAGGAAGCATTCAAATGAACCAATGTCCTAGCTCATCTTTCATGAAGGAACCCAAAATTTGCATGCCATAAAATTTTGATGGTGATCGCCCAAAGTTCCGAGGGTTCCTACAACAAGTCAAATTGTACATCCATATGCAGCTTGATAGATACCCTAATGATGCATCCAAGGTCAGTTCTATTGGGACCTTGCTCTATGGTCAAACATTATCATGGTTTACCCCAATCTTGGAGAAGGATATGGCAATACTTCATGACTATGAGGAGTTTCTTGGAGAGCTCACCACCACATTTGGAGATGTAGACACGAGTCGAGTGGGAAAAAAAACTCCAAAAAAGCTACATCAAGGTAACCACCCTACCTCTACCTATGCATCAAAAATTAGACAGTTGATATGTGACCTCACTTGGCATGAAGACTATTTCATAAGCCAATTTAGATGGGGTTTAAGAGATGATGTAAAGGACCTTTTGCTCACGATGCCAGAGGTTAAGACATTGAATGAATACATCAACCAAGGTATTCAATGTGATAACCACCTTTTTGAAAGGAAACAAGAAAAACAAGTAGAAGGAAGACCTCGCCAATGGAAACCCTTCCACCCACTCCTAGAGATGAGTCTATGGCCAAACCTATGTAGATAGATGTAACAAGGTTCCTGTGAAGAGAGATGGTGGATGCAATCCAAAGATGAGTAGGTGCCGCTACAACCAGCTTCACACCAGCCAACTGAGACTTCAGAGTTGATTAGTAGACCCTTTGAGCTTCCTAAATCCACCAAAATATCAGCCAAGTACTTTGGAACATGTATCCCAAAAGTTTAAGTCAAGACAGACAAGTTGCGAAATGACTAGCTCCCAAAACTTGCTATTTTTGGACATACACCTGCTGAAAAAAATGAACAGTGCTCTCAACCTGGAAGGAATTAGAAAAATTCCTTTTGGGCATAGCAAATAGACTTAGCAAGCTTCCTATTCCAAGTTAAAACACTTCAAATGATGGACTGAGCACTGAGAACAAGTTTCATCAAGTTCTGGAACATTCCCACAATTCTCGGGGCTCTGCAGAGATAGACCAGTAAGCAGTAAAATGCAGATATCTCCAAAAGTATAAATCCAATGACCTGGAAAATTTATAGGTAGAAACTAGACAGTGAGAACTATCCAACGCACTTTAAAACACTGAAAAAGGTTCAGTAAAACTCGAGATATGACCTTCTGAAGTTACTGCTCTGAGTGAGTATAGCAGAGAACAAAACAGAGAGGTAGATGATAATAAATGTATAGATTCACATATGATTACAACCACATTGGCAATGAATCTTTGCACAATGGGAGTAGAATGATAGAGCTATGGAGTAAGCTCTTCAATCTCTACAAAATGACATGAAGTGGTCACGTACAAGGCTTGCTAATCGCCTCTTCCTTCTTGCTCCTTTTATAGCTATTCTTGGAGGGAGTTTTGAATTCGAATTCGAATGGCTCCACCTAAAAGTGATCCCCAAAGTTAGGAGAGATTCCCTCAGCTCAAAAATTCGTGATTTTGGTAGTTGGAGCTACGAATTTGCTTTTACATCATGGATGAGGTAAGCCATCCTTTTACTTTTTTCTTTTTCCATTTACAAGAGATAAAATGTACTCTTTTACAAGAGGTGTTCACATGACTACTCATGTGACTTACAAATGAGGATAATATCAAGCATATCAAGCATGTAGGCTTGGGCAAAATGCACCAACAGCTCCCCCTCAAGCCTAACATGCTTGGACTCCAAATAAGTCTTCAATTGTCCTTGATTTCCTGCAAACCAATCATCAACTTGAATCTACTTAATTTCGTACCATCAAGAGCTTTCGTCAACATGTCTGCACATTGCATATCTGTAGAGACGTAGGATAGTTGAATATCCTTGCTCATTAGCTTCTCCCTTACATAATGGTAGTGGACTTCAATATGCTTGGTTCTAGCATGGTATACCGGATTAGCTGCTAGATGTAGTGAGCTTGTGTTGTCACCAAAAATGTGAGGTGTTGAAGAATGAAGTCCAAGATCTGTGTACAAAGATTTTAACCACATGATTTCTTGAGTTGCATTAGCCAAACCTCTATATTCAGCTTCAGTAGAAGATAATGCCACGGTTGGTTGCTTCTTCGATGACCAAGAAATGATTTTTGAACCTGCAAATGATATATACCCTGATGTGCTTCTTCTATCATCTTTAGATCCGGCCCAATCTGCATCTGAGTAGACCTTTAGCTCAATATCTGAAGTAAATGAATAAAACAAACCTTCATTCATGGTCCCCTTTAGATACTTGAGGACTCGCTTGGCCGCTTCCATATGTGGTCTTCTCGGCTTATGCATAAACTGACTCAATATGCTAACACTATAGCATATATCCACCCTTGTGAGTGTTGCATAGTTCAAACTTCCAACCAAGCTTTGATAGCTTGTGATGTCTTCAATTGGCTCTCCTTCATAAGCACTAAGCTTATGATTTTGCTCCATAGGTGTACCTGCACACTTGGTATTTTCCATCTTGAACTTGACGAGCATGTCATGGACATACTTCCTTTGTGTGATGTATATACCTGAATCTGTGTAGATCAACTCCAATCCAAGAAAATAAGTGAGTGGTCCGAGGTCACTTATCTTGAACTCCTCCTTCATTTGACTCTTTACCTGTTTGATTCCTTCAAGATCATTGCCTGTGATAATAATATCATCAACATACACACATAAATAGATCACTTCAGATCCATTCCTCTTTATGAACAAAGAGGTATCCGCCTTGCTAGCTTTGAATCCTTGGTCCTGCAAATAAGTAACCAATCTGAAATTCCAAGCTCTTGGAGCTTGCTTCAATCCATACAAAGCTTTCTTTAGTTTGCATACATAGTTAGGATGATGTGCATCCTCATATCCAGGAGGTTGTGCCATATACACTTCCTCAGAAATCCATCCATTCAAGAAAGCATTCTTTACATCAAGTTGATAAAGATTCCAATTTCTAGATGCAGCAAGACTAATGAGAACCCTAATTGTAGGCATTTTTGCAACAGGAGAGAAAGTCTCCTCATAATCAATACCATGGGTTTGAGCAAACCCTTTAGCAACTAACCTTGCTTTGTGTCTATTTATACTTCCATCTGGATTCTTCTTGATTTTGTATATCCATCGAGATCCGATTATCTTCATAGATGGCTTGTTAGGTACAAGCTCCCAAGTGTCATTCTCCTTCAAGGCTTCCATTTCTTCATCCATTGCATCTCTCCAAGCTTTCTTGCTTTGTGCTTCTTCAAATGTGGTAGGTTCTTCATTGGTTGAATCCTTTGCAATGTAGATTGAGTGCTTGGTGACCAAAGAAGTATCATAACCAAACCTCTCTGGTTTCTTCTTCTCCCTCGAAGACCTTCTAAGTGGTTGATGTGAGCTCTCGGGTCCATATGTAGCATCCTGCATCTTTGCTTTACCTTTGTTCTTCCATAGCTTTAGTCTTTCCAAGTCTTCTAGGTCAATCTTCGAATCACTTTCTTCAATCTGCTTTGGCTCCTTTGGTTGAAGTGATGGAAAATCTTCATCCAAGTCATATGGCAGCTTCACTTTCCTGTCATCATCAAACCATGATTTGTTTTCATCAAAAATTACATCTCTACTCACAGAAAATCCTTTATTGGTTGGATTGTACAATCTATATCCTTTTTGGTTTTGATCATAACCAATGAATACACACTTCTCTGCCTTGGGATCCAATTTCCCTCTTACTTGAGAAGGAATGTGAGCATAGGCTAAGCATCCAAAGATTTTACAATGCTCTAGACTAGGTCTTCTTCCATTCCACACTTCATATGGAGTGGTTCCATCTAGTGACTTAGATGGAAGTCTATTTATGAGATATGTGGCTGTCGACACAGCCTCTGCCCATAGGTAGTTCGGCAATCCCTTTTCGTTGAGCATGGACCTTGCAGCTTCGACGATAGCTCTATTCCTCCTCTCTGCTACACCATTGAGTTCAGGTGTATACCTTGTAGTGACTTCCCTTTTAATGCCTCTTTCATGCAAGAAGGCATCAAATTCAGAAGAGAAGTATTCTCCTCCACCATCTGATCTGAGTCTTTTCAAAGTCCTACCTGTTTGATTTTCAACAAGAGCAATATACTTCTTAAAGCAATTAAACACTTCATCCTTGTGCTTCATGAAAAACAGAATGGTCCACCTGCTACAATCATCTATGAAAGACACATAATATCTTGAGCCTGATATAGATGGCTCCTTACTTGGACCCCACACATCCGTGTGCACTAGATCCAAAGGATTTTGATACATATATCCTTTCTTATTGAAAGGTTGTCTATGAGCCTTGCCGAGTTGACAAGCTTCACACTTATAAATCATGTGTTGCCTTGTGATATTAGGCAAACCAAGTACACTTTGGTCCCTGCAAATCTGTTTGAGTGTCCTCTCACCAATGTGAGCAAGCCTTTTGTGCCATATCTCCAACTCTGTTAGAGTTTGAGATCCATAGCTAAACAAAGCTATGTTCTTTGTATCTTCCACTTCAAAAGTGAAAAGCCTTCCTGTCTTTTCTCCTTTGGCAATTCTTCGAAAGCCTTGCCTTGGGTCTTCAACATATGCTCCAAATCGATTGAATCTAACCTGCAATCCTTTTTCAACAATCTGTCCAACACTTATTAAATTTTTGGTAATTGTAGGGACATACAAGACTTTGCTTAAGAGGTTCATATTCCCATCTGATGTCTTCACATTACCTATCTTCTCCACTGAGTCCTTTGTGTCATCTCCTGTCTGCACTTCATGCTTGTTATGAGGATCTTCCAAATCAGAAAGTAAAGCCACATTTCCTGCTACATGGTTCGAGCATCCCGAATCAATGTAAAATATGTGATCATCATCCTTACCCTTCTTTGTTGATAGATTCATAATCAATAATGAATCTTCTTGACTTTGGTCCTCTGCATAGTTATTGTAATCTCTTCTTCCTCTATGGCCACTTTGATAGTTGTTGTTGTTGTTGTAATTGTTGTTGTAGTAGTTGTTGTTGTTGTAGCCTCCATTGTACCTACCTCTATTTGATCCATAGCCACCTCTATTGAATCCTCTTCCTCTTGAGTTCCTTGGATTCCTGAAACATTCTTCAGTAGTATGGTTAGATAAGCCACATATGTTGCAAGGTTGAGATGATTGGAATCTCCCCCTGCCTTGCTTTCCACCTCTGCCTCTTCCTCTAGCTCTTCCTCTACCTGCAAAGTTTGCTTGGAAAGAGCTTCCTTCATCTTCATTCTTCCTATTCTTTGACTTGTCCTTGACCTTAGCTTTATCAGAATATAAGGCAGAAGTTTGATTACCTCTTGAGGACTCACCACCTTTGCTAATCTTTGCTTCATGAGTGAAGAGTTGGCCCATGAGTGTGTTGAGGTCGGGTACATGCATATCCATGTATAAATCCATGGCTGTTGTGAATGACTCCCACTTGTCGTCTGCTTTGATTCCATTCATGATTTGTCTTATGATTTGCTCCTCTTCAATTACCTCTCCAATGCTTCCAAGTTGGTCGGAAATCTCCTTCATCTTTGTGACATAATCAGTCACATTTTGCTTCGGGCTTTTCTTCATTGTTGTGAACTCCATCCACAATTGGTTCTTCCTTGCTCGAGTGTTGGAAGAGAAGAAAGAAGCAAGTGCATTCCAGGTTTCTCTTGATGTCTTGCATCCCTTGACATGAGGTAAAAGAAAATCAGAGATTGAGTTTAGAATATAGGACCTTGCAAGTGCATCCTTCGAACACCAATTCGAAAGTCCTTCCACTTCTTCATGTGATGGTTGCCCTTTGTTCCTCATGGTTGGCATTGCTTCATCTCCGGATATGAATCCATATAGATTCCTCCCTTGAAGGTAAGCCTCCATCCTTAGAGACCATGCCGGGTAGTTGTTTCGATCCAATTTGTCAATTGTTGATGGAAATCCATCTCCCATGTTGCTTGACTATGCTCTGATACCACTGTGAAGAGAGATGGTGGATGCAATCCAAAGATGAGTAGGTGCCGCTACAACCAGCTTCACACCAGCCAACTGAGACTTCAGAGTTGATTAGTAGACCCTTTGAGCTTCCTAAATCCACCAAAATATCAGCCAAGTACTTTGGAACATGTATCCCAAAAGTTTAAGTCAAGACAGACAAGTTGCGAAATGACTAGCTCCCAAAACTTGCTATTTTTGGACATACACCTGCTGGAAAAAATGAACAGTGCTCTCAACCTGGAAGGAATTAGAAAAATTCCTTTTGGGCATAGCAAATAGACTTAGCAAGCTTCCTATTCCAAGTTAAAACACTTCAAATGATGGACTGAGCACTGAGAACAAGTTTCATCAAGTTCTGGAACATTCCCACAATTCTCGGGGCTCTGCAGAGATAGACCAGTAAGCAGTAAAATGCAGATATCTCCAAAAGTATAAATCCAATGACCTGGAAAATTTATAGGTAGAAACTAGACAGTGAGAGCTATCCAACGCACTTTAAAACACTGAAAAAGGTTCAGTAAAACTCGAGATATGACCTTCTGAAGTTACTGCTCTGAGTGAGTATAGCAGAGAACAAAACAGAGAGGTAGATGATAATAAATGTATAGATTCACATATGATTACAACCACATTGGCAATGAATCTTTGCACAATGGGAGTAGAATGATAGAGCTATGGAGTAAGCTCTTCAATCTCTACAAAATGACATGAAGTGGTCACGTACAAGGCTTGCTAATCGCCTCTTCCTTCTTGCTCCTTTTATAGCTATTCTTGGAGGGAGTTTTGAATTCGAATTCGAATGGCTCCACCTAAAAGTGATCCCCAAAGTTAGGAGAGATTCCCTCAGCTCAAAAATTCGTGATTTTGGTAGTTGGAGCCACGAATTTGCTTTTACATCATGGATGAGGTAAGCCATCCTTTTACTTTTTTCTTTTTCCATTTACAAGAGATAAAATGTACTCTTTTACAAGAGGTGTTCACATGACTACTCATGTGACTTACAAATGAGGATAATATCAAGCATATCAAGCATGTAGGCTTGGGCAAAATGCACCAACAGTTCCAACCTCTAACACCGTAAGAGAAATAGAGAAGGAGGGGTTACAAGTTATGCCTATATTGTGGAAACCCTGGCCATATTGCAGTTAATTGTCCTATGAGAGAAGGAACTCTAGGGTCGCAGCCACCCTTTTAGAGCAAGGAAATGAGGAAGTCCAATTGTAGAAGAGACCGTACATTCAGACCATGATATAAGAAAGGGTCTCATAATTCCAGCTACACCCATAGAAACATGTCTTGCACCTATCAAGTTAATCATGGCCAAGAAGACCCTTTCCCTTACAACCCTAGTAGATTCAAGAGCCTCTTGAAGTTTCATCGATGGATTGGTTAAGAAACATGGAATTCCTGTACTTCAGAAGAACAAACCAGTAGTAGGTGAAGTAGTAGATGGTCGACCCCTAGCATTTGGTAATATAGCCATGGAAACCACAACATTAAGAGTACACCTTGGTGACCATGAATCCCACTTATGTTTCAATGTAATATCAAGCCCACTACATCTAGTTATCATTGGAATGCCCTAGTTAAAGAAGCATAATCCAGACATTAATTGGGAAAAGAATAAAATCACGCGTTGAGATATTCAGAAGAACCGAACATATGTTGGAGCCAAGCCCTTCATACATGCAGTAAGGAAGGAACCGACATATATGATCTATGCCATACCAGCTCAAGAATCCAAGAAAGATGATCCAATGCAGCTATCCAAGCAGTACAAAGGCTTTGAAGTTGTTTTTGAAAAGAGGAATGTAGATGTCCTCCTAGAGCATAGACCCTATGATTGTCCCATAAATCTTCAAGAGGGAGCACAACCACTCTTTGGACCAATCTATAGACTATCTCAAGAGGAACTTACAGAACTACTCAAGAAAATTGATGAGAATCTAGCAAAGGGGTTTATCAAACACTCAAAGTCTCTAAAACGCGCTCCTATTTTATTTGTAAAGAAGAAGGATGGGACTCTCCGGATGTGTGTAGACTATCATGGATTGAATAAAGTCACTATAAAGAACAGATACCCTCTACCACTCATATCAGAGCTCTTGGAACGCCTTGGAAAAGCAAAGCTCTTCATGAAGATTGACCTTTGAGGAGCTTACAATCTTGTCAGGATCAAAGAAGGAGATGAATGGAAGACATCATTTTGAACAAGGTATGGGCACTTTGAATATCTAGTTATGCCATTTGGTCTCACAAATGCTCTAGTTGTCTTTCAACATATGATGAATGATATCTTTCGAGAGTATTTAGATGACTTTGTTGTAATACATCTTGATGATATCTTGACATTCTCCAAAAATCTAGAGGATCATGACCATCATGTAAAGATAGTCCTAGAGAAACTAAGACAAAAAGGATTATATGCAAAACTGGAGAAGTGCACTTTCCATAAGACAAAAGTGGAATTTTTAGGGGTACATTGTATGAGATAAAAGCATTTTTGTGGACCCTAAGAAGATTGAGATAATCCTTGATTGGCAACCACCTTCATGTGTTCGAGATGTACAATGTCTTTTGGGGTTTGCCAATTACTATAGGATATTCATTAGAGATTACTCCAAGATAGTAACACCTCTTACCAAGCTTACAAGGAACTCCAAATTCTCATGGACCAAAGAAGGAGAAAAAGCCTTTTAGACCTCAAAATTAGCATTCACTACTGCTCCAATTCTAGTTCATCCTAATTCCAGTAAGCCCTTCTTCATAGAGACAGATGCATCAGAATTTTCCCTAGGGGCCATTCTTTCCCAATATGGAGATGATGGACACCTACAACCAGTTGCATATCATTCAAGGAAATTTTCCCCTCTAGAAATGAATTATGAAATTCCTGATAAAGAACTTCTTGCCATAGTGGATGTGTTTGATACCTGGCATCACCATCTAGAAGGAGTAGCCCATAAAGTTATCGTGTATACAGATCACAAGAACCTAGAGTGTTTTATGACCACTCGCATCCTCAATAGAAGGCAATCTTGATGGAGTAACTTTTTATCCAGGTTTGACTTTGTCATCACATATCGTCCAGGACGTCAACAATGTTAGTCAGATGCCTTGTCAAGAAGATCTTACCTTGCATCAAAGAAGGGTGAAGAGGCATTTGATCAATAGGAGAGCGTATTACTCAAGCCTAAGCATCTCCAGTTAGCACTTATCTCTTCAAGCCTTCATGAAGATTCACCATTGAATCATTTGATCCATGAGACTCTACCATGAGATGAATTGTTTTGTATCATTAAGCAAAAAATGCAAGAAGGAAAAAGTCAAGAAATAAATGAATTCCAAGAAAAGGATGGTTCACAATTCTATAAGAACCTATTGTATGTCCCTCCAGGAACTCCCAGGATCTAAGTACTTCAACAACATCATGATAACCTTGCAGCACAATATTTTGGAGTGAATAAAACAATAGAACTCATATCAAGGGACTTTTGGTGGCCTCAAATGTGGAAGGAAGTCAAAGAATATATCTGAACATGTGATACTTGCAATAGATCTAAGGTACCTTGACATAAACCTCATGTCCTCTTGCAACATTTACCTATTCCAAAAAGGCCGTGGGCTTCAATGTCTATGGATTTCATCACAAATCTACCAAAGTCAGATAAGTATGATGCCATTCTTGTTATTGTGGATAGATTTACAAAGATGGAACACTTCATTCCAACTACCCAGGCAATCACAGGTGCAACCACTGCTAGAATTTTTCTCAGATACATACTTAGGCTTCATGGATTGCTTGATGATATTATTAGTGATTGAGGTCCACAGTTCATATCCAGTTTTTGGAACAATCTTTTCAAGCTCCTTGGTCTTCAAGTTTAACTATCTACAACAAATCATCCACACACTGATGGACAAACAAAATGGGTGAAGCAATTTCTCCATTGCACTAGCAACTATCATCAAAATGATTGGTTTGAGCTTTTACCCTTTGTAGAGTTTTCATATAATAATAGTGTTCATGCATCTACTAAGCATACTGCCTTCTTTGCAAATTATGGAAAACATCCAAGGATGGATATATGACTCTCAAATCATGTCAAGAACCTAGTTTCTAGAGACAAGGCCCAATATCGGATGGACATTCACAAAGAACTCAAGGAAGAGATCCATAAAACTCAAGAACAGTATAAGTAGTATGCATACCAACATCGTCTTCAGAATCCATCGTATCAAATTGGGGATAAAGTATGGTTACTCAGAAGCAATTTGAAAACTTCAAGGCCTTGTGCAAAGTTAGATCATCAAAGATTTGGTCCATTCACCATCTTCGCCAAGATTAATCTAGTCACCTTGAAGCTCCAGTTACCAAGTACCATGAGAATACATCTAGTTTTCCATGTATCCATGTTGTAACCATATCATATTTCACCATTGAAGGGGGAGAGACCTAGTCCTTCACCACCTATCGAGATTCATGATCAAGAAGAATTGGGGTCGAGCATGTCCTAGATTTGAGAATATCTTGAGGAAGATTGGAGTACCTTATTCATTGGAAAGGATATGACATCAATGATCCTACTTGGGAACCTGCAAAAAATCTTCAGAGAGCACCGATCAAGGTTTGAGAATTCCATAAGAGAAATCCAATGACGCGGAGACTAGAGAACATGATTGCTCCTCATGGAACTCGTCGCTTGAGGGGGGAGGTGATGTCATGAACAAAGGAAACCATCCCGAACCTCAGATTCCATTTGAATCCTATATATCATGCTTGGTTAAGAATTAGGAGAAATCAATGCTTCCATTGCATCTAGAACGTGCCAAAACCTTAAGATTGACTATCTATTTGCTAAATTCTAACATTTGGAGGTCCTCATTGGTTTACTGACATCATTGATGATATCATCAATTCACAACCACCCTCCAAATCCTGTATAAGGAGGCCTTGGACACATTCATTCTCAGTCTTGCCAATGCAAGTCTTGGGAGCTCAAGGGATCCTGATCACCAAGTAAGTACTTTCAAGTTCTAGTCTTCTCTCTTGCTCTAGTCTTGTCTAGTCTTGTATCGTGGACATCCTTTCTTGTCTTGTTGTAATCTCATAGTACGAGATCCTTTCTAGTTATTTCTTGTATCTAATTCATATCCTTGAAGGGAATTCTTGTAACCAAGATATCTTGTTTCCTACCCAGAATCCCGGGTTGTGGGATCTCGTGTATCATCTCTAGTCTAGATTTCCATACCTATTTGTCCTAGGTTGTGGGATGTCTTGTATCAATCACATATTCTTGTATTGTTCTCCCTACGTGGGTGTTCTTGTAATCGAAAGTATAATTCCAAAATCTTGTCTACTGGAGTGAGAGAGCACAATCTAGTGCTTGACTTTGTTCTATCATTTGGTTTGAGAACTAGAAGGCTAGAACCCCATTTCTGATCTAGTTTTATAGCTGTTGAGCCCCTCAGATTCATACTGATCAAAATCAATAGGGTCAAGGTCAAAGTCAGCATAGGCAAAATTAAAGTGTCAAAGTTCAAGGGTCAAAGTGCACAGGTAGTGCACAATTATTTGTTCACAAAGGGTAAATTGGAGAAAGTGGATGCAGGTTGCAGGGGTATTTCTCTAATTTCCCTAAGGTTCAAAAGTGAAGAATTAAAGGAAAAAAGGTCAAGGCATGTGAAGCGGCAGCGTACGCCAAAGTGAAATATGGCCCCCAATTAAAACTTTTTGTTTTAGTCTAACGTCACTACAGGACAAAAGAGGGATTCGTTGGCCGCCACCTAAAAAGACAATCTTGGGACATCAAGGGAGGACCAAGACACTTTGGCAGTTAGGAGCGTACGTGAATCGACACTCAAATAAAAGCAAGGACTATTCATGGACTAAGAGGGCGTAAGTAAGAGTGAGCATAGTCTAAGCAAGGCAAGAGAGAGAAGTGCAAGAGACACAGTGTGCGATGCAGAGAAGTAAGGTGCAAGGTCTGCATGAAGAGTAACCAAGGAAGTGTGTAGAGAAGTGCTAAGGTATTCAACCCAAGGATCCCAAGGTCTGCCGACAGAAGGTGTCCAACCCTCCCCCTTATTGGAAGCTTGGTGCAAGGTGTGCACAAGTGGAGGCTTGGAGGAGGTGGAGGTCTTGTGTAGAGAAGGCTGGTAGCAACAAGACCCTTGGGTATTTGGTATTTCGTGATTGATCATTTTATGGGATTCTACACAGAAGCATTGGATTGTATTTTGCATCACCATTGTATTTGTCTTCTTAAAATAAAATCGACAGAGGCTTCCAGTGTGTATCTTTCTTCTTGTCTTTCCCTTTTCTCCTACAACCACTCAAATCCCTTCTTGTCCAAGAATCCCCCAACAAAATTTGGCACGCCTAGTGGGACCTCCAAGGAGATTTGAGCATATGAGAAGCTATATTGCTGTTGGAGAAGCAATATTCAAGTGTCGACAGTACTACTTCAGTGGACTAAGAGGTACATATTCTTATCAATTATCTCATACTAAGAGGACTATGAACATCCCATGACCGCAACCTGGTCCCAAACATTGAGGATCACCTGCAAGCAAACAAGAAGGAAGGCTGTTAGAAGATCCTCTAGTCCACTTTCATCAACTTCATCAGTAAGGAGCATGGCTGGTCAGGTAGACTTGGAAACCCTACTATCAAGATTAAATATAAAATTTCCTTCTTTCAAAGGCCTAGCTCAGGAAGATCGGGACAAGCATATTAGAAGGTTTTTAGCACTATGCAAAACTAGAGGCTTAATGGGAAGAGAGGATGCCTTTTTAATACTCTTCCCTGCTACATTAGAAGGATTAGCAGATAAATGGTTCAACCAGTTTGCCAAGAACCATTTTACAACTTGGGACTTAATGAAAGATGCATTCAAAAATCAATTCCAGAATGGAAATACTGGAGAGATCATCAGAGAGGAACTAGAAAATTTGAGATTGGGTCGAGGTGAAAAGTTCCCACAATTTGTGACTAGGGCCAAGGCACTAATGGCTAAATTGCTAGATCCCCCACATGATTTTTTTGTTAAGAAATGGTTAGCTAAGCCACTTCTAGTGGCCACCCAATGTAAAATTAAGGAATTAATGTTGCCTACAAACTCCATAGAGGAATTCATCAACACAGCTACACGATTGGAATAGATAAGGGAACAATATGGAGCAACTTCTTCTCAACTACCATATTCTATAGAAATGGAGGATCCAATAATCCAGATAAGGAAGGAGCTAGAGGGTTTAAAAAGGAATAAGCCCTACAAAGAGGAGGAGAATGTTGTTATTCAGTTGAGAAGGGAGATTGAAGCACTAAAGCTCCAAAAGGAGGAGGAGGCCCAAGTAGAGGAATTGGCTCAGCTGTGACAGGAGTTGCAGGAACTCAAAGGAGGGGGCATCAAGAGTGGACTTTGGTGTACCATGTGTAGTAGGCAAGGTCATATAGTAAGTGAATGCCCTCTGTTAAGTGTGACTTGCCAATCATGCAAGAAAGTTGGTCATGAGGCCCAGGAATGCCAATCAAGAGGAATGCTTGCAACAACATATTGGACACAAGGAGGACCCCTACCACCAGCAAATGTAATGGCAGATGCACCCAATCAAGGTAACAATTACAACCCTAGACAGAGGAATAACTTTGGAAATGGGCCTAGGAGACCAATCATTTGTTTCAGATGTGGAGAATGTGGGCACTATCAAAGTAGGTGCACTCTACTAGAAAATGCCCCTCCTTGCAGAAACTGCCCAGAGGCCAGAGACCACTATACAAATTGTTGTCCTAAGAACCAAGACTCTTCATCTGGGCCACACATTCAAATGATTTCTGTGCACAAAGAAGAACTATTAGATCAAGTCAATGAGCCATCACCATCTACTAGGGTGGTGCAGTTAGAAGAAATTGAATCTTTTACAGTGCAGACAAGAAGCAAGGGAAAGGCTCAAGTGGATATAGTTCAAGAATCAAGAATTGATGGATTGAACAAAGACAGAGAGACATCTGAAGACAAGGCCACAACATGTGCAGATACAAGCCAAAAAGGAGATCTCATATGTACTAGTGATGCCATTGGGCATGCATTCAACAGGGCTCATGAAGAGTTTGATAAGTCAATTGGAGCCCATGCTCTTAAGGAGTCAGAGGCTTCATGACTACTCAAGTCCATGAAAAAGGAGGTTAGTATTTTTGATGTAATAAAGATGAATAAGAAATTCAGGTCAGATCTTTTGAAAATAATTGATGAGGCTTCCACAACAAGTTTAGTGGCATAGGCTACTGTCACACATAAAGGTAAAATTATAAGAGAAGCACCCCTCACAGATTACAAGAGCCCTCAGCTCATAGTCTATATCAAATGCTATGAATTTCAAGGAGTTATTGTAGATGGTGGTTCTGGCATTAACTTGATATGTGAGCATACCATGAAGAAGATTGGCCTACAACCTTCAAGGCCTGCAAATTTTACTGTAACACTGGCAGACCAAAGCATAGTAAGACCTATGGGAGTGGTCCCTGGAGTCCCAGTCAAGATACAAGGTACCATTTTTAATTTGGATTTTTTTGTTTTAAGGCTGCCACAGGTAGAAGGAAGTTTCCCCCTGTTAATTGGGAGACCTTGGTTAAGACATGCCAATGTGCTGCACGACTGGGACAAGGACACAATGTGGGTAAAGCAAGAAGGAAAAGATCTGCAGTAGATAATCTTAGAAGAAGGACCAGATAATCAGATAAATACCAGCATGATGCAGCCTATTGGTATTTGTATGGAGGAAGAATTGTGGGACAAACCAGAGGCAGATCTATTTGAAGAAGCCAGCTTATATGATGAAGAAAACATGCTGGCTTGGCTGCACGTGAGAGACACATCTGCATGCTATGGGATTTTTCCAAAATCAGGAAGAGAGGAAGCAATTGAAGAAAAAGATTTAATAATTCAAGTAGCTGGGCTAGGAGAGCTAGTAAAAGACCACAAAAGGGGAAAGAAATCTCCTTTATACAACCAATTAGAGGAAGCTGATTCTGTGGATTGCAACCCAAAGGAAGGTTCGTAATTAAAAGGTAAGACTAAGAACATAGAAGATGACTCATTACCACTTCATGAGATCCCTCCAGGATGGATTCAAGAGGAAGAAGTGCAACTAGACATCCATGATGATCCTGCTTATGATACCGCAGCCATGTGGGACAAGGTAACTAAGGATGCAACTCAGGACGGACCAGATTGCATTGTAAATAGGCATCCAGTGAAGGAGGTTCAGTTGGGCAATGAAGATCAACTGCATCCCATTTTACTAGCCACATGGGTAGGGAATCATCCGGAGGTGCTCTTAAAGGTAACATCTTTCATGAAATCATTTGCAGACATCTTTGCTTGGCACTATAAGGATTTAGAAGGAGTACCACCTAGTTATGGAGAGCACAAAATTCCTCTCATAGAAGGAGAAAAACCAGTGAGAGGCAAGAGTTATAGGTTGAATCCTAAATATGCTGAAGCTGTTTATTTGGAAATTCAAAAAATGGAAGATGTAGGAATTATCATCCCTGTAGAGCATTCAGAGTGGCTATCTCCTATGGTAATTGTTCCAAAGGAAAACACTAACAAGATCAAAATCTATGTGGACTTTAGAGCATTGAACAAGGTCACCATTCCAGATGGATTTCCAATGCCATTTGCTGAACAGGTCATAGAAGAAGTAGCTGGGCATTCTCTTTATAGCTTCATGGATGGATTTAGTGGATATAATCAGATATCCATCCACCTTGGGATCGTGATAAGACAACATTTATTACCCCTTGGGGAACTTATGTATACTTAAAGATGCCATTTGGATTGAGAAATGCTCCATCTACCTTCAACCAAATAGTTAATCTCATTTTTGGACCATTGCTACTAGAGTCTCTAAGAATCTTCATGGATGACTTTTCATCCTTTTCAGGCACTCTTCCACAGACTCCATTGGATTGTTTAGATAAGCATCTAATTCAATTGCTACAAATTTTTAAGAGGTGCAGAGAAACAAAGCTGAAATTGAACCCAAACAAATGCCATTTTTTGGTCACTGAAGGTACCCTCCTGGGACATGTGGTATCTTCCAAAGGTATGGCACCTGATCGAGACATAGTTATAGCTATATTAAAGTTACCTAGACCTAAATCTCCAAAAGAGGTTCAAAGTTTTCTAGGCCATACAGGGTACAACCGAAGATTTATTAAGATGTATGCAGATATAGCTAGGCCTTTGGCTAGGTTTACAGGCAAAGAAACAACTTTTAAATGGGAAGAAGAAGAGGAAAAAGCATATCAAACATTATGGTCAAGGTTACTGTCTGCTCCCATTTTGATCACACCTGAGTGGTCAAAAATCTTTCATATACATGTAGATGCCAATGACTATGCAGTGGGGGCAGTTTTGACCCAACCCAGTGAAGAATTTAAGGTGGACAGACCAATTCAATATGCCAGTAGAATTTTGACCAAGGCTAAAAGGAATTATAGCACCACAGAAAGGGAAGCCCTAGCCATGGTTTTTGCTGTCCAAAAATTTTGGCATTACTTACTGGGAGTGAAATTTGTTATTATAACAGATCACCAACCTCTAAAATACTTGCTCAACAAACCACAAGCCACTGGTAGAATATGGAGGTGGTTATTGCTATCCAGGAGTTTGAGTTTTCTGTAGTCCATAGACCAAGTAAAGAAAATTTCATGGCGGACCACTTATCCCAAATTATCATAAGAGATCAAACAATTGGGGTAAATGATGATTTTCCAGATGCCAATTTGTTTATTGTACAAGCTCAGGGCTGGTATGAGGACATCAAGAAGCTTATTACGACTGGAACATACCGAGAAAAGGCTAGCTCCATACAGAAGAAGAGGCTACTAATCAACAGCAGACTATTTACAATCATTGAAGGCAAAATATACAGGCATGGGAAAGATGGCTATTTGAGGAAATGCATAGAAAAAGAAGAGACATGGGATATTCTCACAAGGGCACATGAAGGTCCAGGTGGTGGGCATCTTCCCGGTCATATCATGGGCCAAAGAATTTTAGATGCAGGATTATGGTGGCCCTTTTTAGAGACTCAAAAGATAGAGCAAAGATATGTGACATATGTCAAAGATGTGGCCCTAAACCCACCAAGCAGAGAAATAACCCCCTAAGAGTAGGTACAAATTGGAAACCTTTTGAGCAATGGGGATTATATTTTGTAGGACCTATATACCCTCCCTCTTTCCCACATGGATATAAATATTTACTAATTGCAACCGACTATGCTACAAAGTGGGCTGAAGCAATTGCTTCATCTGATTGTACAACACAAACATCGGCTGATTTTTTATTCAGCAATATTTTTTGTAGGTTTGGTGCCCTCTGGAGATTTGCACCGACCAAGGAACAAACTTTGTGAATAAGATTTTACGCGAAATCTTTAACAAGTATAAGATTATTCATAGGACTTCATGTTCCTATTATCCCAGGGCAAAGCCAAGTTGAATCCACAAATAAGGTATTGATTACCATGTTGCGGAAGGAATGTATGCTACAACCTGCCACCTGGGGGAAAGCTTATCTTGGTACATTGTGGGCATATAGATTAGCCTATAAAGAAACATGATTTTCACCATTTCAACTGGTTTATGGAATTGCCCCCATTGAACCATTTGAATTTATACATGGCTCGATTAGAACTGAAGGGGCTCACAGAAAAAGCAATTCAAAAGTCTCAGATCGGCTCACACTCTTGCACAATTTGGAAGAATCCCGAATTCTAGCCTCCAAACAGTTAGATCAGGTTCAGTTCAAGAGAAAGAAAATTCATGACAAAAACTTGTGGCCTAAGACTTTGAAACCTTAGATCTTTTACACAGACCACAGATGTCGAATCAAGCTAAAGGGAAGTGGATCCCACACTGGGAAGGCCGTTTTTGCATTAAAAAGATGTTGAATTGGGGTGCTGTGTAGTTAGAGACGCTCAAGGGAGAGGACCTGCCACTGATCAATATTTCAAGGCTCAAGGCCTATCATCAACACCAAATAAAATAAAGAATCACCTGGTTCCCAGGTCGAATTTGCTTTTAAATACCATTAGTCCAATCTTTATTTCGTTCCAGTCGGTTGTTGTTCTAAAATTGCTTAAGCATAAGCTTCTTTTTTCTTTTGTTTCAATAAATGTTAATTTTTTTAAAGGCTTTATATCACTATTATTGCAGTAAAAATATAATTTCTCACGCATATTTTGTGTTGTTTTTTTCTTCACTGGCTCTTTCGTTCTAAATGGAACTTTGGATTTTGATCTTTCCTATACTTCACTCTTTTGTGGGTGATAAATCATCTTTGAAAGCCCTCTCTTTTGAGCATGCTTTATCACATAACCACCCTTTTCTGTTGAGGTGATTAGTTGATTATCCTTGGCTATAAATTGAAGCTCATCTGCCATAAACGTTGTCAATATTACAATCGTCGATCTATCGGAGGCTAGTGAATCCATTCTGTGCCAAATAGTGAATCCATTCCTCCTCTGCCCAACCGCTTCCACTTCTCCCCGCCCATCACCTCCTTTGCCACCCTCTCCACCATCCTCCGCCATCTCTGCCCCCCCTCTCCACCATCATCAACTGCATGCCCACCCCTCTCCACCATCCTTCCCCCTGATCACCTCTACGAACATCTTCCATCCACCGCCGCCTCCCTCCACCATCCCCCATTTCCACCTGTAATCCACCCACCACTTCCTCTAACCCACCCTCTCCACTTCCCCCGCCACCTCTGCCCCCTCTCCACCATCCACCACCATCTTCTCCACCCCCCCACCACCATCCTTCCACGGAGCGCCACATATATCCCCTCCCCTTCTCTCCCATCGCCCCCACCTCTCCCCACCTGCCTCCACCCTCTCCCTCCCTCCTCCCAACAGAACCATACCCCTCCCCCACCTATCCCCACCCGACACCACCCCCCTCCCTTCCCCCTCTCAACAGCGCCACCAACCCCTCCACCCTCTAATCCATTCCCTTCACCATGACGCTAGCAAAGAACAACAGTGGCAAACAACCGAAAATGCCTGAAGCTGCTGCTTATTGCAATCTTGATCTGGATGGCCTTCCTCCCACTGTTGTAACAACCACGCCAACCACCACGCCTTGAGTTTCTATCGGAAATATCACGTGCAAGGTGGCCTTGGTTGCCACAATTGTAGCAGGCTCCGCTGGATCCACCATAGCCACCTCCATCGTAGCTACCTATAGCCTAACCTCCCTCGGCCACATCCTCCAACTCACTTCCTCTACCACAACTCCCACCTATTCCCACCCACCCCCTCCCTCTACCTCCCCCTCACAATAGCGCCCCCGCCCACCCCCTCTCCCTCCATCACCACCTCTCCACCTATCCCCACACACCTCCAGCCTCTCCCTCCCTCTCCCAACAGCACCCCCCCTCCTCTCCCACCTCTCCCACCTATCCCCACCTGCCCCCTCCCTCTCCCTCCCCCTCAAACAAGCACCACCACCCACCCCCTTTCCCTCCATCCACACCTCTCCACTCCCACACGCCTCCACCCTCTCCCTCCCTCTCCCAACAGTGCCCCCCTCCTCTCCCACCTCTCCCACCTCTCCCACCTATCCCCACCCACCCCCTCCCTCTCCCTCCCCCTCACAATTGCACCACCGCCCACCCCCTTTCCCTCCATCAGCACCTCTCCACTCCCACACGCCTCCACCCTCTCCCTCCCTCTCCCAACAGTGCCCCCCCTCCTCTCCCACCTCTCCCACCTATCCCCACCTGCCCCCTCCCTCTCCCTCCCCCTCAAAACAGCGCCACTGCCCATCGCCTTTCCCTCCTTCCCCACCTCTCCACTCCCACATGCCTCCACCCTCTCCCTCCCTCTCCCAACAGTGCCCCCCTCCTCTCCCACCTCTTCCACCTATCCCCACCCGCCCCCTCCCTCTCCCTCCCCCTCACAACAACACCACCGCCCACCCCCTTTCCCTCCATCACCACCTCTCCATCCCCATACGCCTCCACCCTCTCCCACCCTCTCCCAACAACGCCCCCCCTCCTCTCCCTAATCTTTCGCCTGTCCCCACCCGCCCCCTCCCTCTCCCTCCCCCTGACACAACGCCACCACCCACCCCTCTCCCTCCATCAACACCGAGTAGGGCCTCCACTTCCACATGCCTCCACCCTCTCCCTCCCTCTCCCAACAGCGCCCCCGCTCCTCTCCCCCCTCTTCCACCTATCCCCACCCGCCCCCTCCCTCTCCCTCCCCCTCACACAACGCCACCACCCACCCCCTCTCCCTCCATCAACACCGACTAGGGCCTCCACTCCCACATGCCTCCACCCTCTCCCTCCCTCTCCCAACAATGCCCCCCCTCCTCTCCCTCCTCTCCCACCCCTCCCACCTATCCCCAACCGCCCCCTCCCTCTCCCTCCCCCAACACCGACTTGGGCCTCCACTCCCACACGCCTCCACCCCCTCCCTCCCTCTCCTAATAGCGCCACCGATCCTTTACCTCCATTACCACCTATACCCTCCCACATCTCAACCTCCCTCCTCTCCCACCTCTCCCACCTATCCCCACCCGGCCCCTCCCTCTCCCTCCCTCCCTCCCCACCCGCCTCAACCCTCCCCCCTCCTCTCCCACCACTCCCACCTTTCCCAACCCGACTCCTTGCTCTCCCTTCCCCCTCATAGCAGCGCCACTGACTCCCCTCTCCATCCGTCAACACCTATCCGCTCCACCACCTTAACCTCCCATTTTCTGTCAATACGTGCTCCCATCTTACAACCCTCATGTTCAAATACCTCCATCCATCCCAACACTCTTCTTTCAATTTGTATCGTTCCCCTAACTGATTTTGAACTCTTCAGCGACCGTTCGTCCTCTTACTCTCGTCATGGACGAGTCTCTGGCCACTCCGGACCCTTCTGAACTTACCCACTCGGCCCTGCTTACGACCCAACCAAATTATCCCCCTCCTGCATACTCATAGCCGGCTTCAGCCCAAATTGACCACCAAACCCCACAACCTTATTTTGACCACCATCTCATCTCCCTCCCTCCGTTGCCATCATATCCTATTCGCGATAGCAACAGTCTTCCCGACCCCCCTTTTCTTAATATTTCCATGTACTCCGTCCCATCCGATTCAACTGCGTTATATAGTCCATCTTCCATCCCTAACGAAATCTCCCCTTCCATCGCTTCCATTCCCTCCAATTCCCCACATTGTCAACCTAATTCCCCTTCAGCCGATTATGTCCGCATATTTACTCCTGTTGATTTGAGTCTCAAGCTTTGCATACATTTATCCTTGCCATCTGTCGAATTGATTCGCCTCTTTTCTGAAGAGAACCTTCATCAGGCGGGTCTCTGGGGACTAGCTAATGTTCTTCTGAATGATCCAACCGATAATATAGATGTTTACGAAGCTCTTCATCTATTTCCCCAATTTTGCTCTGGTCATATTTCCATTCCCGCCATTGCGGAGGGTCTGGGTTCCACGTTAGTCACTTTTTGCAATCCTCCCTTCTTATATTCTGGTTTATCCCATAGTGCCACTATTGATTTTTGTCGAGAACGTTTTGACTATAACGCCCGATTTTCCATGCACATGGTGTCTATCCTTAATTCATTCATCTTTTTCTTCCTGTTGTGAAGTCCGTCTTCATCCATTCCATGGTCTGACATTAGAATTGCTGATCCTCTTTTTTGCCTCCTCAATAGCCGCCCATACCCCTATGCTACCCTCATCTATGGATCCTTACAATTAAGGTCCTGTTGCCTTTGAGAGGCTCTGACGCCGGGCTCTAAATCCTTCTCTATCTACTCGGCTCCATTCCTAGCTTGGCTATATCATTTGCCATCACAGTGCGCTCGTAGCATTCCTCTGTCAGTCCCACCAGCTATCCTTGCATCACCTTCCATTGAACCAAGGCAAGTTCATGCCCGTACCAGCACAATCGATCATCCCTCAACTTCAAGCCTCTCTCCATCCCCTCAACTCGTGCTTGACTCGGCCTCTGACTCCACACCTATTGGTAACCTCAATAATTTTCCATCCATTCCTCCACAAGCCTCCAATCCTAACCTCAGCACACCTCTTAATAATTTGAAATCTCCTTCCCACGTCATTTCTCAACCAGCGGTATCTTCCCCCCTCCCTACTACCATCCCTGTCCATCCTTCACATCGACCTGCAGTTCATTCGTCTTTTCCATCTTCCACTATGGTTGGCCACACCACATCTATTCCACCTGATCCTCGTCATTCTCATATTCCCTTTCCACTTGCCCCCACAGCTGAAATCCCTACAACACCCTCCTTCTTAAATTTAATCCACGATGCAAGTGCAATCCTTATTGGCAGTACTAATTCATCAGGGTGTCTTTGGATTCGGTTTCAGTAGCAGCTTCCATTCATCAACAATATATCGCTACAATAGATAATATCAATAGGATGGCCACATCTCAATGGAACTCTCTCCAAGAGTCTGTTCGATTCCTCAAGGATGACAGGGATAAATATTATGATATGGCTGATTCTGCCATCAAAGCTTATGAGATCTCCAAAATCGCTTTTCCATGGGCTTATGTGATAATGCTTCATGCCGTTGTATTAAGCGCGAAAGGGATCAATTACGACAATGCATCAGTTCCCTACAACTCATGCTTGAACAAGCTTCCGTTCCCATTCCTCCCTCTCCACCACCCTCAGATGCCAAACATAGTACCCATCCTCTAAATCATCCTTAGCTTAGGACTCTTCAACTTCAATAAGACTACGTCGAATAAAGCATTCAATGCATACAATAATGTCAATTGATCTTTGCAATAAATAAAATCCCGTTGTTATTTTATCTGTCTCCTATGGCTTCTTCTTTTCCTATTTCTTTGCATTTCTATTGACTTGTCGTCTCTCCGGGACGGAGAGCTCATTAGGTGGTGGGCATCTGTTGAGCCCCTCAAATTTATACTGATCAAAATCAATAGGGTCAAGGTCAAAGTTAGCATAGGCAAAATCAAAGTGTTGAAGTTCAAGGGTCAAAGTGCACAAGTAGTGCACAATTATTTGTTCACAAAGGGTAAATTGGAGAAAGTGGATGCAGGTTGCACGGGTATTTCTCTAATTTCCCTAAGGTTCAAAAGTGAAGAATTAAAGAAAAAAAGGTCAAGACATGTGAAACGGCAGCGTACGCCAAAGTGAAATATGGCCCCCAATTAAAACTTTTTGTTTTAGTCTAACGTCACTACAGGACAAAAGAGGGATTCGTTGGCCGCCACCTAAAAAGAAAATCTTGGAACATCAAGGGAGGACCAAGACACTTTGGCAGTTAGGATCGTACGTGAATCGACACTCAAATAAAAGCAAGGACTATTCTTGGACTAAGAGGGCGTAAGTAAGAGTGAGCATAGTCTAAGCAAGGCAAGAGAGAGAAGTGCAAGAGACACAGTGTGTGACACAGAGAAGTGAGGTGCAAGGTGTGCGTGAAGAGTAACCAAGGAAGTGTGCAAAGAAGTGCTAAGGTATTCAAACCAAGGATCCCAAGGTCTCATTGAAGTTGTGCACGTGCCGACAGAAGGTGTCCAACCCTCCCCCTTATTGGAAGCTTGGTGAAAGGTGTGCACAAGTGCAGGCTTGGAGAAGGTGGAGGTCTTGTGCAGAGAAGGCCGGCAGCAACAAGACCCTTGGGTATTTGGTATTTTGTGATTGATCATTCTGTGGGATTCTGCACAGAAGCATTGGATTGTATTTTGCATCACCATTGTATTTGCCTTCTTATAATCAAATCGACAGAGGCTTCCAATGTGTATCTTTCTTCTTGTCTTCCCCTTTTCTCCTACAAACACTCAAATCCCTTCTTGTCCAAGAATCCCCCAACAATAGCGATTAACCATGGACATCCTAATATAATGGGCTAGCCCTCCCACTTGGTTGTGATTACATGCATATCCAAAGCAACGTCTATATCATATACTACAACTCTTAAATTTTTGATTACACCAACACATTTATCAACACTATTATTTGTCATTTTAGTTTGGTATGAAGATGGTTCTGTTACATCCAAGCTTAACGTCGTTGGGATGAAATCCCTCAGGGAAGTGTGTATTGTTTTTTTTCAAAGTTCATTGATTTTATGAGTTTTGTGTGATGTTTTGACTAAGAGAAGGGTACATTTTGTGCATGTTTTGGCCGATTTGATTGATTGAGATATGTGAAACCATGTTAAATACGTACATTAGATATGTGTATGTAAACAGCTAACTTCTGACCCATAAACCCTTAGGCTTGACCCCTGAAACCCCCTCCAAAAACCGAGTTTTATCCCACAAAAAACCGAACCTAGACCCTTAGAAACCCTAGGATTTTTTATCGTAACTGTAAATAAACCCTCAATCTGATATGCTTGACTTAATTGTGGACAAAACCCTAATTACCCCGACCAAAAACCCTAACTTGGACCCTAAAAATTGGCTTTTATCCTAAGTCCAAACCCTTAGATTAATTAATCTTGTATATATATGGTGTGAAGCCAAAACCTTAGTCTAGGAAAAATAAAAAGAAGAAAAATAAAAAATAGAAATAAGGGATGTGATTTTCCCAAAATAGAAAATGATCATGCAAGATGATTTTGGAATTAGAAAGTTTGAGAGGAGGTTAGAAGAATCTAGAAGGATGTCCTGGGAGGAGACCTATAAATAGGGGGCCAAGCCTCATTTGTTTTTCCTCGTGGACATTTCTGTGGTTCTTCTTTCCAGGTATGCTCCGTCTCCATTTTTGTTCATGTTCATCTTCTTGTTCTTACTCTATGATAGAGCATCTAGAGAGAGAGATCTTTGGTTATCCTTGATCTTGCGAATGCACCCATTATTGGACAAGAAGTAGCCATGAGAGGTCTCAACTTTTATACCCTCAATTCCCTTTTGCTAGCTATCGGATCCACTAAGAGGACCATGTCGAGCTTTGATGTCTAGCTACGAGCTTGTCTGATCTCATTCTTATTTTATATGTGGATAACGATTGAGCAAACAGTGTTGAAGCGAAAGATATGGCTTCGGGTGTAGCCAGTAGGATTTCAAGATGTGGTATGAATTGTGTGAGGAAGGATCTTGCCACTGATGCATAACAGAGAGAGATGGGGGGGGGGGGGGGGGGGCACGCCTCGCTGCCACCGTAGAGAGAGAGATACTTGTACGTGGCTAGCAGTGGCTTGGAGATCTGGATGAGAGAGAGAGACAATTATAGGTCGGCAAAGAAAAAAAATGGCGACTGCAGGCCGCGTGAGGAGAGCTCCTATGGGCTGCTTGCACCATGCATCAGGGATGAAGCTGGAGAGAGGTGAGAGAGATGATAGGCTGCTAAGGTCGGCAGCGCAACGGTCCGGAGTGAGAGAGAGAATCCAATGGCTAGAGACTCAGACGCTTGTGTGCCTGATAGAGAGGAGAGAGAAATTATCGGGGTGATGTTTAGGCAGCTGAATCCCATGCATGTCAGAGCATAGACAAAAGGTCAGTGGTGGCGCAGATCAATTCAGGGGGAGAGATAGACAGATCCACACGGTCTGAGCCACCTAGCCAGAGATGGTCGTTGGCGGTCGCGTAGTTCTTTAGCACTGATACAGAGAGAGAGAGTTTCGCACGGTCAACAGTGATGTAGAGCACGGGCATTGATCGAGAAACTCACGGGCTATGTCGTAGAGAGAGAGAGAGAGGAATGCCTGGAGGCTGGAATCTTGATTGTCGAACACAGACAAAACAGACGAAAACGCAGAGATAGGAGGAGAGAGAGAGGTAGAGAGAGATATGCACAGATGCGAACTATTGGCGATGGACAGATGGTGTAGAGATCTGATAGAAGCCGAAGAGAGTGGGCCAGGAGAGAGAGAGATGGATAGAAGGCCACGTGGCAGAAGACTTGGAGGCGGCTGAGCACACGAGAGGGGTTTCCATGCCAAACTAGATCCGGAGTTGTTAAGTAGATGGTATCAATGAGCAGCATAATATCCATTCTTTCGAGAACATGCACACACGTTTTATGTGGAGAGCCCAACTATGCATGAACGTAGAAATATACAAAGATATGCGCTAATATTGAAGCAAACGTGGAAGTTAGAGAGAAGTATAATATTAAGCCCATAAAAGCTCACAAAAATTATGAAGGGCATTAAAATTGAAGAACGAGAGATTCCATCTTCTAAATAATCTCAAGAGGGGATGTTGGGGGGTTAATTTACGAGGGTGCTCAATGCTCTTTCAATGCACGATGGCACCCACAAATT
This sequence comes from Ceratopteris richardii, assembly GCA_020310875.1. Lineage (NCBI taxonomy): Eukaryota > Viridiplantae > Streptophyta > Polypodiopsida > Polypodiales > Pteridaceae > Ceratopteris > Ceratopteris richardii. The sequence goes on along the minus strand of CM035427.1, from coordinate 89,898,950 downwards.
TGCATTGAAACAGACTTGAACCAGGTCCTCCCCTCAAAGATCTCCGTAAACTATGGCGAGGGTAAGATTTGGGTATAGAAGATTACCTACAAGAATTTGCCCAATGCGTGCTTCCGTTGCGAGCACCAAGGTCATAGGATCAAAGATTGCCCCCTGAAGCAAAATACCAACAAAAACAAGCTTAAACCATATGGGGCCCCGGATCCTCTCCCTCAAGTTGGCACTCGGGGTCCTCCCCCCCCGATGGAGGAAGATGAGGGCACTCGTGTTGCCGAGACGGATTCAGATGGGTTCACGGAAGTAAAACACAGGAGGAAAGTTAGCCCTCGAAGATCTTTAACAAGGAATGTTTCAACCACTGCTCCTTCGAATAACATGTACTGCAACCTAGAAAAGGAGATTAATGAGATTGACCTCCCAGGTGATAAGCTTTACGAAGAAGATCCGGCTGACCATTCCCTTGGATGCTCTACAAGCAAAGAAGACAACCAAGAAGGTTACACCACCAGTAAAGAGGATGGCTTCTCGACTAGCAATGAAGACAACCAAGATACTGAAAGCTCCTTCCCTGTCCCTACTCTTCCGGCATGCATGCCAAGCTTACCGCAACAAAAGTCAAAGCTTAAAGGGAATCAACCATCGGGTATGCCGTGGAAGAGCCCCCTCAAGAGTAGGATCCTAAGTCAAGAAGCAGGGAGGAAAAAAGATCAAAAGAAAGAAAAAGATCGGGTCCCTCCCCCCAAAGAGGGCAACCATCAATAATGAAAATCACTTCGTTAAATGTGAGGGGTTTGTCAGACCCTTCAAGAGCGGCGATTCTTGGTCAATGGTTCAAAGACAAGTGCCTCAACCCTGACTTTATCTGCTTACAAGAGATTAAAATCAACGCAGAGGATCTCCAGAAACGGCTTAAACGCATTTCTCCAAACCACCTTTGGTTCTCCACTTCGCACCCTAGGGGGGTGGGGGGTGCTGCCATCGGTATTAGTCACTCTTGGTCCGGTAGATTGACATCGACTTGTGAAGATCGGAATCATCGATGGATTGCTGCCTCTATCGGGCCACCTAACCAATTCACTGTGGTCTCAATTTATGCCCCTAATGGGGAGACGAACAGAATCGGCACTTGGACTTCCCTTGACTCCCTCTCTCACAATGTTTTGCTTTGCGGGGACTTCAACATGGCTGAATTTCCTGAGGACCGTTGGAATAACAAGGGGAAAATTATTGACGGTCAGGAGAAAGAGATGGGATAAAATCAAGTTCCATCTCGACCTAGTCGAGGTAAAAGACATGAAGGGGTTCTCCTGGTCTAACCTCCAATTGGGGGACTCTCTGAGGAAAGCTAGACTCGATAGATGTTACATCAACCAAAACACCATCCTCCAGTGGGGTATTCCTTCCATTTCCCAACACATGGACTTCACTATCTCGGACCACTACCTGATTACTCTTTCCTTCAAATCGATTCCCATGCTCCGGAAAGCTCCTTGGTTTCAAGCTTGCCAGACGTCATTTTCCCTCCCCTCTGTGCACCAAGAAATTTCCACAGTTTGGGCGGAGGCTTTTGCCCACTGTAATGAACCGGCGAGGTGCTGGAGAAGAGCGGTGGAAAGGACTAGAAAAATTTTGATCAGGACACATAAGGCCATAAGAGATATTCGGAATAAAAGGAGAGAGAAGGTGTATCGGAGGCTCTCACGTCTTGAAGAAGAAGTGAACAAAGGTAACTTGCAATGCCAACAAGGGCTTCTAAAAATTAGGGGAAGACTAAGACTCGAGGAAGAGGTTCAAAGGAAAAATCTACAAATATTTTTCAAAGATTGTTGGGCGGGGAAGGCTGACAAACCTTCGAAAGGGAAGCCATCCCCTTCTTGGTTGACAACAATGGGATTGAATGCAGCACGGAAGTTGAAAACAGATCTATCATCGTGAAGCACTTCACCCATCTTCTCGGGGTCTCGACTCCTCTTTCCCCGCACAGACGTGATTGCATGGCAGCCATCTCAAGGGTGGCTCAATCTAGAATCCCTCTGAACATGATTTCTCTGTTGGATGCTAACATTTCAGAGAACGAAATTATCGAGGTTATTCATTCTCTCCCCAATGGGAAGAGTCCGGGCCCGGATGGACTCACCAATGAGTTTTTTAAATCCTTTAAGCACGTGGTGGCCACCCCGCTGTGTCTTGTGTGGCAAGAGGCTCTCTCCTTTGGTGCCCTCCCTGAATGTCTTAATAATGGTGTCATCAAATCAATTCACAAAAAGGGAGATAAGAACAAAACTGAAAACTGGCGGCCGATTACCATGCTCCAAACTAGGTACAAGATAATCGCCAAAGTAATCGCCAACAGAATCTCGTGTCATTTAAAGTCATGGCTCTGTGAGGACCAGAAAGGCTTTATCAAAGGTAGATCTATACTTGAAGCAATCGTCGATATTTGGGAAGGCCTTGCATTTGGTGAGGAGTCTGATCAAGAGTTGATATTCATTAAGATCGACTTCGACAAAGCATATGACAGATTGAAATGGGACTTTATTCTTCAATCTCTGAAAGATCTTGGATGCAACCAAAAGTTCACGAAGATGGTTTCCACTCTACTCGGAAATGCCTCAACGAGAATAAACATGGACGGTAAGCTCTCTGAACCCATACGTTTAAAAAGATCTATCAGGCAAGGTTGCCCACTAGCTCCATTACTCTTTGCTATCGCCTCGGATGGCCTCAGTCACCTATTTAAGCATCACTTGGATGCTCGAAATCTCAAAGGTCTCTCCCTACCCCTTGGTCACGATCAGATGATTGCTAGACTCTTTGCCGATGACATGAATGCTTTTGTTCATAACGATAGAAACTGCATTGAGGTGTTTGGGAACTGCCTCGATACCTTTTGTAAGGTGTCAGGTTCAAAAATCAACCATGCTAAAACTGCTTTCAGAGCAATCCATGGGCCTCCGCCCCAACTGTTAATTGATCAGGGGTGTCAAGTTATCCCTAGCGGCCAAGTCTTCCGTCTCCTCGGCATTCCGATGGGCTTCAACATCTCGATGGACCAACGGTGGAACTAGATCCTATCCAAACTGGATAGCAAACTAAATCATTGGAAAGGTATGCAAGCTAACTTGGCAGGGCGTGTAATGGTTGTCAACACATTTATGCTTTCTACGATTATTTACTATATCTCGTGTTGGAGACCTAAGGAGAAAGAATTGGCCAAAGTGGAAAGGATCTGCAGAAACTTCCTATGGACGGGGGACCCCAATAGGAGGGGGATTCCCAAAATCAAATGGGAAACTTGTATTAGCTCAAAAGACTCGGGGGGCTTGGGTATCTTGGATATCACTGGGTTAGCTGACAAGCTGGCGGCAAAGTGGTTTATCAAGGCTTGGTGCAATAGCGAGTCCTCCTGGGCTAAATTGATCTTTAGAAATTCGAAAGAAGGCTTACCTTAGTTGGTCTTCCCGGCTGGAAGGACATTGGGATCCTCACGCTGTTGTTCTCCCCCCACCCGGTGTCCCCTAAAGGCTCTAGCCTCGTGTGTTCCTTATGGAAGAGTTGGAACAAAGCCAAACAATTCATCAGAGTCAGTGATGAGTGGAAGTGGGCCGCGGGGATAAGACAAAATGACTCTATCTGGTTCCCGATCAATGGCTTAAGGGAGGTGGAGTCTTGGAACCTCCAAATGGCTAAGCGACTTTGGAACAAGGGGTACAAACAATGGAAACAACTCTGGAAACAAGAGACCGGCGAGTGGGTTAGGTTTGAAGACTTAGACCCAGACATAGAATTTCTCTCGAAGAATGGAATCTTCTTCAAAGCAGGTGTTCAGTGTGGGACCACTCAACTACCCGCCTTCTCTGCGGACAGGATCTTCCTTGCATAGAGGGCCTCAAATGGAACAATGGTAAGAAACTATCCAAAATCCCCAACTTCAAAGAAAACTTAGATGTTCATCACACTCTTAACAAGGTGTGGTGTCTTTCTTGGGCCAAACTTCGATGGGAACTTAAGTTCATGTCGATTTGGCACCCCCTTATTGAGATCAAGAAATCCGTTCTAATGTGGCAAATCTTGCATAAAGTGATCTGGTACAACACAAGGGCCAACAAAATCTGTGGTGTGCCTCCATGGTGCAAGCGGTGCCACCGATGCATCGAAGACCTTGTTCACCTCTTCTTCGATTGCCCCAAGTCCCGTGTTATCTGGCATCACGTGACACGGATTCTGCGTCTCTCGAACCAAATCAATTGGCAACAGGCTCTGTTGGGTGAGGCGGTTGGCTGCTCTTCTAGGCTGTGGAATGCCATCAGAGGCGAGACTCTTTGGAAAATTTGGACGGAACGATGTGCTGTCAACTTTGGCCAAACCCCAAAGGAATGGTCGATTGAGAAATCCTTGTTTCTTCTAGGTAAAAGAATCTCCCGCGACAAGAGATCTCCTCCATTTAGACACCAGTGTATTTATCCTCGTAGATAACAAGCTGAAACCCAAATGGGTCCCCCATGAAGGAGATGATAGTTTTGTACGCCTCATTTGTAACGCCCTCTAGCTTGCAGAACTCGTCCCCTGCTTTGTGGGATTTGCGGGGTCCCATGGGCACTAATCCCATTCACCTTCACCTGTAACTTTTCTTCATTATTTTAATTAAAGTCCTGGAGATTAGGCCATGGCCAAACTTCCTTTTATAAAAAAAAAAAAATCTCTTTTATGTTCTCGTTTCTCTGAGGGCGCGCTGCAGAGAAGGAGAAAAAGTTATGGCGCTGGCCATTTTCAGGTACCCCTGCTTCAGTCCGTCGCTGACGCCGTGCGACAATGATTCAGCGACGCCGTGCGACAATGATTCAATACGCAAAGCTGCAGGCTTCAAGAAGTCGACTCGTGTGTTAGGATACCTGTGTTAGGATACCCAGGCGCGGACAAAGCAACGGCCATGGAGGCTCTCGCCTTATTTCTTCTTCCCTGTATTCTAACCGTTGCTACAGATATGGCGCGTTAGAAGCATTGAAGAAGACCCCTCCGTATGAAAAGTAAAAAGTTCATGAGTGCGACAGAGCAACAGAGTAGCAGCTAAGTGCGAACGCGGAGGAGTCAGTCGGATGAAGGAGTAGCAATGAGAAATCAGCAGTGTAGCAGTTATCGGCCGGTGGTAGCAGCGTCAGAGCATCGTCGGTCGTCGGACATTGCTACAGCAACAGAAGTCTTCGTTCCGGTGCCTCGCGACTCTCGCGACTCTGGGTGTCTATCGCGATACACTGAAGCCTGAGGCTTTTCGTGTCACGTGCAGTCTATCGCGATTCTCAGTGGACTATCGCGACACACTCTGGCCTGCCCATCGCGACACCTTGAGTGGACTATCGTGACACCTTGAGTGGACTATCGCGACACACTCGTGAGGGGATTATCGTGACGCTTTCGGTGTTTATCGCGACTGTTAGATCTTTGTCTTTCTTGTTTTTCCGTTCACGAACCGAACTTTGTCTTCTCTCTCTAAAACTTCGGGGCATGAGCTCTTTAGTTCTTAGAAATTATTATAATTAAAAAAGGAAAACAAGCGAACGCCAAAAGCAAAGTAAAACGCCGCGCTCCAAACGTCTGCAGCAATGGCGCAAACCTGCAAGGTTGAAAGCAGGAAGGAAAACCAGACGTCGATCTTCACTTTCCTCTGTTGTAATGAACTATCAGAGACGTCTTATCAGCATTTGTCATTCACTTGAAGTTCAACCTCCCATAGCGACAATAGCGTCGTTCTCTGAACTCTCCTGTCAAAGTGAAGCAATATGGGCGATACCAACAACGTGAACGAATCAAAGCAGCGCTGCGCAGGTTCCTGATCTCAGGATTCTTCTGGTGTGACGACCGTGATCGACTGGGATCGCAACAACAGAGACCGAGCTATCGCGACAGGGCGGGTATCGCGACAGCTGGGCTGGGCATGTCTATCGCGACACCTCGGCTGTGGTCTATCGCCGAGGGACCGAGCTATCGCGACAGGGCGGGTATCGCGACACCTCGGTTGTCGCCGAGCCATCGCCGAGGGGCCGAGCTATCGCGACAGGGCGAGTTCTGAGGAATACTCTCTGTCTTTCGGGTGCTGTCTGGCTTTTTGGGGAAGCGTGTATACCTTTTCCCTTCTCCTAAAAACGCGTCGCAACCCTCATTCGCGAGGCCTTCAATCTTACAAGTGGCGGCGCCTGCTCCTAAAAATGCGTGGCAGCCGTTTTTTGCGCGAAGAGTTCAGTCCATTCAAAAAGGGGCGTGGGCTTTTACGAAAAGAATTAAGAAGAAAAAAAAAGACATAAGATACGAAAAAAAGAAAGGAAAACAATTAGAAAAGAAAAAGAGCTACATTTTAACGTGGGGTGATGAGCTTCAAACGTTTGGCTTCCTTATAAGGAGGGTTGAGAATTCTTAGTAAAAGTAGGAAAAGAAAATAGAAAAGAAATGTGGGACATTCATGGCTTCTCAACACCTTTCGATTAAGAAAGTCTGTCGCCATTTCCGCGCGTGGAAGATGGCAAGTGGAAGCTTGCCGACTTCATTGAAAGAGGAGTGCCTGCTCTTTTGATTTCCCACCCTTAGTACCTCTTGTTCCTTTTGGCTCTACCGTCTCGTAAAAAATAAAATAAAAAAGGAGAAAAGAAAAGAAAAAAAAAAGAGAAAAGAGAAAAAAGTAAGAAAAAAAAAAGTAAAAGGGGAGAGTTCCTTGGGTAAGATTAATTCGCAATCTTGCTCCTTTCTCGTGGGGAGGTTTGCTCATTCAAGCTTTGGTCATGGACTTTGTGGCTCCCCCTCAGGCCGTGACCCCCCTTGAGTTGGAATCTGTCCCAGTGGACGTCGCGCCCCCAGAGGTCTCTTTATGCAAGGAGTCGGTGGCGGCAAAGCAGGAAGAACTGAAGAAAACTTGCCTGATCGGTCAAATGTTCGGCCCCAGGCCATCTCTTGATAGTGTGAGAACTTGGCTTCGCAAGGAGTGGTTCCCACGAGGCCTAATTGTGTCCAAATGTCAATTCCTGCCGGCGAATCACCTGCTTCTTATTTTTGAGAACGAAGAGATGGCTTTCCAAGCCCTGCAAGCCGGCTCCTGGCAAGTGGGCCGGTCCACCCTTTGCCTTTTTAAGTGGACCCCAGACTTTGTCCCGAACAGATCAAAGCCTCTTCGTTACCCGCTTTGGGTGGAGCTTCCCAATCTGCCTTTCTTCATGTATGGATTTCTTCGTGAAATCGTCTCACCGATCGGTCGCCCGATGGCCGCAAGACAGGATGTTGGGGGGTTGATCTACGATGGAGCTCAACACTCTTTCAATGCTAGATGGCATCCTCAGATTTGCGTTGAAACAGACCTGAACCAGGTCCTTCCTTCGAAGATCTCCATAAACTATGGAGATGGTATGACCTGGACACAAGAGGTTACTTACAAGAATCTGCCAAACGCGTGCTTCCGGTGCGGGCTTCAAGGTCACAGGATCAAAGACTGCCCACTGAAGAAAAGTACCAATAAAAACAAGCTTAAACCAGATGAGACCCTAGACCCTATCCCCCAAAACGACACTCGGGGTCATCCCCATCCAATGGAGGAAGAAGAGGGAACTCGCGTTGCTGAAACGGATTCAGAAGGTTTCACTGAAGTGAGACACAAGAGGAAAGTTAGCCCTCGAAGATCAAAAACAAGGAATGCTACGACAGCTGCCCCCTCGAATAACATATACTGTAACCTAGAAAAAGAGATTAATGAACTCGATTTCCCAGGGGACAACCTCTTGGAAGAAGACCCCACTGACAATTCACTTGGGTGCTCTACCAGCAAAGAAGATAACCTAGAAGGCTACACCACGAGTAAAGAGGAAGGCTTTACTACCAGCAATGAAGACAACCCAGATAGCGAAAGCTCCGCTCTTGGCCCTACCCTCCCGGTATGCTTTCCAAGACTACCGCAACAAAAGTCCAAGCTTAAAGGTAAACAACCTTCCGGCATGCCGTGGAAGAGCCCCCTCAAGAGTAGGATCCTAAGTCAAGAAGTAGGGAAGAAAAAAGAAGACCACAAGAAGAAAAAAGATCGGGTCCCTCCCCTCAAAGAGGGCAACCATCATTAATGAAATTCACATCTCTAAACGTTAGGGGTCTGTCTGACCCGTCAAGAGCTTCGATTCTTGGCCAGTGGTTCAAAGACATGTGCTTCGCCCCTGACTTTATTTGCTTACAAGAGGTAAAAATCGACGGTGAGGATCTACAAAAACGGCTTAAATGCATTTCTCCGAACCACCTTTGGTTCTCCACTTCTCACCCTAGAGGGACAGGGGGTGCTTCTATCGGTATTAGTCACGCCTTGTCTAACAATGTGACCTCGACTTTTGAAGGTCGGAATCATCGTTGGATTGCTGCCTCTTTCGGGTCTCCTTTCCAGTTCACTGTGGTCTCAATTTATGCCCCTAATGGGGAAACAGACAGAATGGATACTTGGGCTTCCCTTGACTCCCTTTCACACAATGTTCTGATTTGTGGGGACTTCAACATGGTTGAATCTCCTGAAGACCGATGGAATAACAAGGGGAAAATTATTGACGGTCAGGAGAAGGAGATTTGGGATAAAATCAAGCTCCATCTCGACCTGGTCGAAGTGAAAGACAACCAGGGTTTCTCCTGGTCTAATCTCCAGTCGGGGGACTCTTTGAGGAAAGCAAGGCTTGATAGATGCTACATCGACCAGAACACCATCCTTCAGTGGGGTATTCCTTCGATTTCTCAACACATGGACCTCACTATCTCAGACCACTATCCGATTACTCTGTCCTTCAAACCAATTCCCATGCTCCAGAAAGCTCCTTGGTTTCAGGCTTGTCAGACATCATTTTCCCTCCCCGCGGTCCACCAGGAAATTTCTGAGGTGTGGACGGAAGCCTTTGCTTACGGTAATGAACCGGCTAAGTGCTGGAGAAACGCGGTAGAAAGGACTCGTAAAATTCTAATCAGGACTCAAAAGGCTATAAGAGGAATTCGAAAGAAAAGAAGAGAAATGGTGTACCGGAGGCTCTCACGGCTTGAAGAAGAGGTGAACAAAGGTAAGCTACATTGCCAACAGGGTCTGTTGAAAATCAGGGGTAGGCTAAGATTAGAGGAGGAGGTCCAAAGGAAAAATCTCCAAATTTTCTTCAAAGAATGGTGGGCAGGGAAGGCGGACAAACCAACGAAAGAGATGTGTAACATCCTCAAAAGGAAACAAGCTAGGGATTCCATCCCCCTAATGGTCGATAACAATGGAACTGAATGTCGCACTGAAATGGAGAATAGAACTATCATCGTCGAACATTTTACTAACCTTCTCGGGGTCTCGACTCCTCTTTCCCCCCACAGGCGCGACTCCATGGCAACCATCTCAAGGGTTGCTCAAACCAGAATCCCACAGAACTTGATTGCTCTTCTGGATGCTAACATCTCCGAGAATGAAATTATCGAGGTTATTGATGCCCTTCCCAATGGGAAAAGTCCGGGTCCAGATGGCCTTACCAATGAGTTCTTTAAGTCCTTCAAACTTCAGGTGGCCACCCCCCTGCGCCTCGTGTGGCAAGAGGCTCTCTCCTTCGGTGCCCTCCCTGAGTGCCTGAATAATGGCGTCATCAAGTTAATCCACAAACGGGGAGATAAGAACAAAATTGAAAACTGGCGCCCGATTACCATGCTCCAAACTGGATACAAGATAATTGCAAAAGTTATCGCCAACAGAATCTCCTGTCATTTAAAGTCATGGCTGTGCGAGGACCAGAAAGGTTTTATCAAAGGTAGATCTATACTTGAAGCAATTATTGATATTTGGGAAGGCCTTGCTTTTGCTGAGGAGTCTGCTCAAGATCTAGTTTTTATTAAGATCGACTTTGACAAAGCGTATGACAGATTGGAATGGGACTTTATTCTTCAATCATTGAAAGACCTTGGATGCAGCCAAAAGTTTACGAAGATGGTTTCCACACTTCTTGGAAATGCTTCAACCAGAATAAACATCAATGGTAAGCTCTCTGAGCCCATTCGTTTAAAAAGATCAATTAGGCAAGGCTGCCCTCTGGCTCCTTTACTATTCGCTATCGCCTCAAATGGACTCAGCTGCCTATTAAAGCATCACATGGATGCCGGCAATCTCAAGGGTCTCTCCTTACCTCGAAATCACGGCCAAATGGTTGTGAGACTTTTTGCTGATGACATGAATGCCTTTGTGCATAACGATATAAATAGCATTGAGATGTTTTGGTGGTGCCTCCCCACCTTTTGTATGGCATCAGGCTCAAAAATCAACCATGCTAAAACTGCTTTTAGAGCGATCAGCGGGCCTACTCCCCAATTGTTGGTGGATCGGGGGTGTCAAGTTATCCCTAGCGGTCAAGTCTTCCGTCTCCTCGGCATTCCGATAGGTTTCGATATCTCAATGGAACAACGATGGAACTGGGTGCTATCCAAGTTGGATAGCAAGCTGAATCAATGGAAAGGTATGCAAGTCAACCTGGCAGGGCGTGCTATGGTTATTAACACCTTTATGTTATCTACAATTATTTACTTTATCTCGTGTTGGAGACCTAAGGAGAAAGACTTGGCCAAAGTAGAAAGAATCTGCAAGAACTTCCTTTGGACTGGGGACCCAAACAGAAGGGGGGTTCCCAAAATCAAATGGGAAACTTGCATTAGCCCTAAAGACTCAGGGGGCTTGGGTATTTTGGATATTGCTGGATTAGCTGACAAACTGGCGGCTAAATGGCTTATCAAGGCCTGGAGCAATAGGGAGTCCTCTTGGGCTAAATTGATCTTCAAAAACACGGAAGAATTTACCTTAGTCGGCCTCCCTGGTTGGAAGGACATAGGGATTCTCACTCTTTTGTTCTCCCCCCACCCAGTCTGCCCTAAAGGCTCTAGCCTCGTGTGTTCCTTATGGAAGAATTGGAACAAGGCCAAACAGTTCATCAGAATCAGCGATGATTGGAAGTGGGCAGCTGGCATAAGACAAAATGACTCTATCTGGTTCCCGATTAGTGGCATTCGGGGAGTGGATTCTTGGAACCTCCAAACTGCAAGGCGGTTATGGAACAAGGGGTTCAAACAGTGGAAACAGCTCTGGAAACAAGAGACCCGCCAGTGGATTAGGTTCGAAGATTTGGATCCGAGACTTAGCATTACCTTTGAGGAATGGACTCTTCTTCAAAGCAGGTGTTTAGCCTGGGACCGCTCTACTACCCGCCTTCTCTGCGGTCAGGATCCTCCTTGCTCGGAGGGCCTCAAATGGAGCAATGGTAAGAAACTGTCCAGAATCCCGAACTTCAAAGGGGAAGTGGATGTTCACCACACCCTTAACAAGAGATGGTGCCTTGCTTGGACCAAACTTCGGTGGGAGCTAAAATTCATGTCTCTTTGGCACCCCCTAATTGAGGTCAAAAAGTCCGTTCTCATGTGGCAGGTCTTGCATAAAGGAATCTGGACCAATGCAAGGGCTAACAAAATCTGTGGTGTGCCGCCATGGTGCAAGCGTTGTCATCGGTGCATCGAAGATTTAGCCCACCTGTTCTTTGACTGCCCCAAGTCCCGTGTTGTCTGGCATCACGTGTCCCGAGTTTTGAGAATTACGAGTCAAATCAACTGGCAACAAGTGATGTTGGGTGAGGCGATTGGATGCTCTTCGAGGCTATGGAATGCCATCAGAGGCGAGGCTCTCTGGAAGATTTGGAGAGAGCGCTGTGCCGTCAATTTCGACCAAACTCCTAAGGAATGGTCGATCGAGAAATCCTTGTTTCTCCTTGGTAAAAGAATCTCCCGAGTCAAGAGTTCACCACCGTTTAGACATCACTGTATTTATCTCCTGGAAAACAACAAGTTGAAACCCAAATGGGTCCCACATGAGGGTGATGGTAATGTTATCCACCTCATTTGTAATGCCTTGTAGCTTGCTAGACTCCTCCCCTGCGTTGTGGGATTCGGGGGGTCCCATGGGCACTAGTCCTGTTCACTTGTAACTTTTTCTCTTTAATATAATTAAAGTCCGGGAGATTAGGCTAAGGCCGAACTTCCTTTATAAAAAAAAAGCAAAAGAAGGGTAAACGAAAAGAGATCAGAAATTTCAGAACTGTACACGTGGTTGTCCGTGGAAAAACAGAATTAAAGCTTTTAAGTTTTTGAGTTAAGCCCATTCAAGGGGCTGCTCGTGGGTTTGGAGCTTGCCGTGTTGGAGTTTTTGGACTGAGTGCCTGGCATATCTCGAAGAAAAAAGTAAAGAAAATAGGGAGAAAAAAAAAGGGTAGAAAAAGAAAAAAAAGAGAAGAAAAGAGTCAAAATATTCGAAGAAAAAGAAGGGAAAAGAAAATAAAAAGAGCTACCCTTTAAGATGGGATGACCATGGGCTAGCAAGAGATCTTGCCATTGAAAAGGATCGGTGAATTCGCTTCCATGTCTATCATCATTCCATCTTTGGTCTTGAGCAATGTGGCTCCCCCCCAGTCCCCGTGCCCCCCTGAGGTGGACTCCGTCCCCTCAGACGTTGCACCTCCGGTGGTCTCTTTGTGCAAGGAATCGGTGATGGCAAAGCAAGAAGTATTGATGAAAACGTATCTCATCGGCCAAGTTTTTGGCCCTAGGCCCCTCTAGAGAATGTGAGAACTTGGTTGCGTAAGGAGTGGTTCCCGCGTGGTATCATTGTGTGCAAATGTCAATTCTTGCCAGCGAATCACCTACTTCTAGTTTTTGAGAATGAAGAGATGGCCTTCCAGGCCCTGCAAGCCGGCTCCTGGCTGGTGGGCCGGTCAACTTTATGCCTTTTAAAGTGGACCCCAGACTTTGTTCTGAACAAGTCAAAGCCTCTTCGTTACTCGCTCTGGGTGGAGCTTCCCAATCTACCTTATTTCCTGTATGGATTTCTTCGAGAAATCGTTTCATAGATCAGTCGCCCGATGGCCTCAAGAGAGGATGTTGGGGGGTTAATATACGAGGGTACTCAATACTCTTTCAACGCACGCTGGCACCCACAAATTTGCGTTGAAGCGGACTTGAACCAGGTCCTCCCAGCGAAGATCTCCATAAACTGTGGCCATGGTATGATGTGGGTTCAGGAGATTACCTATAAGAATTTGCCCAATGCATGCTTCCATTGCAGGCTCCAATGTCACAGGATCAAAGACTGCCCCTCGAAGCAAAATACCAAGAAAAATAAGCCTAAACCAGGTGGGGCCTCGGATCCTTTCCCTCAAGTTGGCACTAGGGGCCATCCCTCTCCGATGGAGGAAGAAGCAGGCACTCGGGTTGCAGAGACAGAGTCAGAAGGGTTCACCGAAGTAAGACATAGGAGGAAAGTCAGCCCTCGAAGAGCACTAGCAAGGAATGTTTTGACCATTGCCCCTTCGAATAACATGTACTGCAACCTAGAAAAGGAGATTAATGAGTTCTACCTCCCAGGGGACAACCTTTATGAAGAAGACCCTACTGACAATTCCCTTGGATGCTCTACCAGCAAAGAAGACAATCAAGAAGGTTACACCACCAGTAAAGAGGATGGATTCACCACTAGCAACGAAGACAATCAAGACAGTGAAAGCTCCTTCTTGGGACCTACTCCTCCAGTATGCCTGCCAAGACTACCGCAACAAAAGTCAAAGCTTAAAGGGAAACAACCGTCAGGCATGCCTTGGAAGAGCCCCCTCAAGAGTAGCATCCTAGGTAAAGAAGTTGGGGGTAAAAAAGAAGATCAAAAGAAAAAAAAAAGATGGGGGTCCCTCCCCTCAAAGAGGGAAACCATCAATAATGAAAATCACCTCGCTTAACGTCAGGGGGTTGTCCGACCCCTCAAGAGCGGCGATTCTTGGCCAATGGTTCAAAGACAAGTGCCTCAACCCCGACTTTATCTGCTTACAAGAGATTAAAATTGACGCAGAGGATCTCCAGAAACGACTTAAACGCATTTCTCCAAACCACCTTTGGCTCTCCACTTCACACCCTAGGGGAGCGGGCGGCGCTGCAATTGGTATTAGTCACTCCTGGTCCAGCAGGTTGACCTCGACTTGTGAAGATCAAAATCATCGTTGGATTGCTGCCTCTTTCGGGCTCCCTAAACAGTTCACCGTGGTCTCACTTTATGCCCCTAATGGTGAGACGGATAGAATAAACACTTGGACTTCGCTCGACTCCCTCTCACACAATGTTTTGCTCTGTGGGGACTTCAACATGGTTGAATTTCCTGAGGACCGTTGGAACAACAAGGGGAAAATTATTGACGGTTAGGAGAAAGAGATATGGTATAAAATCAAGCTTCATCTCGACTTGGTCGAGGTAAAAGATATGAAGGGGTTCTCATGGTCTAACCTCCAACTGGGGGACTCTCTGAGGAAAGCAAGACTTGATAGATGTTACATCGACCAAAACACCATCCTCCAGTGGGGTATTCCTTCGATTTCCCAACACATGGACCTGACTATCTCGGATCACTACTCGATTACTCTTTCTTTCAAACCGATTTCCACGCTCCGGAATGCTCCTTGGTTCCATGCTTGTCAGACGTCATTTTTCCTCCCCTCTGGCCACCGCAAATTTTCCGCAGTTTGGACGGAGGCCTTTGCCTGCTGTAATGAACCGGCTAAGTGCTGGAGAAGCGCGGTGGAAAGGACTCAACAAATTCTGATCAGGACTCATAAGGCCATAAGAGATATCTGGAAAAAAAGAAGAGAAAAGGTATACCGGAGACTCTCACGACTTGAAGAAGAAGTGAACAAAGGTAACTTGCAATGCCAGCAAGGTCTTCTGAAAATAAGGGGAAGACTAAGATTCGAGGAGGAGATTCAAAGGAAAAATCTTCAGACATTCTTCAAAGACTGGTGGGCGGGGAAGGAAGACAAACCTTTGAAAGAGATGTGTAACATCCTCAAAAAGAAACAAGTTAGGGAATCCATCCCCTTCTTGGTTGATAACAATGGGATCGAATGTAGCACGGAAGTCGAGAACAGATCTATCATCGTCGAGCACTTTACCCATGTCCTCGGGATCGACTCCTCTTTCCCCACACAGGCGGGACTGCATGGCTACCATCTCAAGGGTAGCTCATTCTAGAATCCCTCAGAACATGAGTTCTCTTCTAGAAGCTAACATTTCTGAGAACAAAATTATCGAGGTTATTGATGCCCTTCCAAATGGAAAAAGTCCAGGTCCTGATGGCCTCACCAATGAGTTTTTCAAGTCCTTCAAGCATGTCTTGGCCACCCCACTACGTTTGGTGTGGCTCGAGGCTCTGTCCTTCGGTGCCCTTCCTGAGTGTCTTAATAATGGCGTCATTAAGTTAATTCACAAAAGGGGAGATAAGAACAAAATTGAAAACTGGCGGCCGATTACCATGCTCCAAACTGGATACAAGATAATTGCCAAAGTTATTGCCAACAGAATCTCTTGTCATTTGAAGTCATGGCTTTGTGAGGACCAAAAAGGTTTTGTCAAAGGTAGATCTATACTTGAAGCAATTGTCGACATTTGGGAAGGCTTTACATTTGCTGAGGAATCTACACAAGATCTGGTATTCATTAAGATCGACTTCCACAAAGCATATGACAGATTGGAATGGGACTTTATTCTCCAATCACTGAAAGACCTTGGATGCAGCCAAAAGTTCACAAAAATGGTTTCTACTCTTCTCAGAAACGCTTCAACTAGAATAAATATAAATGGTAAGCTCTCTGAGCCCATACATTTAAAAAGATATATCAGGCAAGGCTGCCCTCTGGCTCCTCTACTCTTCGCTATTGCCTCGAACGGCCTCAGTCGCCTATTAACGCATCACATCGACTTTGACAATCTCATGGGTCTTTCCCTACCTCTAAATCATGGCCAAATGATTGCTAGACTCTTTGCCGATGATATGAATGCCTTTATGCATAAGGATATGAACCGCATTGAGGTGTTCTGGAGTTGCCTTGGCACCTTTTGTGTGGCATCACGCTCAAAAATCAACCATGCTAAAACTGCTTTCAGAGAAATCCGCGGACCCCCACCCCAATTGTTGTTAGATCAAGGGTGTCAAGTTATCCCTAGAGGTCAAGTCTTCCGTCTCCTCGGCATCCCGATGGGCTTCGACATCACAATGGACCAATGATGGAGCTGGGTGCTGGCCAAGCTCGATAACAAACTAAATTATTGGAAAGGTATGCAAGTCAACTTGGCAGGGCGTGCTATGGTTGTTAACACATTTATGCTTTCAACGACTATTTACTTTATCTCGTGTTGGAGACCGAAGGAGAAAGAGTTGGCCAAAGTGGAAAGAATCTGCAGAAACTTCCTCTGGACTGGGGACCCCAACAGGAGGGGGATCCCCAAAATCAATTGGGAAACTTGCACTAGCTCGAAAGACTCAGGGGGCTTAGGTATTCTGGATATCGTGGCTTTGGCTGACAAGCTGGCAGTTAAGTGGCTTACCAAGGCCTGGAGCAATAGTGAGTCCTCTTGGGCTAAATTGATATTCAGAAACTTGAAAGACCTTACCTTTGTTGGCCATCCTGGCTGGAAGGAATTAGGGATTCTCATGCTTTTGTTCTCCCCCCTTCCGGTGTCCCCTAAAGGCTCTAGCCTCGTGTGTTCTTTTTGGAAGAGTTGGAACAAGGCCAAACAATTCATCAGAATCAGTGATGAGTGGAAGTGGGCAGCTGGGATAAGAAAAAATGACTCTATCTGGTTCCTGATCAGTGGCATTAGAGGAGTGGAGCCTTGGAACCTCCAAACTGTAAAGCGGTTATGGAACAAGGGGTTCAAACAGTGGAAACAGCTCTGGAAACAAGAGACCAACCAGTGGATTAGGTTCAAAGACTTAGACCTGAGACATAGAGTTACCCTCGAGGAATGGATTCTTCTTCAAGGTAGATGTTTGGCATGGGACCGCTCAACTTCTCGCCTTCTCTCCGGACATGATCTTCCTTGCCTTGAGGGCCTCAAATGGAGCAATGGTAAGAGAATATCCAGAATACCCAACTTCAAAGAGAACTTCGATGTTCATCACACCCTCAACAAGAGGTGGTGCCTTTCTTGGACCAAACTTCGATGGGAACTAAAGTTCATGTCTATTTGGCACCCCCTAATTGAGACCAAAAAGTCTGTTCTCACGTGGAAGATCTTGCATAAGGGAATCTGGTCCAATTCAAGGGCGAATAAAATATGTGGTGTGCCACCATGGTGCAAACGTTGCCATCGATGCATCGAAGATTTAGCTCACCTGTTCTTCGATTGCCCCAAGTCCCGTATTATCTGGCATCATGTGACACGGGTTTTGAGACTCACACACCAAATCAATTGGCAACAAGTGCTGTTGGGTGAGGCGATCGGTTGTTCTTCGAGGCTGTGGAATGCCATTAGGGGTGAGACTCTTTGGAAGATTTGGAGGGAGCGATGTGCTGTCAATTTTGACCAAACTCCTAAGGAATGGTCGATCGAGAAATCATTGTTTCTTCTAGGTAAAAGAATCTCCCGAGATAAGAGATCTCCACCGTTTAGACATCATTGTATTTATCTCCTCAAAAACAACAAGTTGAAACCCAAATGGGTCCCACATGAGGGTGATGATAGATTTATCCAGCTCATTTGTAATGCCCTCTAGCTTGTCATACTCGTCCCCTTCATTTGGGGGGTCCCATGGGCACTAGTCCCACTCAATTGTAACTTTTCTTCTTTACTTTAATTAAAGTCCGAGAGAATAGGCTAAGGCCGAACTTCCTTTTATTGAGAAAATAAATCTCTTTTATTAGATTTTTATTCTACTCAAACAACTACTTGAAAGGCATTAATATGAAATAAAACTATATACACATTTTTGTTGAAGAGGGAGAACTGGTAGTAACCTCATACATTTAGATTGTTAGAAGAGTGTCATGCAAATCGAAATCAGAGAGAAATGCTTAGTGTGATCTATTCACAATGGTACTAATGATGATTTACCCCCCCTCCCCCCTCTCCCCCTCCCTTGGACATTTCTGTGATTCTTTTTTCCGGGTCTAGGCGGTTTCTGATTATATGAAGTGAAGAAAGTGATTGTAGACTGAAGTGAAGATTACTCCCCAGGGATGGATTTCTTTGTGAACCTTCTCTCCAGGTTGCAGTTGATGATTTCAGAGATTATATGAAGTGAAGAAAGTGATTGAAGACCAAAGTGAAGAGTACCTCCCTGTGGATCTCATAAGTGGATCGCCTCTCCAGGTGTCGATCAATGCTTGTAGAGATTACATGAAGTAAAGAGTCGAAGTTTTTGAAGACCGATCTAAGCTGAAGAGTAGATTCTTAATCTATGTGTCAATAGAAAACTGCATACTTGTATGATCAAAACTGATGCAAAAAGTGGATGATCAAAGTCAGGTAGTCAAAAGCAATCCTTTTGTTCAAGTGTGTGAAACGATGCAATAATTCAAGGAACTTGAAATTCTAGTACCTAAAATATATGATTCATTGCCGAGGTTCCTATTTCTCTTCTCAAGGAGTGGGTGGTGTGTCAAGGATCAGCCGGCAACCGCCTCACTTCACATCGGGTTCAGGTGTCAGGAAGTAGTCAGGTGATGGGAAGAGCTGGTGCGGGGTTGGATCACACCCCCATGGTGCGCCGTTCGCACATCCGGCAAGCGGTGTCTGTGCGCTGGGCACCTTGTCCTCTCTCTGGTATGGCAATCGTCGTAGGCCCCTACCCCTCGAAAGAGACGAGCGAATGCGCATATGCGGACCGTAGGCATCGGGAACAAAAAGATCCAGACATAGAGCTAAAACACGGAAGTCACCGTATCGGTGTGCAGACAAACTCAATGATACAATGCAAATATAACTGAAGTCGTGCAATAAAATGTCAGAGATATAATGAACCCCGCTATGCTGGGAGTCAGTGATATAGAAAGCCACTATAGTGCGGACTGGCGATACAATATATATGCCACCGCTATAGTGCGGATCCACCAAATATAACAGAAGAACCATGCCTAGAGTGATACCTAGGAAATCAAGTTGGGCTGAGAAGAGACCTATACGTTGCTTTTGGTGTGATCAGTATGGACATATTTCTTGGAATTGCATAGCGTATGAAACTACATGCAGACAAAGACTAGTCAGTGAACATGAGAATAAAATTTGTAAATATCAAGAGGAGATACCTTTGCATTTGAATGTAGGAAGAGGTGGGATGAAGGAATATTTTGAAGAGACCAAAACTAGATCAAAGTCAATTCAGAAGATATGGAAACCAAAAACTCATGAAGGTAATAGATATGATGAACAAAAGAGTATGACATCTATTCAGCGTCAAGAGAAGCCAACTAAAGAAACCAAAAGTATACAGATAAAGGTTGAAAAACATAATATTGAACAGATATTGAGAGAACAAATGGAAATTGATCATACATTAGGAAAAAAGGTGAACCCTGCATGGGCCTTTTAGCTAAAGGAGTGATTAGTGATGGACCAATGAGAAGAGGGTGGTGGACACAGTCTAGTCCCTTAATCACATAGGCTAGGCATAGGCTTCCCTTGGTTTGGGCTAGTCAAAACCACATAAAAATTTCAAAATTCGTGGTTTTGTCCTTCAAGTAGTTTTTGAAAAACATGGAATTCAAACAGGACCCTTGGATACCCTTAGAAATTCAATGGCTAAGATCATTTCTTCAGAAATGAGTGGCTTTAAATTATAGCCCTTAGATTTCCTTTAGATCTAATGGTTATTGTTGCTCCTTCAAGAGGAAAAGGCGCATAAAATTTGGTCCATTGGATTTGCAAAGAATCCAATGGCTTTGATTTGATCTTCACATGGATCACTAGCCATTAAATCTACACCACTGAAAGTGCATACTATCCAATGGCTACGAATCCACGCGGATCCCCACGTTTTTGCGCAGATTTTCATGTTTTTGTCCTTTAGTGACAGGGAGGTTGGGTAGTTTGTCCTTTAGTGCCAGAATTTTTCGCATCAATCTCAGCCATTCAAGCAAATTATGATCCGACGGCCGAAAATAGGCGCCGCTGCGAAATTTTCTTCTCTCTCTTCCCATGACTGAGCCTATTTTGTCTCCCATTGAGCTTATTTTGTCTTTTAGTGACAGAGTGTGTGCCTTTTTTTGTTACTTTTAGTTCTCAAATTTCGTGTTTGATCGTGGCCATCCAAGCAATATATCTGAGGGCTAGAAAAGCACACGAATCCCCTACAAGATTTTATTGTTTATTCTAATGTACAATACCACCAGTGGTTTTTCCCATCCTCTTAATCCACCTAATTAGCCATTTTAATTCCTTAAAATTAGGAATCCTTACAAGGCCCATGCAGGGTTCACCCTTTTTTCCTAATGAAAAGAGAATCTGATAGAGAAATGCAAGAGAAATCAAATAAAGAATAGGATGTATATGTGTCATTTGATCCAAAACTTTTGACTAATGAGGATCTATTCAACCAAGAGAAAGTTACGAAATTGCAGTCTCAATTAAACTTTGAAAATTAGACTGAATCGAAAAAGAGTAAAGAAGAAATTCAAGAAGATATAAAATCTGATAAACAAGTTAACAAAGTAGAAAAACAGTTGCTTGATGATATTATTATGCAAATTGAGGGGAATGTAAAGGTGACTGCGAAACCTTCTAAGAGTTCGAAAAAGAACAAGAGAAGTGAAAACCTAACTTTTCAAGATATATTTACAAATATTGAAGGATGATTGAAGAAGAAACATAATGAAATAGATGAGAACGATCAAGAGTTGATGAAGATGATGATTGATGGCTGATGATTGATAATGATGACAATGGATAATGATGACTGATGATTAATGTTGATGATGGTGAACGATAATGATTGAACATTGATTGATGATGATGGTTTATGATGATTGATGATGATGATTGATGATTGATGATTGATGATTGATGCTTGATGATTAATGATTGCTGATGAATGATGATTGATGATGATAAAAATTGATAATTGATGATGGTGGTTGATGATGATGATGATGATGATGATGATGATGATGATGATGATGATGATGATGCTAGAGGATGCTGATGACACTGAGGGTTACCTATCAATTTCTCTCTATATTTCTAGTTCAGTTTTTTGCATGCTTTTGACATTCCTTGTACACGTATTTTGTCTTGACTTTGTTTCTCTCTTCACACTATCTCTTTCTTTGCTTTGGCATGATTTTGCAATAGTGGCATCAGAGTCTACATGTGTTTTTCAGATGCATTGCACAACCATACCTTCTTTGCATCACTCTATGCAACCATGTATTGTTCTTGACCTATTTACCTACATAGTTCGATGAACGAAGCAACACATATGGTGACCCAAATGTCAATACTTAGATGAATCCCAATACTCAAAGGCTTACAACCAAGGCAATGACAAAGGCATAGACCTTGGCATTACCTTTGGCATACTTGGGGCTTCCTTGGTAAACTTGGGAACCATGGCTCCATTGGTACCATTGGCTATGGGTGGATGTCTTCGAGAGATAGAGTAGCAACAAAGAATACCATATTCATAAAGGGTGAGATTTGAAACCACTGTCTAGCCCATAAAGTGAAGTGGTTTATCCACTACATTACGTGTATGTGATGTCTCACGACACCTAAACTATACTATTTTCTTCTATCAAAATCCAAGCTCTATCTTTTTACATTCTCAAGGTTTAGCCTTCTTTTTTTGTGACCATATATTTCCTTCTACATTCAAAGAAATATCTACAAATCATGGATCCACATAGTTCTATAGAAGAATTTGGAGACTTATTGCTACCCAACATACTCCTCAAGCCACAAAAACATGACACAAAATCCAAGATTATATAAAAACTTTCCAATTTACAAAATTATAAGGGCATAAGAATCCTAATCAGAGCTTGAGAAATTGAATTTTGCAACTAGCTATCTTATGGGTAAAGCAAAACTTTGGTGGAACATTTTACAGCATAGCATGGATTGAACTACATGGGAAGCATTTGAAGATAAGATGAAAAAATCTTTTCTACTCCCTCAATTTAAAGTACATGCTAGAAAAACTTGGGCCACATTTTTATGGAAGGAAGATGATAATGCTTCATCTTATATGAAATGATTTTAGAAACATCTCCTTCATTTTCATATGAGTGAAAATGTGCTTGAAGATGTATTCCAATGTAAACATGAAGATAATCTAGAGATTGGAATTCAAGAAAACCTTAACACCCTACATCCTAAAAGATTAAATGAAGTTTTTTTTGCTCATGACATGGGGAATTCGAGTCTATTAAAAATTCCATTCATCAATGACTTCCTACCAACAAGAATAACTTCCCTACAAATTGATCCTTCCTCATTATCCCTTTCACTGTTTGACAAGTACAAATATAGTACTTATAAAAAGAATCTCAATGGAATTTGCAAGCCACCAAGGAGCACCACATGGATACCATCTAGGAGCTTACCAAGAAGAATGAAGATTTATAGTTATTTTTGGAAGAATTCTGTTATTATCTCCAACAAGCTAAAGATCAAGTGACCATGCTCTAGACCGAAATTGCTCAATTTTGAAAACATATGTCAAATCGGCTATAGAGGTAACTCGCTTAAGGGAAGCTTTGGGCTAGTCTCATGCCTAGCAACAAGGGGTAGATATTGAATTAATGGAAGATCATGCTACAATTATGGCTACAAAGTAGAAAGCTTGAGCCATCTTGTGGTAGGATTTCTACCTATAGGAGATACTCGAGGAACAATTCGCCACAACTCAAGCCAAGGCCACCCTATTTGAAGCCTTGATTGCTAGGAAAAAGTTAAAAGCTATAGTACTCATGGACCAAGCAACCTTGTTTGCTACACTCAAGGTAGTCTAGAAGAAAAGTCAATGCACTTTTAAAGATATCCATGAAAGTCTCCAAAAATCTTTGCAAGCTAAAGTTTCTAATTCTGAAGAACTAGACAAGCAACTTGATGTAGAATCTAAAGCACCTGTACAATCCCCATAATGATTTCATTTTTGGGTTTAAGTCCACAATGTGTTCCAAGAGTTAGGCTATGATAGCTTCCTTTGTAATATTACTGTTTCAACTCCCATTTATAAATAGTACCAAAATGTAAACGGGTGTTACCCCTAAAAAATACCATGTAATTTTTCATGAAGTAATATGATGCATCCAATGGACACTAATACCACGATGACTACAACATCAACAATGAGATATATTATCCACCACTGGTGCTTTGGGCACGAGAAGATCTAACTTTTGCTTCATTCTATGGAACTTTGTATATTGAAGTCTACAAACTATTAAGTTGTATATGAAATTATATGGAGTGTTAAGTCAATAATGATTGAGATAACTCAATGAAGAGGACTTTCTTGTGTATTTTTATGAGTGATGGATGATGTTATTGATATGTATTATTGGTATGAACGTGTTGGTATAGTAAGCAAAGTGTATGTAAGTGAGTCAGATGATTCCACTAGGTGGACTGGTTGCACTTCTCAATAATTGTTTAGACACCATATGCTTCATATCTATACAAACCTTTTCATGTTTAGATGTATGAACCTAGCATTGGTGAAGCTTTTCACTGGCCTAGTGTATCTAGGTATTTGATTCATAAAAATATGTACGTGGAGCATCCTAATGGCTAGGTCTATGAGTAGGTATTGTAGCTTTTCAAAAGTAGTAAAGGTAGTGCCATTAGGTCATACATTCAGACTATTCTTATCTAGAATTGGGAACTTTAGAGCACATGAAATAAAAACTGTATTTTATTGCAATAACGTGCTTCTAGGTTGAGATGTTGGTCACCATAGTAGTCCCAAGTAGGATCTCTTCGAATTCAAAAGTAGAAAGGAATTCCATACATCTCACTACATTAGTGTGTATTAGTGGAAAACTAAAACAATTGATATATATCTAACTTCCTTCCAGCCTCTATCACCTTAGTTTCTTTGTGAATTTCATGAAACTATTAAACAAGAATTATATTTTTTACAAAATCTTTTGTACCATGGTGGTTGATATATACGTCTCTTGCTATTGTATGCACTTGAACTCTATTTAGGTTCATCAACCCATAAGCTAAAATAGTTGTGACATTGTTCTTTGGTAAGTTTGCTTCCTATATCTCAAGCATTTTCTCTTTCTTATATTTTCTAGATGATGAAGCTTCCATTTGGTTTGATGCACCTAAAGCAAATATGCTTAGCACCAAAATAGTTTTCAAACCTAAGTTAGTTCATGTTATGAAATTTGTGTCTCTTCTCCATGGGATTCACAACATTCTCTATGCACAGCCTTAGTGTGGCTCTATAACACAATAGTCCACACAAAGGCTACACAATATACAAGAAACATAGCACACAAGGAGGCACCACACACAATAGTCCACACAAAGGCTACACAATATACAAGAAACATAGTACACAAGGGGCATGAAGAAAAAATTAGTAGGTGTTAAAAGATTGAACCTACTATCTGTGGTTGACCAAGCCACTATATGTTTCTTAAGCGCCATAAGTAAACGTTTAAGTGAAACGCTTAAGCAAGACCAACATGGCTTCGCCCCTCCGGGCCAACATGGTCTTCTTTAGCCCGTAAAGGTATAGGTATTAGGAGCACATACAAAAGTGTATGGCATCCGTTTGGCCTTTCACATGGACATTAATGGAAATAATCTCCCACTGAAGGCCAATAGGGCTGAAGTGAATATGGGAGAAAAATAAATAATGATAAAGAATACCTGAGTGCAAGTATACAAACTATACCTCCCACTTGATGGGCATGTTACACAGTATATAAGTAACTGTGTAAGGTCATGAATCAAGTAATCCCCATCAAGTGACAATAGTGTGGAAAAATATCTTGTGGTATAGCTTTAGTCAAAGCATCTACAACATTATCTCGAGTATGAACCTTCTTAAGAATAATGCACTCAGTGGCTAAGCACTCTCTAATGAAGTGATATCTCACATCAATGTGATTGGTCTTTGCATGATAGACTCGATTCTTAGCAAATGCAATGGCACTTTGACTATCACTAAGTAAATGACATGCATGTTGAGGTAGACCCATATCACAAGCAAGATGCAAAAGCCACAATGCTTCCTTAAATGCCTCACTTGTTACAACATACTCTACTTCTACAGTAGATATAATTGTATATTCTTGAAGACGCGATCTCCAAGAGATAGCACCTCCAACAAAATGAAAAATGTACCTTGATGTAGACTTATAATTTTCTACACAAGCAACATAATCAGAATCCATGTAACCGATAATGGATGATTTCCCTTTAACCTAAGCATAGACACTTGTCCTTAGTGCCACTCAAATATCTCAAAATCATCTTGGCCGCTTCTTGATGCTTGTTGCTAGGATTGGACATATATCTACTCACAAATCCCACTTCAAATGCAATATCTGGTCTCATAGCTACCATAGCATACTTGAGACTACCAACAATAGACCGATAAGGAAGTTTGGTCATGAATTCCTTTTCCTCATCTGATTTGGGGCAATCATCCTTGCTCAGTTTCACATACGTGGGTAAAGGTGTACTTAATGCCTTACCACCCTGCATATGGAACCTATGAAGTACTTTGGATATGTACTCATTTTTAGATAAGTATATGCATCTTTTACTCCTATCACGAGTAATGCGTTGTCATAGATATTTCATATCTACTTATCTTTTGGACAAAAAGCCATTGAAGTTTGAGATCAACTTTGAACATCAAGATTATATTGAACCATATATGTTCATAACCATTTATATTGAAACAAGCATATAAACCCTGAAGCTCATGAGCAAGAGGAGGTAGTTTTTTTCTCATAAGCCAGAACCCCATACCTTGTAATTCCTTATGAACCTGAACCCTCAACTTATAACATTATAATATGAAACCATATAACTATATCCATGTGAACCCTCAATTTATATCATATAAGTGTGAAAACAACTTTATGAAGCAAAAGTATTAAATCAATATAAAAAGTAAAAAGTAGTGAATCAAAACTCAAAACGTTAAAACAAAAACGTACACGAATAAAGAAAAACAAAAGCAAAACGATTTTAATTAAATCAAAAGCAATGGTGGGATTCAAAAAACTATATAAAGAGACTATAGGCTCACTTCATAAACATCATCTCAAGAGGAAGGACTGAACCTTCCATACTTATCGTTGATGGTTGAAGCCCTCTAGGAGGAGGTGTAATATTCGCATGAAGGGATGAAGACATGGAGGATTTGAAGGTGACAAGAAAAAGAAGGCTCTACACTTGAAGAAGGTGGTTCATCTACTTGAAGGAAGGAGGCGCTATCTTTTCTTCATCTTGGTGATTCTACACACATGTTTAGATCTCTATGAAGAACGTTATGATGCAACATGATAATCAATTATGAATTGGTAATTTGTATCTTTTTTATTATTTTCATTATATTTGTATGAACACTTCTTATTATGAATCGATTTCCAATGTTCCGCTATCTCTACTCTTTCAATTCTCTCTATGCTTATTGCCATATCTCATTTAACTCATGATGATGAATTATGTAAGTGATCTGATTAATTGTTTTGAGATCTTAATATTCTCTTTGAGTCTCCATTATGTCGCCTGAGCTTGCTTGAAGCACCCTGCGTGCGCCGTTGGACTTTGCAGTTGAAATGATCCACCAACCATGTGCCATCTTCTCGACATTTGAACCCAACGTGAAGAAACATCATTGCATCTCAAGTACATAAATTTACATGGTTTTGCATTGCATACATATACATTACGGAAGTGTGGTTGCTTCTTCATCCTTGGGAGCGGTAGCCTGAACAAGATTTTGTGAGTCCCTCCACAAAAACTTGCAAGTATCTTATTCTCTTCGCTTCACCCTTCTCATTGATCAAAGTTGCTACAAATTTATATTTTCATTTTTCTCACACTTGAAACCTCTTCTTCAAGCCAATTCCAGGTATTTATATTTTACTTTTACATTCATTATATAAGTGAACAATGGGCAAAAAATTTATTGCAAAACACACCACACAAGACATAGATTCTAGTTTGAAAGCATTGATTGAAAAGAATTTTTCAGAATATGATGAGCAATTTAACGAGATGAAATCACTTATCCAATCAAAAGTTGAAAAAATATTATCTCTAACTCATGACTTAGATGAATTCTTTGAAGATAATAAAACATTATGTAAACTGTTAAAAGAGATGATTGATCATGAAGTATTAAGTTTGAAATAAAAGTTTGAAATTTTGTTCAACCAAGTAAAAGAAATTCAATCATGCAAGTGTGAACATGAACATCAAGTACAAGTCAAAAATATGTCTACTCAAATTCTTGAACAAAAAACATCAATTTGAACATAGAAGATCCGCCTCTAGAGCTACACATAGAAGATTAAATTGATCTATAAGATGCTTTTGGTGTGATCAACTTAGATGCTTTTGGTGTGATCAACTTGGCCATATGTTTTGGAATTGCAATGCATATGAGAATGCTTGTAGACTTAAATTGGTCACTACAGTAGAAAGAAAAATTTGTGATTATCATGTCCATTTACCTTTGCGCTTGAATGTAGGAAGAGGTGGAATTAAAGAATATTTTGATCAAATAAAATCGAAGCTAAGATCATTTAAAAAACTTAGCGAACAATGAAAACCAAAGAGATACGATGATAAGAAATCTTCTGAACAAGAAACTATGATAGAAATTGAGAATCAAGTTAAATGTTTTGAAGAAAAGAAAAGTGAACAAATCAAGTTGGATAAACAAAAAGTTGAACAAATTTTGCAAGAAAGATTGGATGAGGATGAACAAGAATATGAAAAGTCGATACAATTGAAAAAGAAACATGATGAATACTATGTAGTATGTGATCCTGAGTTTCTAGAAAATGAAAAATTTTTTGATCAAGAAAAGGTTAAGAATTTGAAAGTTCAAATGAACCATAATATTAACGATGAATGAACTAGTCAAAGTGAACATGAAGATATCAATGAAATTGATGAGATTACAAGCAACGCTCAAAATATTAAAGAAAAGAAAAAACAATGGATTAAAGATTCTATCAATTAAATTGAACAAAATATAAAAAATTCATCAAAATCTTCTAAACTTTATCTTTATAGAAAAGAAGAAGTTGAAG
This sequence comes from Ceratopteris richardii, assembly GCA_020310875.1. Classification (NCBI taxonomy): domain Eukaryota; kingdom Viridiplantae; phylum Streptophyta; class Polypodiopsida; order Polypodiales; family Pteridaceae; genus Ceratopteris; species Ceratopteris richardii. Next base: position 89,870,844 of record CM035427.1, on the reverse strand, counting down.
ATGATCCACGATGAACAGGTGCTTATGATTGAAGATGAACCATGAAGAGATCCACAGATAGGATATAATGCGAGAAATTGTAGTGAGGATAAATTGTAAATCATGTTTTTTTCATACTAACTTTGATGTTTTTCATGAGCCAAGAACACGCTTCTTCAAAATTATCTTTGATGGTAATGATGCTCGAGATTATTGAGAGTGTTTGAGTGATTTGAGAGATTTTTTTTGATTGAGGAGTAAGAATCGACTATTGAGTTTAATGCATTTTAGTCTTCTTTCTCTACTCTCCATTATTTGCACCATATTGATTCTATTTTGTACTCAGAGTATGCATAAGCCAATGTATATTCACATATGTTTATTTCTTTAGCCTGCACAATCTACTTGCACTTGTTAAAAAAAAAAAGAGAAGGAAAAAAACATCCAATTAAAAGATAGACATCAATAATTCTGAAGTACCTCATCATTGACATCCTCTTTCCCCTTTTGCACCATGATTTTTGGAACAATGCACTTAAATTATGCATGATAGGGTCTCATTACATGGCCTTGCATTTAGGCACGTATTGAGATTAACCTATGCACTTTGAGTGATTGTAAGGATTGACGTATATGCACATTGATATGTATGTGAGTGAGTGCTTTCATCCTAATATTTGCACCGTGTTTGTTTACTTATGCACCTAAAGTATGCATGATAGGGTCTCACTACATGACCTTGCATCAAGGCACATTTTGAGCTTTACCCATGCACTTTGAGTGATGGAAAGGATTTAATATGTAAAAAAACATGAAATGTATGAAAGTGAGCACACATGCCTCATCAATGAATGCCAAATACCTTATCTTTTGCACCATATTTTTACCATGCATTTTCAAAGTATGCAATTGATAGGGCTACATTATATAGCCTTGCATAGACACATTTTTTATCATCAAGGATGATGTGCAGGTTTAGTAGGGGTGAATGTCGTAGATATTTCATATCTACTTATCTTTTGGACAAAAATCCATTGAAGTTCGAGATCAACTTTGAACATCAAGATTCTATTGAACCATATATGTTCATAACCATTTATATTGAAACAAGCATATAAACCTTGAAGCTCATGAGCAAGAGGTAGTGTTTTCCTCATAAGCCAAAACCCCATACCTTGTAATTCCTTATGAACCTGAACCCTCAACTTATAACATTGTAATATGAAACCATATAACTATATCCATGTGAACCCTCAATTTATATCATATAAGTGTGAAACCAACTTTATGAAGCAAAAGTATTAAATCAATAAAAAAAGTAAAAAGTAGTGAAACAAAACTCAAAACCTTAAAACAAAAACGTGCGCGAATAAAGAAAAACAAAAGCAAAACGATTTTAATTAAATCAAAAGCAATGCTGGGATTCAAAAAATTTTATGAAGAGACTATAGGCTCACTTCATAAAAATCATCTCAAGAGGAAGGACTGAACCTTCCATACTTATCGTTGATGGTTGAAGCCCTCTAGGACGAGGTGTAATATTCTCATGAAGAGATGAAGACATGGAGGATTTGAAGGTGACAAGAAGAAGAAGGCTCAACACTTGAAGAAGGTGGTTCATCTACTTGAAGGAAGGAGGCGCTATCTTTTCTTCATCTTGGTGATTCCACACACATGTTTAGATCTCTATGAAGAACGTTATGATGCAACATGATAATCAATTATGAATTGGTAATTTGTATCTTTTTTATTATTTTCATTATATTTGTATGAACACTTCTTATTATGAATCGATTTCCAATGTTCTGCTATCTCTTCTCTTTCAATTCTTTCTATGCTTATTGCCATATCTCATTTAACTCATGATGATGAATTGTGTAAGTGATCTGATTAATTGTTTTGAGATCTTAATATTCTCTTTGAGTCTCCATTATGTAACTTGAGCTTGCTTGAAGCACCCTACGTGCAGTGTTGGACTTTGCGGTTCATTAGGGGAAAAAATGAACTCTGAATGGGCCTTTTAGATTAAGGAGTGATTAGTGATGGACCAGTGAGAAGAGGGTGGTGGCCACAGTCTAGTCTAGGCAAGGCATAGGCTTCCCTTGTTTTTGTGTGGTCAAAGAGGAGAAAACCACCTAGATCTTGTGGTTTTGGCCATTTGAATGGTTTTGAAAGCCTTTCAAATGAACTCCAGCCCTTGGATTGATTAAAGATCTAAAGGTTGAGGTTTAACTGCAAAAGTCAAGGCAATATTGGATTTGAGCCCTTGGATTTTTTTGAAATGCATGGCTAAGATCGTATGGCCCTTCAAAAAGCGCCTTTCATTGCTACCCATTGGATCTTGAAGTCGATCGGACGGCTCAGATCAGTACCTCAGCAAAAAATGCGCGTTGGATTTTCCTCCATCCGATTCAGACTTGATCCTATGGCTCACATTCAGATCCACCTTTGGATCCAACTTTCAAAAGCGCCTTTTGATCTATGCCATCAGATGAAGTCTCTATCGGACGGCTCCGGAGCATTCCTCTCTCTAGATCAGCCCAAAATACGCTCATCCATTGGATTTAAGAGCATCTAACGGCCGAAAAAGCTGCAGAATTCTACAAATGCAATCATGAGCGAATCTAGAACCCCACGCCTTCTCAGATCAATCTCTCTCTAGATTTCCCACGCTTTAAATCCTAGCCGTCGGTGATGATTGCATCCGATGGCCAAGAGTGCATTCGACTGCCCATTTTCTAGAAAGTTTTTTGTCCTCTTGTGACAGGCAACTAAAGAAAATTGTAGCCGTCGATATGATCATATCCAAGGGCAAAAAATGCCCACGAGCCCATTTAGCCTGAGCACCAACTTGAGAAAAATTATTTTATTATGAAAACCACTAGTGGTATTTTTTCTAGCCTTTAACCCTATTTTTGCTAATCTTAATCCCTAAAAATTAGGGATCCTTACAAGGCCCATGCAGGGTTCATTTTTTCCCCTAATGTTAACTGATCCACCAACCGTGTGCCATCTTCTCGACAACGCATGCCATGAATATATTTGGCATCCCCCAAATCCTTCATATCAAATGTTGCACTCAACTTCTTTTTGAGAATTGGCAAGTCATAAGATGACTTCCCGACAATCAACATATCATGGACATAAAGTTTCAAGCATATCAAGCTGCCATCTGGGCATCTTTTTGTGTGGAGACAATGAGCGTCATTGATTCTTGAATAGCCTTAAGAATTCATAAAAGCATCAAAATTTTGGTACCATTTTCTAGGGGATTGTTTAAGCCCGTATAAGCTCTTCTTCAACTTATATACTAGACTTTCTTATCTAGGAACTACATAACCCTCTGGTTGTTCCATCTCATCTCTAAGATCTCCTTGCAAGAAAGTAGTTTTCACATCCATTTGGACTAGCTCTAAGTCTTTCATTGCAAGGAATCTAAGAAACATTCGCAAGATAGTGATCTTGACCACTAGAGAGAAGATTTACTCAAAATCAGCACCCTGTTGCTTCGTAAAACCATTTGCAAGTCATGCGTTATACTTTGGGGAAACAATATCTGAGTGAATTTCAGTTTATATAACCATTTAAATGGTAAAGCTTTCCTACCCTTTGGAAAAGGTACTAAATACCAAGTATCATTCTTGTGAATAGAATCCAAATCACTCTTCATAGCACACTCCCACTTGACATGATCCTCTATCTACATAACCTTGTTGTAGCAAGAAGGCCAACCAACATCTATTGGCATAGCAAAATCAAAACCTGGAACATATGTATCAGGTGGATGTGAAGCACATGCAAAGCATCTAAATGGTTGCAGAATTGGAACACTTGCATACTGATATGATCAAAGATTTGTTGATATATTTAGGTAGTGATGTGTGTGAACACTCTAGGACTGCTGGGGCAACTTTTTCCCTCTTTAGGAGGTTTTTTTCCCCCGGCTTGTATATACACCTATTGCCCTAATGGGCTACTTATCTTTGTACATTCTCTAGTAATACATTCAGTATTGTGTGTTTGTGCTCCAAGCTTCTTCTTCTTCCTTGTGCTGTTCGCGTGCTTCTGTAGACGTCTATCTCCAACCATTGGTATCAGAGCAGGTCGTCGCTTCTTCTAGGGTGCCGTCGACACTCCTCCGTTTGCAGTCTCAAATTCACATGAAATTTGGTGAGCATACTCAGGGTGTTTCCGAGATCAAAACAGCTTCGGTATGTGGTGCCGAAATCGAGATCTGAGCTCGTTTTGGCCTCCGAACGCACTATCGCAGTGCTTGTGCAGGCTATTTCATCCTTTTGTGTCAAAGGTATATAGCAGTTTCTGTTCGCCAGTTTAAGCATCTCAAAGTCTGCTACAGGTCTAGCAGAACTCGTCTGGGTTGTTCCGTTCAACTTTTTGAGATACAGTCAATTTTCTGCATCAAGGTATTTTAGTCACCGGCCATGGCTGAAAGCAGTGATGTATTCCGTATGTTGGCTATTGAGGATAAGTTGGATGGTACCAACTACCCATTATGGGCTTATATGATGCGACATGTACTGGTTGCAAAAGGATTGTGGAACATTGTGCAAGGTGTTGAAAGACGTCCTGTTACACCTGTAACGACAGGTACTGCAAATACAAGTGTTGGAGCTGATGAAGATGGTGTCGAAGATGATATTCCACAGATTCCTGTTCGTGCTACTGTTTCTGTTGCACCTACTGCAGAGAAGATTCGTTGGGATGGCAGAGATGCCCAGGCACATGCATTGATAGCTTTGTCTGTCAAACATGCCATTATTCCTCACATTCGCTCTTGCAGAACAGCAAAGGATGCTTGGGATACACTTACCACTTTGTACCAGGCTAGGAATGAGGCTCGTGTTGCTTACCTCCGAAAACAGTTGGAGAGTGAGCACATGAATGAAGGTGATTCTATGGACAATTTTCTTACAAAGATCAAAGACCTGAAGGAACAATTGATTTCTGCTGATGAGGTTATACCAGATAGCTCACTTGTGTAGACCGTTCTGAATGGTCTTCCTGATTCATATCAGAGTTTTGCCTCTACTCTTCGATTGATGATGAAAGGCAATCCGAATGCCTTGTCATTTGAGGAATTAGTCTCTGTTCTGTTGCATGAAGATCAGTCCAGGCAGAACAGGTCCATTATGCGTGTTGCAGATCAAGCTTTCCTGGCTAGTCAGAAGGGCAAAGGAAAATGGAGCTCTTCTACTAGTAAGCAGAAATCTGCAAAGGCTGCACAATCGAAGAACCAGGATAAACATGAGAAGAAATCAGAAAAGCAGAAATTGTTCTGCAAGTAGTGTAAAGGAAATGATCATATTATAAAGAACTGTCCAAAACTGGCTGCTAAAGAGGCAAAGAAGAAAGAGGCTGGAATGGTTTACACCAAAAACAGAGTCTGCAAATCTTGTGCAGGAAGAAGAATGGGCGTTTACTACTGTCTGCAGTTTTGACCCATCTTCTCATGATCAATGCATGTCTGGAGTAGACTCAGATGTTTGGTACTTTGACAGTGGGGCGACCAAACATATTACCTCGCAGCACAGTTTCTTCTCTTCACTCGAGCCTGCCCCTACAAGGAATACTGTCACATGCGCCAATAACTCCTCTTATCCTGTTATGGGAGTTGGTAAGATCATTTTGTCTACTGCTGATGGTAGTTCTTTCACTTTGTCAGATGCTTTATTTGTGCCAGGGATAAAAAAGAACCTCTTATCAGTTTCTGCATTAGCCAAGATTGGCTTGGTTGTGAAATTCGCTGATAACAGGTGTACAGTTCATGATCTCTCAACTGGCGATGTGATTATTGCTTCTGGCATTTTATGTCGTGGGCTGTATAAGCTCATAGACTATGAAAGATCTGTGAATGATTGGGCATGTGCAGTTCATGATTCTCAGGCTATGTCAGATGCAAAGCTTTGCATGCACGCTTTGGTCATCTGAATTTTGCTAGTTTGTTACGCCTGCAGAAATCTGAAATGGTGTCCTCTTTGCCCAAACTTGAGGCACCTGGAAAACATGTTTGTGAAGGCTGTATTTTGGGCAAAATGTAGCATTCTTCCTTTCCAAAAGATGGTTCAGTTCGGGCTACGCAGAAATTGCAGCTTGTACATAGTGATGTCTGTGGTCCTATGCAGACACCCTCTTTTGGAAATTACCTTTACTTCCTTACTTTCATTGATGATTTTTCCAGGCATGCATGGGTATATCCACTCAAAGCAAAATCGGAAGTATTCATGTGCTTCAAACAGTTTTTGGTTTTGGCTGAAAATATGTCAGCATGTAAAATGGGCACCCTCCGTTCTGATCGAGGGGGGGGAATATATGTCTTCATATTTTAATGCATTTCTGGCTGAACATGGGATAAAACACCAGTGTACAGTGCCGTATACACCTCAACAGAATGGAGTTGCTGAACGAAAGAATAGGTCACTCATGGAGATGGCGAGGTGCATGGTCAAAAGTCAGGCTTTACCACATAGTTTCTGGCTTGAGGCTGTCATGTGTGCAGCATATGTACTGAACAGGTGTCCCACTAAAGCATTGCAGTCGTTCACTCCATATGAGGCTTGGCATGACCGCAAGCCATCTGTTGCTCATCTGCGTGTTTTTGGTTGTTTGGCATATGCATTAGTGCCTGAACAACATCGCAGAAAATTGGATGATAAGGCAGTAAAATGTATTTTTGTTGGGTACAGTTCTGAAAGTAAAGGCTATTGTCTGTATCATCCACAGACTAAACGCATTCTGGTTAGCCGTGATGTTGTCTTTGTGGAAGATGCTATTCAGCCATTGCTTTCATGTACTAAGGAGACATCTGTTAGCTCTAAAGACATGTATGATACTTTGATGCCTCTTTTTACAGGTGGACAGGGTAGTGCTGGTCCTAATGAGGCAACTTCTCAGCCTTTGCAGGTTTCATATGATGATGCAGATCATTCCATTTCTGATGCAGATTTACATGATGCACTTGTTGATGAGAGAGCTGATATTGAGCAGGCAAAAACTATGCCAAAATGGCTGGTGCAGACTTTGAGTGACAACAAATTAGATGCACCTTTGTCATATCGTACTCGTTCAGGCTCTCATAGTGCCTCCTTTGCATTAGATTGCTATGCTATGGCTGCATCTAGTCTCTGTGATGAGAATGAGCGTGTTTCTTTTGATGAAGCACAAAATTCAGGAAATTGGATGGCTGCTATGCAATCTGAATATGATGCTATAATGAAGAATGGTACATGGTCTTTATGTGACTTGCCTCCTGGCAAGAAGGCCATTCGCACTAAGTGGGTATACAAGCTGAAGCGTAAACCTGATGGTACAGTTGACAGGTATAAGGCTAGGCTTGTTGCAAAGGGTTATGCGCAGGAAAGAGGCATTGATTTTGATGAGACCTTTGCACCTACATGTCGTATGACTACTGTTCGGAACATTTGTGCACTTGCAACCCATCATGGTTGGAATGTACATCAGTTGGACATTAGAACAACATTTCTGAATGGTGACTTGCATGAAGAAGTGTATGTTTTTCAGCCCCGTGGCTTTGTGCCGAAAGGGCATGAAAACCAGGTGTGCAGGTTAAAGAAGGCGTTATATTGTTTAAAGCAAGAACCACGTGCTTGGTATGAGAAGATACATGCCTATCTGATTGCACATGGTTTTGAGAACAGTCCAACTGAAAGCACCTTATATGTTAAGTGTGCTAATGATGTGCTTCTGATCATTGTTGTCTATGTAGACGACATGCTGCTCACTGGTCCTATTGAGAAGCATATTGCTGATTTTAAGGCTGATTTGCATGCCTCATTTGAGATGTCTGATTTGGGGCATTTGCATCACTATTTGGGCATTCAGTTTATGCAAGTTGATGGTGGAATGGCTTTGTGTCAAACGAAATATATTGACACATTATTGCAGTGTTTTGGCCTTGAAGACTGTAAGCCTATTGCCATTCCTATGGAGACAGGTTTATGATTGAGTCTTCATGATGCTGGAGATGCATTTGATGTTGTTCTCTATCAGCAGGCTGTTGGATGCTTTACTTACTTATGCAGTACTGGGCCAGATATTCAGTTTGCTGTCTCACAGATGAGCAGGTTTATGCATTGCCCAAGAGTCACGCATTGGAAGGTGTGTAAGCGCATCTTTTGCTACTTGAGTGGTACTCGACTACTTGGGTTGTTTTATCCCAAGGGGGGATCACTACCGCCAGATTTGCATGCTTTTTCTGACTCAGATTGGGCTTGTTGCTATGACACTCGTGTGTCCACCAGTGGTTTTTGCTTCATGCTTGGTAGCTCATGTATATCTTGGTTGAGCAAGAAGCAGCCTACTGTGGCCACTTCTAGTTGTGAGGCTGAGTATGGGGCAGCTTTCACAACGACTGTTGAGTGTGTGTGGCTCAGACGCCTTATGGCTGATTTGGGTGTTGGCCAGTCTTCTGCCACCACCATCTTCACTGACAGTCAGAGCGCATTGGCAGTTGCGAGGAACCCTGTGTTCCATGCTCGCACTAAGCACATTGAGGTGCATTATCACTATGTCAGGGAGAGGTTCTCTGCTGGGGAGATCAGCTTGGCATATGTGCCCACGCAAGAGAACATTGCAGACCTTTTCACGAAGGCTCTGCCTAGGGAGAAGTTTGAAGCTTTCCGCAAAGCTTTGGGCTTACTTCCTTTTGTGGAGTGATTTCCACATAGCTTGGCACTTCCTTATACATGAGTGCCAGCTCCTTGTTCACCGCATCACTCCCAGGGGGGATTTGTTGATATATTTAGGTAGTGATGTGTGTGAACACTCTAGGACTGCCGGGGCACTTTTTTCCCTCTTTAGGAGGTTTTTTTCCCCCGGCTTGTATATACACCTATTGCCCTAATGGGCGACTTATCTTTGTACATTCTCTAGTAATACATTCAGTATTGTGTGTTTGTGCTCCAAGCTTCTTCTTCTTCCTTGTGCTGTTCGCGTGCTTCCGCAGACGTCTATCTCCAACAACATTCTCTTGAACATCCCTATGTGCAACATTTTCAAGCATACTAACTGGAGGAGTAATAACCTCAAATACCACGGTTCTCACTTCAAACTCTTTAATGGGTTGTTTATGCATATTAGATTCATTGAAAATGACATCACTACTTTTGATCACTAATCATGTTTTAGGATCCCATAAGAGATATGCAAATTGTCCTTCTCGACCGTATCCAAGAAAAATGGATTTTTTGACTTATGGCCCAACTTTTATCTAAGGTTCTTGGGTATATGAACATATGCTTCATACCCAAAAAATCAAAGATGATCATAATATAGTGGCTTCCTTGTCCGTAAATCTTGCGCCACTTTCAAACCTTTTGCAAATTTTATTGTGAAGCCATTATTTGAGACTAAAGGTGATGTTAGTTTTAGCCATCCTTTCCCATCCTTGATGAGGCCTTCTGCCACAAAGCCCTTCTCAGTGTCACGGATCTTCCATTCAACTAAAGCAGATATGAAAAACCATAGGGCTACTAGTCTAGATGCAAAGTTGGGGAAGAAAGGACTGATGTTCGATCAACATGTTAGAGAAACATTTTCTTTTTAAGGAGAACTTCTTTGTGCTACCGAGTATCTTTTCCTTGGTCACTAATGAGTAGGGAAAATTTGGGGGTAAAATATCCTTCAGTCTAGGTCTCACAAAAACATACTATCAAAAGGAGAGCCTCCATGTGGATAGGTGGGGCCTCTCAAGAGGAAAGAGACAAAAGGGAGGAACTCTAGGAGTGAAAGGGCATCGAAGCTGAGGTTTTTGCTAAGGATCCACTTCAAATGTAGAAAGGAAAATCACAAATATGGTTACCTTGACGTGTTTCATGTAAGAATAATCTTGTGATTTCGCCCATTAAAACTCCAATCCATAGATAACCCTAGAAACAATCAGCCCTTGTGGGTACCCAAGAAAGCTCCAAATAGAATATTAGAAACTCCTAGGATACTAAGGAAATCCACTACCATTAGTACCTAGTGGCCAAAGAAGGAAGCTTCAATCCCAACGAAATCTAGAATATTTTAAAAAAAGTTTCAAAAATTTAGAAATGACCCAAACTCATTAGATAATCCCATGATTGAACCATTTCTAGAACCACCCAAACTCACAATATCAAATTTGTATAAAATTCTTCAATTGAATTAGCTTGTAACAAAGCTTCTATGTGAAAAGACCATGTGCTAATTGCACAACCTTGTGTTTTGCACCATGATTTTCTTTTTCCCTTTGAAATTATGCATGTTATAGGGCCACACTAAGGCTATGCATAGACATTTTTGTGAATCCCATCACTAGAGGAAAAAATAAGGCTTGCATGGGTCTTATAAGGATTCCTAATTTTTAGGGATTAAAAAGCTTAATCTAGGGGATTAAGTGGCTAGAGAAAACAACTAGTGATTTTGTGTAATAAAATAATTTTTCATAGGAGTTTCTTTATGAATTCAAAAAATGGAATTTTTCTGACCTTTGGATGCTTCAATATGACGTTTAAAATTGAAAATGATATAATTCTAGAGAGAGTGTGTCTGACATGCATGGGGTCTAAGAGAATCCGAGCCATTTGATGAGTTTTGCATCCAATGGCACATGTCAAAAGGAACTTTCTCTTGTGCTAAATTATCCTCAACCATTAGATCATATGGGGATCCAATGGTGAGCATTTTAGGCGCTCAATTCAACTCTCTTTCAAACAACATTGTCTGATTGAGTAGCCAATCTGATGGTTTATATTCCATCGTGTAATTTTTTTGAAGACAAACATCTGAGCCATTGAAGATCATGCAAATCCAATGGCTGTAATTGATTGTTGAGCTTCCCAAAACCATTCTAACAAGCAAACCCACTAGTTCTAGGTGGTTTTTTTCTTTTTTGACCACTCAAAAACAAGGGAAGCCTAGGCCTAGTGTAGGGCTCCTCAATCATAGGTTAGAAGAAAAGCATGGAAAGGTTACCCATTCCATTCTAAAACTACCAAATGTGTGCAATTCTTCATTGCTACGGCTCCACTTCAAGTGTAGAAAGGAAAATCACAAATATGGTTACCTTGACGTGTTTCATGTACAAATAATCTGATGATCTCACCCATTAAAATGCAACTCCATAGACAATCCTAGGAAACAATCATCCCTTGCGGGTCCCCAAGCAAGCTCCTAATAGAATATTACACACTCCTAGGATACTAAGGAAATCGACTACCATTAATACCAATTGGCTAAAGAAGTTCAATCCCAAAGAAAACAAGGATAGTATAAAAGTGGATTCCAAAATCTAGAAATGACCCTAGTTCATTTGATGCTCCGTGATTGAATCATTTCTAGAACCATCCAAGCTCACAATATAAAATTTTTATAAAATTCTTCAATGGAATTAGCTTATAAGAAAGGCTCTATGTGAGAAAAACACGTGCTAATTGCACAACCTTGTGTTTAGCACCATGTTTTTCTTTTGTCCTTTGAAATTATGCATCTTATAGGGCCACAGTTAGGTTGTGCATAAACAATGTTGTGAATCCCATGGAGAAGAGAGACCTATTTCATAACGTGAACTAACTTAAGTTTCAAAATGATTTTGGTGCTAGACATCTTTGCTATAGGTGCATCAAACGAAATGGAAGCTTCATCATCTAGAAAATATAACAAAGAGAAAATGATTGAGATATTGGAAGCAAACTTACCAAAGAACACTAGCTTATAGGGTAACGAACCTAGATAGAGTTCTAGTGCATACAATGACAGGAGACCCATATATTAACCACCATTGTACACAAGAGTTTGTTAAAATTATATATCCTATTTAATAGTTTTATGAAATTCACAAAGAAATTAAGGTGATAGAGGCTGGAAAGAAGTTAAAAATATATCATTTTTTACTTTCCACTAATACACATTGATGCAATGAGACGTATGGAATTCCTTTCTACTTTTGAATTTGAAGAGAGGCTACTAGGGACTACTATGGTGACAAACTTCTCAAGCTAGAAGTAGGGAATTGCAACAGATAGAAATTTTATTGCATGTGCTCTAAAGTTCCCAATTCTAGATAAGAATAGTATGAGTGTTGTCGGAAAGTTTTCAACCTTTCCATTGATGACCAGAGAAAATGAAAACAACTTTATTGGTGATCTCAAACCTTTTATATCACTGTTGATTAGTTGTTATGGATTGGAATTAACCACTTTGAAAGTGTTTATAGGTACAAATGATGATGAAGATTCTATGTTCATATTAGGGTTTACCCTAATTTTACATTGAATAAGTTTTATGTTCATACATTCAAGAATTATGGGTATTCAATCCTAGGGTTTCTTGAATTCATGTGTTGTTTATGAAAATGGGTTACTGTTAGGGTTTATGTCAATGTCAATGAGTTAAGATAGGCTTCAAAAGGATTTTAATGGGTTATCAGGGATTACCAAAGGGTTTCAAGTAAGTTTTCAAGGGTTTTATTGAAATTTAAGGGTTAAAGTAACATGTATTTAATTAAATTAATGTTTAAAATGAATATTTATGTATTAAAAATTAAAATATGAATTAAAGTAATTAATTTACTCATGTGTGTGCATTTAAATATTAAGGTTCTAATATATTAATTTCTTAACCTAAGCCTAATTTAAATGCATTATTAAATTAAGAAAATTAGGATAATTAATGAAAATGAAAATGAAGTGAATAAATAATGAGTGGTGTATGTGAGTGGTATTTAAAGAGTGGTGTGAGTTAAGTGTGTAACTAAAGTGGTTAAAGTAAACAATTAAAGATGTGGTAGCTATTTGTGCAAGATAAAAGAATGGATTAGATAATTTATGCATTTAAAGTGCAAAAAGTATGTGGTTAAAAGAATGGAACAAGTGAGTTATGTGAGAAAAGTTAATTTAAAGTATGGTGGAAAAATATGGGTTAAAGAATGGATGAGAAATAAAGTAGAAACCAAAAGAGTGGTAAGCTGAGGATCTGTGTGAGTATATATATGTGTATGTGCCATGAGTTTTTCCTAATGTTTTGTTTCAGGTACTCATTTTATTCCTTCACTTCTTGCTCTTAATGATTAGAAGAGAGTTAGCTATTGCACGTATTCTAAGTGAAAAGCTTCCTTTGTTGCTAGATTTTTAATAGTCTTAGAAAGAGAGAGTATATTTTTTCTCTCTCTTTTTCTCCTTGATTCTACGCAGGATGGACTTGACAAGGCCTTCGAAGCTCATATCTTCTCCTCCTGAGTATGATTGTGATGCTTTATAATCAAAGCAATGATTCAGATGCTTTGATGTCGATTGTCTTGACCTATGGAAGAGAAGAAACGGAAGTTCAATGCGCATCAGATGCATACTCTAACTCTCCCATCTCTGACAGGCGGCAGCCACGTAGGGCTCTGACAATGGACGTCCGCATCAGAGAGATGCATAGTTAGAGAGAGAGATATTATCTCCCTTCCCCTCCACGGACTGCGCGCGGAAGCACTGAAGAGAGAGAGAGAGAGAGAGAGAGAGAGAGAGAGAGAGAGAGAGAGAGAGAGAGAGAGAGAGAGAGAGAGAGAGAGAGAGATTCTCTCCCTTCCCCTCCACGGACTGCGCGCGGCAACGCCGCAGAGAGAGAGAGAGAGAGAGAGAGAGAGAGAGAGAGAGAGAGAGAGAGAGAGAGAGAGAGAGAGAGAGAGAGAGAGAGAGAGAGAGAGAGAGAGAGAGAGAGAGAGAGAGAGAGAGAGAGAGAGAGAGAGAGAGAGAGATCGACAGAGAGAAAGAAAGGTGCAGAGAGAGAGTGAGAGAGAGAGAGAAAGAGAGAGAGAGAGAGAGAGAGAGAGAGAGAGAGAGAGAGAGAGATCGGCAGAGAGAGAGAGAGATCGACAGAGAGAAAGAAAGGCGCAGAGAGAGAGTGAGAGAGAGAGAGAGAGAGAAAGAGAGAGAGAGAGAGAGAGAGATCGGCAGAGAGAAAGAAAGACGCACAGAGAGAGAGAGGGTGAGAGAAAGAGAGAGAGAAAGAATGAGAGGGAAAGCCGAGAGTGAGAGAGAGAAAGAATGAGAGGGAGAGTGAGAGACAGAGAAGTTAGATATACATTTATATATGTTTTTATTAAATTAATGATATTTAAATAGTTATTGAATTGTTTAATTAGCAATTGGTATTGTATAAATAGATACATACTTCAAAAGTTTAGTTAAGTTTTATTATGCATCTGTATGTGTTATTAATACATACACATAAGCATGTAATTGCACTAGTGTTAGCATGTGCATATGTGTGCGTTACAGTAAGTGTTAGCATAAGTATATGCATGAGAGTATGTAGTAAATGCATGTGTTACTATGTATGCAGAGCAAAGGATCTAGAGGTAAGCTAAAGCAGGAACTAGGATCTCTTTAGCTAAATGGGTCAGATTTAAGGAAGCTTACCTATATAAAACAAGCCTACTTCTACTAGGAGTTGCAAGTTAAGGGTTCCTTTAACTATTCATATGACAGCCATAGGTCTCTAATCCCTATCTTCTCTTCAAGCACGTTCCTACTTCAGTGTAAATTCTACTTTTCATAATTTTAAGAAGTTTCTTAACCTATCTGAAGAATGTACATATCTAATTATTACAATGCATGAACTTTCATAATAAATTAAAACATAAATCAGGTTTAGAACTTTTTCACCTGATCTATATTGACTCCATCTTCAGCTCTCTTTAAGTTCATCAGAACTTTTTCCATAAAAATCTTCAATTGCTTTGAGAAATTCATCTTCAGGACCTGTAAGCGATCATAAAGTAGAAGCTACACAACAAGTAATCTTCATTATCATGTATCTTGCAAATATAAATTCATATATTCTATCAGATTCATCTTCATCATGGCACAAATTTCATCATAAGAAATTCATAGTGGTTATAATTGTCATAAATAATGCATTCTTAATTTTTATAATAGGTTTTTCAACCTATGAAACAAAATTCATAAATTTCACATTAGGTTTTTCAACCTATGAAACAAAATTCATAAATTTCACATTAGGTTTTTCAACCTATGTAACGCAATCATAAGTTTCACATTAGGTTTTTCAACCTTTGTAACAAAGTTCATAAATTTTAGGAAAAATCATAATGTTCATAGTTTTTTTTAACTTGTATCTTTATAAATGAGCATCATATTTTTTTTGATATCAATGAAAAATTCATATTTGGATTATAGAAGTTCCTCTTACTCATCATATGGTATGTCAATATTATCATCATCATATTGTATCATATTTTCATGTTCTTCATATTTATCATGATCATATGTATATTTCTTTCTTTTAGAAGTATATCATTATAATTGTTATAAATAAAAATCATTTTTTTAAAAATATTCATCATTTCATTATAAGAATGTTCCTCATAATTGTTCATCATAATAGATTTCTTCCTATTTATGAAAGAAAGAAAATCATAAGTTCATCAAAGCATAATGTAAAACTTCATCATAAGCTAGCTTTTCCAAGCATAAAACTTCATAAAACAAAACAATTTAGGTATTTGTTTCTCAACTTTAGGAAAGCAGCATATATGCAATATAAAAAATTGAAAAGTTTTATCTTCAATAAACAATTCCATCATAATAAAACTATTTCTCGTAAATTCTTCTCATTTTTCTTAACTTTAGATGAGTTTTTAATATTATTTTCAATCTTCAATATGGCTTCTTGTACCCATTTTCCCATCTTCTTGTCATGTTCTAATTGAATTTGAAGATTTTCATCTTCAGATGTTTGTACTATTCTTTTATCAGTTTTATTTTGATCACATTTATTGTCATTTTCTTTGACTTTAGGTTCTGTTTTATCCACATATATGTCTTCATTTCCATTAATTGATTGTTCATTTTCATCATCTTTTATCCTGACATCTTCTTCTTTCCTAATCTTTTTCAATGTATCTTGATCCTTAGATGTAGTTTGAATATCAATGTTACTCATAGATTTAGGTTTAAGAAGGTTTTGATCATTGTCCAAGCATTCACATTTAGTCACAATCTTGGTGTTCAGAGAATGTAATTGACATACATTGCTTTTCTCATTATGACTCCTAGGTTTCCATTGTTTTTGAAGTTTGGTTTTAGGACTAAATTTTGTTTGGTCAAAATAGTCTATCATCCCTCCTCTACCTAAGTTTAATCTCAAAGGTAATTGTGTTTGATAATCACATATTTTCTGTTCACTTTCAAGTACCAATTGTTGGCTACATGCTTTCTCATAGGCCATACAATTTCCATAAGTATGACCTAGTTGGTCACACCAAAAGCATCTTACAGTTCTCTTTGGTCTAGGAACGACTCTTCTATGATCGGGTAAAGGTTTTTGGTCAATAAAATATATAGATCTACTTTGAACTTGTACATGATATTTATCTTTGCATTCACATGTAGCACTTTCTTGTATTTGATTGTTTAATCTTTCAATGTTCTCTTTTAAACTTGCAATGTCATGACCAATAGTTTTGAATGATGAAATTTCTTTTACATGATTTACTAATGTTTCCATATTTTCATTTAAATTTTATAGTTCATAATGAAGAATTCCTTCTAAATTCCTAAACTCATGATCAAATTGAGTATCTATTGACTTAAGAGTTGCATTAAAATCAGATACTACTGTAGTTAAGATTGAAAGAAACGAGCTTAAGGATTCAAACTTAGAATTCAGCTTTAAATCTATAGAGGAAACTAATCGTGATTCCATATCAGGCAGAAGGTTCTCTACATTAGATTTCATTTTGTTTAACTATGTGCAAACCAGGAAAATTCAAATATAAATACCTGGAATTTGGTTCCGGTCGGATGTACCTGAGTCGCAATGCCGATTTGTTCACGTCAGGTTCACCAAATTGTCGGCGCGAAAGCGACGGTCTCTGGATCAGGGCAACCGCCGAGAATACGGCGCACGCGGGGTGTTTGGAGCAATCTCAGGTAGATGGACATGCAAAGATAATGAATTAGATCAGAATAAAAAACCCTCCGTATTGTGTCATCAAGCAAGTAGTCGTGATTCATAGTCTTTACAAGTTTTTAGTCCTTGGCAATAAACTCATGAATTAAGTAATTTTTATCCTTCAACATTCTGAAAATAAGGGACATGTATATGGTTTAGTTTCATGTGAACTCTAACCCGAACAAAGGGTTGAATAACTTCGGTACATTGAACAAAATGTACCCACTATGTTTCACAATACATATGCACGTTCAGACTCAATGAGCTTCTTTTTAAATACACATGTGATCTAACCTTTGAATTGTTTCTGTAAGTGATTTATTTTGATGTTCAAAATTAATAGTGAATTTATTGCGCCGATCGTACAGTACTTGATATAAATTGGAATAGCACTTGTAAGTAAGTTCACTCAATTAAACAAAAGCACATTATGCATCAATCTTCTTTTTCTGTATGCAGGGCTCTCATAATAACATTTCTAATGTTCCATATGTATTGGAAATGAAGAAGAATTTTCTTTTCATCTCTACATTCTTGTTAGATGGTTACAAGGTCATATTCAAGAAAGATTAATGCCATATCATCAGTCTAAATAAGTAGTGCCTTTTGTAAGGAGAAAATAGAAGTGGAATGTTTTTAGTGTCCAAAATTAGTCATTAAAATGTTGCTAGGTCATCAACATCTAAGGAAACATGAAGTTATGGCATGCTAGATTTGGTCATATCAAGTTTACAACTCTCAAGCACATTAATGACCAAAGTATGGTGGAGAGCCTTCCCACTTTTTACCAGATTATGCAGAAGCATGTGAAGGATGTCTTGAAGGAAAGTTATGCATGCTACCATTCTACAAGAAGCATGGATATATCACAACTACCAAGAAATTATAGATTATGCATTCGGATGTCAATGCTTCTATGAGAGCACATTCCATTCAAGGATTCATATATTTTGTTATATTCGTAGATGATTTCTCTATATATTCATGAGTTTTTGTCCTAAAGCAAAGTCAGAAGTATTCTCAACATTCAAAAAATTCTTAGTTATTGTTGAAAATGAAAGTCAATCAAAGATCTAAATTTCAAGAAGTAATAGAAGAGGAGAGTATTTGTCAAAAGACTTCAAGTCTTTTCTAGAAGACAGAGGAACCTCCAATCAACTAACTATTGCCTAGACTCTAAAACAGAATGGTGCTATAGAGAGGAGGAGTAAGAAAATTTTTGAAATGATTCATAGTATCATAACCTCAAAAAAACCTTCACTTAAATTTTGGTTTGATGTAGTACACACATCAAACCACATTCTTAATAGGTTTTCCACAAAACCTTTAAAGGTTAATACTCCTTGTGAAGCTTATATGGGAAGAATCCCAATGTGAATAAATTCAAAAATTTTTGATCTCCAGCCTATGTTCATATTGAGAGGAAGGATCATGGTAAGCTAGATGTCAAAGCAATCAAAGCAGTATTCAAACATCTTTCCACATCCCAAGTATTGGCAACCTCGAGACTCTAGACAAAGGCAAGCTATCTGATGAGCTACAAATGAAAACCCTAGTGTGCATCATTGTATTAACTCTGTGAGTTTGATCCAGAACATTAATCCGTCTAAATTGTTGCATCATTGTATTGACGTAGTCAGTTTGATCCACAACATTAATCCGTCTAAATTATTGAGTGGTGCCGAAAGGGATTCTTGGAAATTGAAAAAGTGTTGCATCAATTGGTTAGGAAACTGAATACTAATTAAAATTTGCTACCCTAAGGAATTTTTAGCAAATTACATTTTTAATGAACACGCGAATTTTCAGCGATTTGCATTTTTTTTGGCGAAGCTTTAGTCATGCTTTTTGACGCGTTTTTTTGGGGAAGATGATAAAAAGGTTTTTTGACAAGTTTGTTTTTGGGGAAGTTGACTTTTTTTTTCTTTGATTCTCTGAATATGCAAACAAAACAAAAGCTGATGGTTCTGATTTATTTACACTTACCACATTGTACTGGGCTAGGAATGAGGCTCGTGTTGCTTACCTCCGAAAACAATTGGATACACTTACCACATTGTACCATGTTAGGAATGAGGCTCATGTTGCTTACCTCCAAAAACAATTGGGATACACTTACCACATTGTACCAAGCTAGGAATGAGGCTCGTGTTGCTTACCTCTCAAAACAATGGGAGAGTGAGCACATGAATGAAGATGAATCTATGGACATTTTCCTCACAAAGATCAAGGATTTGAAAGATTAGTTGATTTGTGCTGATGAGTTATACTAGATAACTCACTTATGCAGACCGTTCTGAATGGTCGTCTTGACTCATATCAAAGTTTTGCTTTTACTCTTCATTTCATGATGAAGCAATCCAAATGCCTTGTCCTTTGAGGAGTTAGTCTATGTTCTCTTGTAGGAAGACCAATCTAGGTAGAATAGGTCTATTATGCGTGTTGCAGATCAAACTTTCCTAGCTTGTCAGAAGCGCAAAGGTAAATGGAGCTCTTCTAGTAGTAAGCAAAAATCTGCAAATGCTGCACATTCGAAGAAGGAAGACAAAGATGAGAAGAAATCAGAAAAGCAGACATTGTTTTGCAAATACTGTAAAGCAAATGATCATGTCATCAAGAGCTGTCCAAACTGGCTGCTGAAGAGGCAAAGAAGAAAGAGGCCAGAATGGTTGTTGTAGAGGCCTCTACACCAAAAATAGAGTCTACTAATCTTGTGCAGAAATAAGAATGGGCATTTCCTAGTGTTTGCAATTTTGACCCATCTTTTCATGAGTAGTGCATGCCTGTAGTAGACTTAGATGTTTGGTACTTTGATAGTGGGGTGATAAAACATATTACCTCGCAACACAATTTCTTCTCTTCACTCGAGCCTGCCCCTACAAGGAATACTGTTACATGCACCAACAAGTCCTCCTATCATGTTATGGGAGTTTGACTACTGCTAATGGTAGTTCTTTCACTTTGTGAGATGCTTTGTTTTTGCTAGGGATCAAGAAAAATTTGTTATTAGTTTTTGCATTAGTCAAGATTGGCTTGGTTGTGAAATTTGTTGATGATAGATGTACAGTTCATGATCTGTCAAATGGCGACATCATTATTGCTTCTGGCATTTTGTGTCATTGGTTGTATAAGTTCATAGACTATGAAAGATCTGTAAACGATTTGGCATGTGCAGTACATGATTCTCAGGCTATGTGAGATGCAAAGCTTTGGCATGCATGCTTTGGTCATTTGCATTTTGCTAGTTTGCTATGCCTACAAAAATCTAAAATGGTGTCCTCTTTTCCCAAACTTAAGGCACCCAATAAACATGTACGTGAAGGCTGTATTTTGGGCAAAATGTAGCGTTCTTCCTTCCAAAAGATGGTTCTGTTTAGGCTACTTAGAAAGTGAAGCTTGTACATAGTGATGTCTATGGTCCTATGTAGACACCTTCTTTTGGGAACTATCTTTACTTCATGACTTTCATCGATGATTTTTCCAGGCATGCATGGGTATATACATTGAAGGAAAAGTCCGAAGTGTTTATATGCTTCAAACAATTTTTGGTTTTGGCTAAAAATCTGTCAGCATGTAAAATGGGCACCCTCCATTCTGATCGAGGGGGGAATATATGTCTTCTGACTTTAATGCATTTCTGACTAAATGTGGGATAAAACATCAGTGTAGAGTGCCATATACACCTCAACATAATGGAGTTGCTGAATGAAAGAACATGTGACTCATGGAGATGGCGAGGTGTATGGTCAAGAGTCAGGCTTTACCACATAGTTTCTAGTTTGAGGCTGTTATGTGTGGCTACTTGGATTGTTTTATCCCAAGGGGGGATCACTACCACCAGATTTGCATGCTTTTTTTGATAGTGATTGGGTTGGTTGCCATGACACTCGTGTGTCCACCAATGTCTTATGCTTCATGCTTGGTAGCTCATGTATATCTTGGTTGAGCAAGAAGTAGCGTACTGTGGCCACATCCAGTTGTGAGGCTTAGTATAGGGCAACTTTCACAACAACTATTGAGTGTGTGTGGCCTAGAAGCCTCATGACGGATTTGGGTGTTGGTCAATCTTCTGCCACCAACATCTTTACTGATAGTCAGAGCGCATTGGGAGTTGCAAGGAACCTTGTGTTCCATGCACGCACTAAGCACATTGAGGTGCATTATCATTATGTTAGGGAGAGGTTCTCTACTCGGGAGATCAGCTTGCCATATGTGCCCATGCAGGAGAACATTGCAAACCTTTTTACGAAGGCTCTGCCTAGGGAGAAGTTTGAAGCTTTTCGTTTGTGGATTGATTCCACATAGGTTGGCACTTCCCTATACATGAGTGCTACTTGTCTTGCAGTCGTCGGGCACAAAAGGTTTTTTCTAAACCGTTGCCACATGACCTGACTTTGTGCGTTCTTCAAGCCTCATTGAAATAGCCACATGATATCCAATGCAGACACCTTTGGGCGACTTAGAAATTGAAGCTTGTACATAGTGATCTCTGTGGTCCTATGCAGACACCTTCTTTTGGGAAGTATCTTTACTTTGTGAATTTCATCGATGATTTTCTAGGCATGCATGGTTATATACATTGAAGGCAAAGTCGGAAGTGTTTATATGCTTCAAACAATTTTTGGTTTTGGCTGAAAATCTGTCAGCATGTAAAATAGGCACCCTCCATTCTCATCGAGGGGGGAGGGGATATTTGTGTTTTGACTTTAATGCGTTTCTGGTTGAATATGGGATAAAACATTAGTGTAGAGTGCCATATACACCTCAACATAATTGAGTTGCTGAACGAAAGAACATAGGCTTTACCACATTTTCTAGTTTGAGGTTGTTATGTGTGCAACATATGTACTGAACAGGTGTCCCACTAAAGTGCCACAGTCTATCACTCCATATGAGGCGTGGCATGTTCCCAATCCATCTGTTGGTCATCTGCGTGTTTTTGGTTGTTTGGCATATGCATTAGTGCCTGAACAACATCATAGAAAATTGGATAATAAAGTAGCAAAATATATTTTTATTGGGTACAGTTTTGAAAGTAAAGGCTATCCTTTGTATTATCCACAGACTAAACACATTCTGGTTTGCCGTGATGTTGTTTTTGTGGAAGATGCTATTCAGCCATTGCTTTCATATACTAAGGAGACATCTCTTTGCTCCAAAGACATGTATGCTACTTTGTTGCCTCTTTTTATAGGTGGACAATCTAGTGCTGGTCCTAATCAGACAACTTCTCAGCCTTTGCAAGTTTCATGTGATGATGCAAATCATTCCATTTCTGATGCAAATCATTCCATTTCTGATGCAAATTTACATGATGCACTTGTTGATGAGAGAGCTGATATTGAGCAGGCGGAAACTATGCCAAAATGGTTGGTGCAGACCTTGCATGACAACAAATTAGATGCACTTTTGTCATATCATACTCGATTAGGCTCTTATAGTGCCTTCTTTGCATCAGATAGCTATGCTATGGCTGCCTCTAGTCTTTGTGATGAGATTGAACCTATTTTGTTTGATAAAGCACAAGATTCGGAACCTTGGATGGTTGCAATGCCATCTGAATATAATGCTATCATGAAAAATGGTATTTGGTCTTTATGTGACTTGCCTCTTGGCAAGAAGGCCATTAGCACTAAGTGGGTATACAAGCTGAAGCATAAACCTGATGGAGCAATTGACAAGTATAAAGCTAGGCTTGTTGCAAAGGGTTATGTGTAGGAAAGAGGCATTGATTTTGATGAAACCTTTGCTTCCACTTGTTGAATGACTACTCTTCGTAGCATCTCTGGACTTGTAGCTCATCATGGTTGGAATGTACATCAATTGGACATTAAAAAAACATTTCTGAATGGTGTCTTGCATGAAGAAGTGTATGTTTTTCAGCCCCGTGGCTTTGTGCAAAAAGGGCATGAAAACTAGGTGTGAAGGCTAAAGAAGGCATTATATGGTTTAAAGCAAGCACCACATGCTTGGTATGAAAAGATACATGCCTATCTCATTGCACATGGTTTTGAGAACAGTCCAACTGAAGGCACCTTATATGTTAAGTGTGCTAATGATGTGTTTCTGATCATTGTGGTGTATGTTGATGACATGCTTGCTGCTCATTGGTCCTCATGACATGCATATTGCTGATTTTAAGGCTGATTTGCATGCCTCATTTGAGATGTCAGATTTGGGGCATTTGCATCACTATTTGGGCATTCAATTTATGCAAATTGATGGTGGAATGGCTTTGTGTCAAACAAAATATATTGACACATTTTTGCAGCGTTTTAGCCTTGAAGACTATAAGCCTATTGCCACTCCTATGGAGACAGGTTTATGATTGAGTCTTCATGATGATGGAGATGCATTTGATGATGTGGATGCTTGATTTACTTATGCATTACTCGGACAGATATTCAGTTTGCTATCTCACATATGAGCAGGTTTATGCATTGCCCATGTATCAAGCATTGGCAGGCGATTAAGCTCATGATGGTTTTGAGAACAGGTGTCAAGCATTGGCAGACGATTAAGCTCATTGACAGGCAAAAAAGCTCATGAGATACATGCCTATCTCATTGCACATGGTTTTGAGAACAGTTGAACTGAAGGCACCTTATATGTTAAGTGTGCTAATGATGTGCTTCTGATCATTGTGGTGTATGTTGATGACATGCTACTCATTGGTCCTCATGACATGCATATTGCTGATTTTAAGGCTGATTTGCATGCCTCATTTGAGATGCCAGATTTGGGGCATTTGCATCACTATTTGGGCATTCAGTTTATGCAAATTGATGGTGGAATGGCTTTGTGTCAAACAAAACATATTGACATATTTTTGCAGTGTTTTAGCCTTGAAGACTGTAAGCCTATTGCCACTCCTATGGAGATAGGTTTATGATTGAGTCTTCATGATGATGGAGATGCATCTGATGTTGTTCTCTATGAGCAGGCTATTGGATGCTTGATTTACTTATGCCTTACTCGGCCAGATATTCAGTTTGCTATCTCACAGATGAGCAGGTTTATGCATTGCCCCAGTGTCAAGCATTGGCAGACGATTAAGTGCATCGCTACTTGAGTGTTATCCGACTACTTGGATTGTTTTATCCCAAGGGGGGATCACTACCACCAGATTTGCATGCTTTTTCTGATAGTGATTGGGTTGGTTGCTATGACACTCGTGTGTCCACCAATGTCTTTTGCTTCATGCTTGGTAGCTCGTGTATATCTTGGTTGAGCAAGAAGCAGCGTACTGTGGCCACTTCTAGTTGTGAGGTTGAGTATAGGGCAGCTTTCACAGCAACTGTTGAGTGTGTGTGGCTTAGAGGCCTCATGGCAGATTTGGGTGTTGGTCAATCTTTTGCCACCAACATCTTCACTGATAGTCAGAGCGCATTGAGAGTTGCGAGGAACCCTGTGTTCCATGCTCACACTAAGCACATTGAGGTGCATTATCATTATGTTAAGGAGAGGTTCTCTACTGGGGAGATCAGCTTGCCATATGTGCCCATGCAGGAGAACATTGCAAACCTTTTTACGAAGGCTCTACCTAGGGAGAAGTTTGAAGCTTTTCGTTTGTGGATTGATTCCACATAATTTGGCACTTCCCTATACATGAGTGCTAGTTGTCTTGCAGTTGTCGGGCACAAAATCTTTTTCTAAATCCTCGCCACATGACCCGCCTTTGTGCGTTCTTCAAGCTTCATTGAAATAGCCACATGATATCCTTCAGAAGAAACTTGAATGGACTCTTCTTCAAAGCAGGTGTTTAGCCTGGGACCGCTCAACTACCCGCCTTCTCTGCGGTCAGGATCTTCCTTGCTCGGAGGGCCTCAAATGGAGCAATGGTAAGAAGCTCTCCAGAATCCCGAACTTCAAAGGGGATTTGGATGTTCACCACACCCTTAACAAGAGATGGTGCCTTGCTTGGACCAAACTTCGGTGGGAGCTAAAATTCATGTCTCTTTGGCACCCCCTAATTGAGGTCAAAAAGTCTCTTCTTATGTGGCAGGTCTTGCACAAAGGAATCTGGACCAATGCAAGGGCTAACAAAATCTGTGGTGTGCCGCCATGGTGCAAGCGTTGCCATCGGTGCATAGAAGATTTAGCTCACCTGTTCTTTGACTGCCCCAAGTCCCGTGTTATCTGGCATCACGTGTCCCGGGTTTTGAGACTCACGAGTCAAATCAACTGGCAACAGGTGATGTTGGGTGAGGCGATCGGTTGCTCATCGAGGCTGTGGAATGCCATCAGAGGTGAGGCTCTCTAGAAGATTTGGAGAGAGCGCTGTGCCGTCAATTTTGGCCAAACTCCTAAGGAATGGTCGATCGAGAAATCCTTGTTTCTCCTTGGTAAAAGAATCTCCCGAGTCAAGAGATCGCCACCGTTTAGACATCACTGTATCTATCTCCTCGAAAACAACAAGTTGAAACCCAAATGGGTCCCACATGAGGGTGATGGGAATGTTATCCGCCTCATTTGTAATGCCCTGTAGCTTGCCATACTCCTCCCCTGCGTTGTGGGATTCGGGGGGTCCCATGGGCACTAGTCCCATTCACTTGTAACTTTTTCTCTTTATTATAATTAAAGTCCGGGAGATTAGGCTAAGGCCGAACTTCGTTTATTTAAAAGAAACACGCACAGGCTGCCCAAGGTTTCCATGTGCCCTGTGCGCATGAGTGGGGACCTCCCTCGACCTTTCAGAGAGAGACCAAAACTGAGCGTTTAACGCCGTCACAGGAGAGAGAGCATGTTTCCAACAGTCATTCGCGCTTCTCCATGTTGAGGAGCACAAAAAGCACCCACATTTCACGGCCAACGATTATTAGTTTTGTTTACTTTCTTTGTATTATACGACTGAAGAATAGTGCATAGGCCGCCCGTCTGGTTCCCTACGTGGCTTTCTAGCCCGCCAGAGCCCACAATGAGAATGCATCATCTTTGAAGTTTATATGGACTGAGAACAACATGCCGAGACTGTCCACGAGGAGGCCAGAAAACGCTCTGCACAATCGTTTTTGCATGAGGAAGATTAAAGTACTTGGCGTACATATATAGTGGACACCAGAATAACAGTATCTGGTATCATTCATATTACGCGTAACTCGAGTACAAATGAGTATGAGGTGCGTTATCGAACATTGCATATGGGATTAACTACCACACTCCACGCACGTTCCTCGTCTGACGCAAGAGATTTTTCGAAGTTGATTTGTTGCCATACCCAAGGGGTTGTCAAGTTCCAAGAGATTTGGCACGCTATTTCAACAAAGGGTGGACCTTCCTCAGCAATTACACACACCTGCAAGTTATTATTTGAACTTCCAAATAAGTCTCTTGTCAATTTATATGCATTGTTGCTCTCTTTTTGCATCATATTACATATTGGACATGCAATTTTCAACGTGAATTCATCTTGTGCATGTATTCTTCTTGCATGGATAGGTAAGTAATTTCTTGCAGGTTAGTGAGGATAAAAATCTATATTTATCAGGGTGTGTAATCCCCTTTTGGTCTATTTGTAGATAGACTATGCCTGTTGGCACCAATATGATGGAAATTGCTTGTCATAATTTTTCTGGTTTCCAAAATTGCACCATTATGCTCCAAAATTGCACCATTATGCTGCCAAAGATTTTAGCAAATCTGTATGCATACGGATTCAAGCATTCAAGAAAAACTAAAAGTTTCTTACTCCATTAAGCAAAGGCTTGTAATTTATTTCAAATTGCATGGTTTTCCAAATTTTTTTAATCATATCGAGATATTCATTTTTATAATCACTTTTGGATTGCATTGACGTTCCAAAATAGACTTTAACCCTACTTATCATTCACATTCATATTAAATTCTAGTTTTCCAATTCCATGCATGTGTTTTTACATAGAACATGCTTATGATTGTTCAGTGATAGGACATGTGACTGGTCATCCATGTCTATTTTATTCTTATCAACTGAGGTTAGTTGCTCATCAACTGGGGGGCATGTTATACTTTATGGAATATTGGAATGAAAGTTTAATGCCTTGAGGATTTTAATGTGCTTTGTGTTTTGATTTAGCAGGTGAGGATTCATGAGACGTGAATACACATGGATTTATTCAAATACTTTTGGAGATATTTTAGAAGATTTTTTTAAGAAAATAGTTATTTTTAGAAGATAGTTATTTTTAGCTATTTTTGTAAATAAAGCAAAAGCACGTTATTTAAAGCATGGCCCTCATGTATCTTCTATTCACGACATAATAAGAAATACCTATAAATACATATGCTCTAATAGAGTTATCCATCAGAGTATGTGGGGAAAGATTGTACCCAATCCGATGTCCTCTCTCGTCCCTTTCTATTTTTTGAGTACTTTTGTGTGATTTTGTTTCCGTACTATCCTCTGTGTTCATGCATTTGCGTGATTGGATCGTCAAGATTCACACAACCATTGCTTAACAATAGGAGAAAGTATTGGATTGAACTACTAACCGAGTATGGATTTGATATTAATTGTATGGCTGTAAGGAAAAAAAAGGTTATTGTTTCATTTCATCAAAATTATGAAGCTCAAGGTTCGAACAAACATTAAGGACATAGATGCATGGAAGAAGATTTGAGCTTGAGTTTTATTGTTAGAGCTCTTCGCAAATGCACTCTCAAGTGCATGAATGGAATCCAAGTGATTATTCTACACCATCCTATAGCTTTGTGAGATTCAAATGGAGTCACATTTTGAGGTTCAATTAGTTGAAATCCAACCAAACGTTCATGAGAATTTAGGGATACTTTTAGGTAGAAGAAGGAAGAAATTAAACCATCTCATTTGTCTCAATAGATCTACGTTTCTATTAGTAACTTTTACTATATAGAAGCTCGAAACATCCAATCTCTATAATGGAATGACATCAACGAAGATAGAGATTATCCCCCTCAAGGTAGTGATTCTCAAGAAGAGAATTCTTGCATGGATAAGGATGCAAGCTTATAGGCTTGTAAAGAATCATAGGAATAAGAGATTTGATACGTACCCATTGGGTAAATACTAAATATGATTAACAAATAAACCCCAAGCTCCCTAGTTGGTCTTAATCGAGAGCTTAAGGACTTCTTGTGGGGGCCTAGGCCCATGGCAAAGGGCAATATCAACTCTATCTGCCAGTTGGGACTGCCATTTATCCCAGTCGTTGCGGTCAAAAACAAGCGTGGAATCACTCGACTCATAGACATCCGGCCCTAACTCAGGTTTATGACGATTTCCTTCCTCTACACTTTGCATAACGCTATTAGAGGAGATGGAAAAACCATGCAAACCTTCTAGATTAACGGGAACTTGGACATTTGCAGAGGCTACTTCAGCAAAAGTCCTTGAGTGCTTAAGGAAGAGCACATACCTGAAGATGAAGATGAAGCCAAGTGCATGAGATTACTGGCGTTTTCTACTTGAAGACCTGATCTAGAACCAGCTTGTGTGTCCTTAGAGGATTGCCCTTCCTCAAAGGATCTTGACACCGGTTGAACCCAAAAAAGAGGTTCCGTAGGAGAATCCATTGTGTTCTCCCCTTAACGGGGGAGAGTGGGAGCACCGGTTACCTCCAATAGCAAGTATTTCTTAGACACAAACACAAAGGACATGCACGGGAGAGGCAACATGACACTTACATGCATGAGGAAGCGATAGAGCTAGCGTTCCCGCATGAACAAGCTATATAGTAGCCTTTTGAGCAAGCTCATGATTCAACTAATGAGCATGGTTTCATCTTTCTAATTTTCCTCTTTATCATAAGGGCATTCGATCCTAGATTGGACCTAAAAGAGAGGAATACATTTGCAATTTGAATCATATCCACATCGGTTTAAATAGCTTAAAGCTTTGCACATGATAAGCTTAAAATAGTGCAAAGTATGTAAATATTGAGAAGAGTGGACCAAAAACATCCCTCCCTAACACAATATTCGTGAACTAGGTGAATTCTAGGTATCTCTACCCGAATTTTTATCTTGAAAATTTTCTATGCACCACTTGTGCATGGATCCAAAAACTGAATCGATATTATAAGAATTTTGAGGAATCTTCTCAAATTCACATGAAATTCCTTTGAACGAATTAAGTTTTACTATGCTTGAAGAAAAAATCTAACTTAGATGTTCCTACTATGGTCCATGTCTAACCAACATCCAAAAATGTGTTTCTTGAATATAGGAATATGGTGTCTAATACTGGCTTTAAGATCCCAGCACAATGTAGAAAACAAAGGTTTCTTCACCTTTGCTAGCCCAAGTTTAATTAGACTAAAGAAAATTCTAATGAAGTTCATAATATTCCTCAACTTAAACTTTGGTTTGGGATTCCTCCACTTAAAATACAACATCCCATACCACCATATCCACCTTTATGTTGATGCAAAATGTAACGTTCTTGACCATCAATGCCACATGCACAACATCGTGCATTGAATTTTACTTTAGCTCAAATTTTCTACATTCAGAACTTTATTATAAAATTCGATCTTTATACCGACTTCTAACAACTTTGAGATTATGTGGAAACTAACCATCTTGCACCAAGTTTCAAAAAACTTTTTGTCATGCTATGCAAAAAAGCATAGAGGACTACTCTTCAATATTCAAATTTAAGATCCTTTAATAATATAATAATGCTAAAATAAACCCCTTTAGACCTTAGGAATCACTTCACCCTTTAAAATGTCTAGGATATCTCTTTTATAACAAATTTTGGAAAACGCTTGGCAAGACTCAATCCAATAATACTTGAGACTGATACTTTTTTTTTTAATGAGGAAGCTCTTCCAAGGGCTAGTCTCCCTTGATTGAATTAATTAAGAAAAAGAATTTCACTATGAAGGGGCATAGTATCCTAGGGATTCCTTGTATCCCACAATTAGGGTTGCGATAGTGTGAAGATGCAATAGTGTTAATGGTTAGGACTCCGAATGAAACCTATGTTTTCGAGGGAGTTAGATAAAAGGTTACACTACAATAGATCGATGGTATACCGAGGTTTTACCGAGGAAAATGAACGCGGCTTTATTTATTGGTATATGCATCAGTAATTCCGACGCCCATACCGAGGCTTTTGCTGGACATACCATCGCCTATACCGTCGCCTGCTGGGTGTACCGATGGTTATTCCGATGACACTACTGGGAGTACCGTCGCATATACCGACGACCATACCTGCAAAATTTTTTTTGGGCAGAGTGTTTTGTCTTTTGCTACAGCAACATTACCATGATGTTGCTTAACAAAAGACAATACACTCTGCCCAAAAAAAACCGAGTACATGTGATGTGTACTCTAATGACAACCGAAATATGATTTCATGAAACAGAGTATTATTGGACACAAAAGAGGTAATCAGAATGAACTATGAACCATGTACAAAAGAATTTATGTATTTCAATAATGAAGCATGTACAAGAGTGTGGCAAACCACTGTCATATATGACGCTTTTACAAAATGTGGCAAAGCAATGTATTTCCATATGAAAATCAAATACAAAATATTGGTCTTCCACTGCCATACACACATTGCAAAGAACGTTCCATATCAATAGTCCTCGAACAAAGAACATTAATGGAATGAGATAAATTCACATGAAAATTACAAACAACAAGTAAAAACCAAGTTTATAAATTAATTACCTCATCGCAAATGCTCCCATGAAACTACCGCACCACGTCCCTCCAAGTCTTGCAATAGTGCAGTCAACCCATGACTATATCCATAAGACTCCTCCGTTCGTGTTGAAGGACGACCCATTGCCAGCTCCTGAAACAAATATAAAAAGATTAGAGAAACATACATGAGAAATTTTGTTGATATATTTAGGTAGTGATATGTGTGAACACTCTAGGACCAGCGAGGCACTTTTTTCCCTCTTTAGGAGGTTTTTTTCCCCCGGCTTGTATATACGCCTATTGCCCTAATGGGCTACTTATCTTTGTACATTCTCTAGTAATACATTCAGTCTTGTGTGTTGTGCTCCAAGCTTCTTCTTCTTCCTTGTGCTGTTCACGTGCTTCCGCAGATGTCTAACTCCAACAATTGGTATCAGAGCAGGTCGTCGCTTCATCTAGGGCACCGTCGACACTCCTCCGTTTGTAGTCTCAGATTCGCACGAAATTTGGTGAGCATACTTAGGGTGTTTCCGAGATCAAAACTGCTTCGCTCTGTGGTGCCGAAATCGCGATCTGAGCTCGTTTCGGCCTCCGAACGCACTATCGCAGTGCTTGTGTAGGCTATTTCGTCCTTTTGTGCCAAAGGTATATACCAGTTTCTGTTCACCAGTTTAAGCATCTGAAAGTCTGCTACAGGTCTAGCAGAACTCGTCTGGGCTGTTCCGTTCAACTTTTTGAGATACAATCAATTTTCTGCATCAACGTATTTTAGTCACCGGCCATGGTTGAAAGCAGTGATTTATTCCCTATGTTGGCTGTTGAGGATAAGTTGGATGGTACCAACTACCCATTATGGGCTTATATGATGCGACATGTATTGGTTGTAAAAGGACTGTGGAACATTGTGCAGGGTGTTGAAAGACGTCCTGTTACACCTGAGACTACAGGTACGACAAATACAGGTGCTGGAGGTGCTGGAGCTGATAAAGATGGTATCGAAGATGATATTGTGCAGATTCCTGTTCGTGCTGTTGTTTCTGTTGCACCTACTACAGAGCAGATTCGTTGGGATGACAGAGATGCCCAGGCACATGCATTGATAGCTTCGTTTGTCAAACATGCCATTATTCCTCACATACGCTCTTGCAGAACAGCTAGGGATGCTTGGGATACACTTACCATATTGTACCAAGCTAGGAATGAGGCTCGTGTTGCTTATCTCTGAAAACAGTTGGAGAGTGAGCACATGACTGAAGGTGATTCTATGGACAGTTTCCTAACGAAGATCAAAGATTTGAAGGAACAGTTGATTTTTGCTAATGAGGTTATACCAGATAGCTCACTTGTGCAGACCGTTCTGAATGGTCTTCCAGACTCATATCAGAGTTTTGCTTCTACTCTTCGGTTGATGATGAAAGGCAATCCGAATGCCTTACCATTTGAGGAGTTAGTCTCTATTCTGTTGCAGGAAGATCAGTACAGGCAGAACAGGTCCATTATGCGAGTTGCAGATCAAGCTTTCCTGACTAGTCAGAAGGGCAAAGGAAAATGAAGCTTTTCTACTAGTAAGCAGAAATCTGCAAATGCTGCACATTCAAAGAACCAAGACAAAGATGAGAAAAAATCAGAAAAGCAGAAATTGTTTTGTAAGTACTGTAAAGGCAATGATCATATCATAAAGAACTGTCCAAAACTAGCTGCTAAAGAGGCAAAGAAGAAAGAGGCTTGAATGGTTGTTGCAGAGGCCTCTACACCAAAAACAGAGTCTGCAAATCTTGTGCAGGAAGAAGAATGGGCGTTTACTACTGTCTGCAGTTTTGACCCATCTTCTCATGATCAGTGCATGTCTGCAGTTGTTGGAAGCAGCCAGAGGCACAGACGCCACGGAAGCATGTAAAGAAGGAGCAGGGAGCCAGTCGGATCAATTTTTCAAACAAATATATTTCTTATTAATTCTCCAAACATTCAACAGTGATTGTTATCACTAATTGTAACATATGTATCATAGAAAACCCCATTTTGTAATCCATAGCTCCATTTTGTGCAAGCCGAGGAGTCCTCGAGCTTGAGGAGCTTAGGTAGAATGCTCGTACCAAATTTCGTTATTTTTAGACTTCGTTTACCCTTCCACATGGCCTCTAGGACCTATTTTTTAACTAGGCCGGTCACTAGATGTGAAACCGGTCAAAACTAGTCTAGAAACTATAAAAAGAGCTAGAGAGCTCATTTTTGAGGTTAGCTTGTTGGAGTAAAGAAGAGAGTAGAGCTAGTTTGAGCTTGTAAGAGTATTCTTGAGTAATAGAGCTAATTTCCCACCTTCCATTGTGTCTTGCTTGTCTCTTCATTGTGCGTGTGTATGTGTGTGTGCATCTTTGTGCTTCTCACCTTCACTCTCACATCCTCTCACGTTCACGATCTTCATATCACTCCTACCTCTCCCTCGGATTGACATTAAGGAGGTGAAGCTTCTTAACGTGGTTCTCACCATTGTGCTAGAGCAACACCAAATTTGGCGCCGTTGCCGGGGATCGAGTCTAGGACGAATGTGTGATGGTAAGAGTATAGCAAGAAGAGGCGTTGGAAGGTAAAAATTTCAGTTTTTGTTGTTGTTTTTACTTAGTTTTTAGTGTTTTTCACCTCCCCCATACTCCATCTTCATCATCGCATCATCATCTCCATATCCAAAAAAATCAGAAAATTCACCATATCCCCCCATTCACCTCATTTCCCCTCATTTGTGCATGCGAGAGAGCGAGAGAGAGTTTTTGCGTTTGCATGTGCTTGCATTTTCTTGAGTTTTCTTGCAGGTACAGAGCTTCAGAGCATCAGGGAAGCTTCCAAAAGGTAAAACATGTACTTTCTGTCAGAAATTTCCGAGTAGGGCGGACCATCGCGATGGTCTGCAACTTTCGGATTTTGACGTAGGCGACCACACCACGAGGTAGGCGATCCTTGCGCACACACGGCACCATAGTTGCATTTCAAAAATTTGTTGTTTGGTGGACCATCTCGATTGGCTCGGACCATCGCGATTGTGTCGCACCATCGCGATAGGCTCACGCCATCGCGACGGCTCGGCCGGACCATCGCGACGGTTCGCTTTTTCGGACCATCGCGACGGTTCACTTGAGAGATCGCGACGGTCCACTTGGACCATCGCGACTGTCCAGTTGACCCCGCACCATCGCGATTGGCCCACGCCATCGCCACGACAGTGCCACGTGTCACGATAGACCATCGCGATGGTTCAACTTTTGGACCATCGCGACAGCCCAAAATCGGACCATCGCGATTGGCTCAAGCCATCGCATCGCGGACCATCGCGACGGTTCACTTCGGACCATCGCGATTGTTCCCCGTTGACCGTTGACCGCGCCATCGCGATTGTCCGCCCGATCACGCCATCGCGACGGTTCGTTTTTTTGGACCATCGCGACGGTTCGACTTCACGCCATCGCGATCGTTCACTTCGAGCCATCGCGACGGTTCGCCTTTTCGCGCCATCGCGATTGTCCAAATCCCGCGCCATCGCGACGGTTCGCTCGGACCATCGCGACGGTCCCAGACCATCGCGATTGCCCACCCCCATCGCAAATTTTGGACTTCAATTTTTGACCAATTTTGAGGGTGTTTTTGAAAAATTTCTGGACCATTAGACTCATAGGAGACCCCTTAGCTCATATTTGAAGGAAAACTTGACTGTCAGTTTTTACCCCCCAGGGCCTGAACACGTATAACTTTTTCATCCGAAGTCCGTTTTTTGAGCTTAATAGCTCGTTAGAAAGCTCGTGACGAGTACTACGTGACCTCAACTGTTTTTTTCATAAAGAATACATCTATTTTTGGATAAGCTATTTTGAGGTTCACCTAGTTTGGGACTAGAAAGCCAGGGGGCACACATTGAAAATTTGGGCAAAAAGGGAAGGGACTAAAAGGTGTATATACTCAAGTGTTTGATCATCTTGTGAATTGGTCTAATATTGGAATTTTTCCAGGTCTAGCAAAGGCAATCAAAGGCAAGCAAGCAAGGCAGTGAAGACAGCAGAGCTTGGGAAGCACGGCTTCTTGGGCAACAGGGCATCAGAGCAACCAGAAAAGCCGACTCGAGGTTGGAAGATTACTCAACCCCCTCAGTCAATTCTTAGCATTAGGCTAAACGGTAGTTGTGGATTAACGACGATAGGAACGCCTCAAGTTCAAGATACTTAATTCTTTCAAGTTTAAGACTTAAAGTAAAGGTGTGTGTGACGAAAACCTAAAGAAAAGAACCTAAGTCTGACGGAACGAGAACTCAAAATCATAACGAAAGTCGAATTCCTGACGCATATATTAAGACAAGAATCCAAAGAAAAAACTAAAAAGAATCAAGAAAGTAATCACAAAGGACCCTTGACGATCTAAGTGTGTAATCGAGTGTGCAAGGAAGAAAATTAATGAACCTTAGATCAGGAAGGCACATAGGTAAGTCGGATCGACGAAGCCTTAGATCATCAGAGGCAAGTGTAAGAACCACTGCACGATCTTGGGCTCAGCAATTGAATAATAGTTATCCCTACGAGAGCTCAGAAACTAGCGAATCAGAAATGGCATTTAGCACAGACAGACCAGAAGGAGGGTCCCATGTAGCATACCTAGAAAAACCAGAAGGACCCTATAGAACGCAACTAGAGTTTCTCCGAACCAACCGATTAGGTGCTCGCATCTATGAGGATGGTTTGCAGAGGCAAGTGGTGCAACTGCACAACCCTGATCAACCCATTGGATTGGAAAGACCAGTGGTGAAATTTGAGAGAGACGCTTACATAGACAAAGAAGGAACCATGTACATTCTCAGTACGCAGCCAAACGATACTAATGAGTTTGGCACAATTCAATTAGAGACGGAAGTGAAGTTGCAAGGAAAAGAACCGTTAGAAGAACCTAGAACACCGAGAGGGAAATCCGTATTAACGAGAGTACTCATCCCAGAGTGGATCCCTCAAGATAACAGGAGCACCGAGTTGTTTGTAAATAAAGAGACAGATGAAGCCTTTTGGAGGTACAGAAAGGAACACCCTGGTGAGATAGGCATCAGTACAATCTATGAATTCAAGGACCCAGATACACTTGGAAAGGTGGTATACCTGGATGAGGCTTCAGAAAGAGTCTTTGTGGTGCCTGAGCGCGCTAAAAACACCTACACTTGGAGAGGTGAATTGATATTCCCTCCATCCAGAACAAACATGAATGCAAATCAACAAGGGGCAGGAACATCCTCAGCCCATGGAAATCAAAGAGAAGGAAATCACGAGAGACCGGAAGTAAGCTTCAATCACCCCATAGGGAGAGATAGAACAACCACGAACACTAATAGGACGGATAGACAAAGAGAACATGGAATACCAGGTGGTAGAGATGATTTTCCTCTACCTAGACCACGCGAACACGCAAGAGTATTGAGACCCACACAGTTAGTAAAATCAATGAAGAATTACTTTGATGGGACAGGAGATCCCTATGACCATGTCGCAGAATTCAAGCAAGTACTGAGGGCAGAACAAGTCGAGGACATGTTCACGCAATACAACGCATTTGGACTAACGTTAAAGAATACCGCTTTAACTTGGTTCCAACCTTTGCAACAAAGGCAATTTAGAGACATCCATCACTTTTTAGAGTCATTCATCACTGAATTCTCTAAAAGTGGGGTTAGACATGACACGTCTTCGTTGATTCATAGCTTTAAACAGACCCCTCAGGAAACAGTAAGACTGGTAGGACGTAGGTTCAGACAATATGTTGAACGATGTCCAATGCAAGAGCTACCCTCACAGGCCAAACAAGTATCATTGTTCCTAGATGGCTTGTTGAGCGCTAAACTACGCTCCTATGTGTACCTAAAAGAACCCAGAACGCTAGAGGAGTGTGTAAGAATATGTATAGACATTGAGGACAACCTAGGAGATGAATTAGAACTCTCAAAGGTCTATAAAGACTCAGATTGTTCTTCTCTAGCATCCACAAAATTGTCTAATTCGATAGAGGACCTAGCAGAAAAAGTGGCCCAAAAACTAGGAGTTTCTAGTAAACAGGTGCCCAAGCTACCTACAAATGTACGTTGTTACGCTTGTGGTGGAAATCATTTGGCAAACATGTGCCCCAATGCACCTCAACCTCACGCCAACCCTAGTGGCCAATATTGCACAATTGAGAGAAGATACACGAATCATACGGCTCAGGACTGCCCATACAACAAACAAACCGTGAGACAGAACTACCCACAAACATACCAGCAGCCAGGTAGGTATCAAGGCCAATACAATGCTCAGCCTTATTACTATAGGCCTCCCCAGAACTACCCATACCAGGCTCAACAGAGACCTCAACCCGTCTTAGCTCAGCAGCCACCCCCACCAGCGAATGTCATCTCAGTCAAATACGCTGCTGCAGAAGAGAACCTAAGTAGGGCCTTAGTGCCTTCTTCACCCTTGATCACCGAAAGTGACCCGAATTCAAACAGTTTTGACTCTACTCATGTAACTAGTCCACCCGCTTATTACACGGAGTCACCAGAACATGTGGAGACATATCATTATGATAGTCCACCAATGGAACCTAGTTGGGAGCCAGACTATGCTAATGTGATGTACGCAAACCCAAACCCACGGCCCCAATTGAGACAACAGAGATCACAGGGCCCTAGAGGACTATGCTTTAGGTGCCAAGGAGATCACTTCATAAAGGATTGTCCACATCCCCCAATAGCAAGGCAATCACAGTACTATAACATACAAGGCTTTTGTGCCGATTGTGGCAAAGAGCACATAATCAAAGATTGTCCTAAGAACCCAGTTAACTCTTCGAATGTGACACCGATCAACGTGATAGGTATTGTAAACAACACAGATGGATCCAACCCTACATACGTGCCTATCCAAGCTATAACCAGAGCCCAGGCGCTCTTACAAAACCAACAGCTTAATCATGAGAAAGTAGCCGGAACTAGTGAAGTTGCAGAATCGAGTAGTAAAAAGACGAAATCTTGGAAAGATTCTAGGGAAAGAATCAAGAGAAAGTGGAGTAAAAAGATAAGTGAGTTGGAAGGAAGTTTAAGGGAATCTAGAGCCAAAATACAAGAATTGACCTCACAAGAATTAAATCAGGAAAATCCAGCTCAGAAATCAGGATCAGTTTTAGCGGAACCAATACCAGAAGACCTAGACACGATGTTTCGTGCATATCAGGCTAGAATAAAAGAGGGACCTCAAGTCACGGAAATGAGTAAAAACTACCCTCGAGCTGATCTAGAAATTGAGAGAACTAAACTTTGCATGAAAATGGTAGAGTTAGCACAAGCTTTGTTTGAAGCCTCTAGATATCTTAATTGGAATAACATGGCAAAACCGGAGCTACACTTTCAAGGACTAATGGAGAGGCTAGAACACTTGATAGAAAGCAAAGAGAAAAAGGATCATTCTAGGAACCCTATTGTCCCAGAGACACAGGAAAGGAATGCACCATCCCTGTCTCAAGTACCCAATACAGAAAGTCAAGACAATTTGTCTTCCATACATAGGTACTCACATGAATTTTTAAGAGAAATACAAGAAGAGAAATGGAGAAAAGAACAAGGAACTCATCCTCCTATCCAAGAAATAGACGACTTGCAGGAACAATTTCCCCAAGACATCCCCTCTATATATGATGATGTAGAGGTGGAACGACTGAGTGAACCCACAGGATTTGAATCTAATTCTTTACAAGAATTACCTCAGTTCACAGGACCTTGGGAAGCAAAGTCTATTAGTATGAGAGCACCCACGATAATAGTGAGGAATGAAGAATCAGTGATCCCTAGGAACACGGAAGTGATCAAGAACACGAAAGTACAGTGTAATCTCACTCTGGAAGAATTCTTAAGGGTAAAACCAGAATTGTGGAAGCACGTAGCAAATCAATTCCCTGAGCTAGCTACCACACCCTCTCAGAGAGGATCACATAAGAAGGTACCAGAGATACCCGTGGAAAAGATTGGAGACGTAAGCGAAGGAGAGGAAGGTAACACATATCTTCCAATAACCCATCACGGCTACACCACGAAAGCCATCTTAGATTCAGGAGCCGGAGTAGCCATCGCTACCACCGCTTTGTGGAAACGTTGGGGTAAGCCAGCACTCAGACCCACCAGGATGAAGCTACAAATGGCTGATGGACACATAGAAAAACCATTAGGCTTACTAGAAGGCATATCTCTCACCACTTGTGGTGTAGAATTTGAGCATACTTTCGCCATTTGTGACTTCGCGAAAAATCATGCATATGAGATGATATTGGGACGACCATTCATGCGTCAGTTGCAAATTGTACAAGATTGGGGAACTAATTCTTTGTACTTGCAACATTTAGGAGTGACTACCAAAGTCAACCTTAAAGACTATTCACACAGAGATGTACCCCCAATACAATGGAATACCATCCATAAGACACCAGTAGAGACGGAATCCGTGCACTCATTAGAATCAGATCCTTCTTGGTTGCATGAGGATACCCATTTATGGATGTGTAAAGTAGCCAAACAAGAGGAAGAACGGTTAGAAGCAAGGACCTTAGGTGCGGAACAACATCCACGAACCCTTCAAGATCCAGCCTACGCACCTGTAGTATTCCCAGACGAGGAATTTGAACCCCATGGTTGGGCAGAGATTCTAGCAACCATGGATGTAGCCATCAATGAAGAACAATGGACACCCCACTGTGACGAGGATGGCTATGACATTTCAGTTTTCACGATAGAGCCAATCATGGGCGATGCAATTTTAGAAGAGTGTGAACCAGACACTGATGCATTTGAGGATGCAAGCGATTTTGATTTAGAATCAATTATCATGGACCCACCCTTTGCATCAGAGGAAGAATATTTCTACGAAGTAGAGACTCACACTCAGAGACACGAGGAAATTACAAACGAGGTAAGGTTAGCCACTCAAGTGACTGATAAGAGTGAAGGCAAGAAAAGAAAGAAGAAAGAAGCCATGACAGAAAAAGAAGAATCTTTATTCGAAGTACCCGAGAACTTCAAGAAATATGAAATCGAAGATAGAAGGATTATGGTACGGATGCCCAATAGAAAGGCGAATGATGGACAAGTATATGATAACCGAGAGAAAACCAAGAAAATAATAGTTGCCATAGAAGGAGAAGAAGAAAAATGCACATTCATAGGGCATGATTTGACGACTGAAGAAGAAGAAGAACTAGTGGCCCTATTGCGCGAATATAGAGATGTTTTTGCTTGGAGTTACAAAGATTTGAAAGGAGTAGATCCAGATATATGTTCTCATAGAATCCCTATGACTCCAGATGCAAAACCAACAAAACAAAAACATTACACGTACAATGATAATTACGCTGCGAAGATTAAAGAGGAGATAGATCGATTGATAGAAGCAGGATTCATCTACGAAATTGAGCATACCGAATGGGTATCCCCCATTGTGGTTGTGCCCAAGAAGAATGGAAAATTGCGTGTGTGTATTAACCTTAAAAAAGTTAATGCCGCAACGATTAGAGATAGTTATCCTCTTCCTATCACAGAACACCTATTGGAAAGAGTTGCGGGCAAGGAAGTTTATAGCTTTCTTGATGGATTTTCAGGCTATAATCAAGTAGCCATTGCTCCAGAAGACCAACACAAGACGGCTTTTGCCACAGAATGGGGCATATTTGCATTTCGTGTAATGCCATTTGGCTTAACAAATGCACCCGCCACTTTCCAGCGACTCATGTGTCATGTTTTTAAGGAATTTTTACGCAAGAGCTTGGAAGTTTATGTCGATGACTTATGTGCTCATTCAAATGTAAGGCAGACACATATCCCAGAGTTAAGACAAATATTTGACAAATGTCGAGAATATCAGGTTTGTTTGAACCCAGAAAAATGCGTTTTCATGGTCAGACAAGGCAAAATTCTAGGACACATTGTGTCAAAAAATGGAATCTCTACGGACGAGGAAAAGGTGAAGGTAATTGCAGAATTACCAAGACCAACTAATGTGAAAGAGGTACAGGCATTTATGGGCCATTGCAGTTATTATAGGAGATTCATACACATGTATGCAATCATAGCCAAGCCTTTGTACTCTCTTTTATCCAATTTTGAATGGACAGAAGAATGTGAAAATTCATTCAAGGAACTTAAACGACGCTTGTGCTCAGCACCTATATTGACTACCCCAGATTGGAGTAAGCCATTCCATGTACATGTGGATGCATCCAATTACGCCATAGGATGTGTGTTAGCACAACCCACGAATGAAGGTAACATAGATCTCCCCATAGCTTACGCTAGCAGACAATTGAACGCAGCAGAAAGAAATTACACCACGACGGAACGAGAGGGATTAGGGATGATCTACGCGGTAAAGAAGTTTAGGCACTACTTGTTGGCCAACAAATTCAAGTTCTTTACAGATCATCAAGCCCTATTATACTTAGTCAATAAACCATGTAACACAGGACGACTGATACGTTGGTTTCTATTGCTCATGGAGTATGATTTTGAAGTGGTAGTCAGGAAGGGAAAGACGCATCTTCGAGCTGACCACCTTTCAAGATTAACCTCAGGAGAGGCTCCTCAAGGAATAGCCGATGAATTACCAGATGCATACCTGTTTAACCTTGAGATAGCTCCAGAATGGGCAAAGCCGATAGTCCCTATTCTCACATATGGACCCAAGAATCCTAGGATAAAGATCAGAGAAGGAGAAATTACCAAGTCTCAGAAATATCAAATAATAGCAGGAAGCATATATAAACAGGATAATCAAAAGATTCTTGCCTGTTGTGTAGATGACTCAGAACATGCGAATTGGTTGCAATTAGCACACATAGGTGCACTAAAGCAACACCATTCAAAACATCGAACAGTACAGACTCTGCATAGATTAGGAGTATACTGGCCTACGATGGAAGCAGATGTCTACAAGTTGTGTAAGGAATGCCATGTTTGTTGTGAAAGACCACCAGTGGAGCATGCTACATTGTATCACGTGTCTCTCACACCAGACTGGAGTGAACCATTAGTGACCTACTTGAGGACGAACACATTCCCTCAAGGAATGACCTTAGCTCGACAACGCAGTCTAGAGCAGGAAGCTCAAGACTATTCACTCATTGGCGATAATTTATACAAAAGAGGACGAGATGGATATCT
Organism: Ceratopteris richardii; assembly: GCA_020310875.1. Lineage (NCBI taxonomy): Eukaryota > Viridiplantae > Streptophyta > Polypodiopsida > Polypodiales > Pteridaceae > Ceratopteris > Ceratopteris richardii. Next base: position 89,829,089 of record CM035427.1, on the reverse strand, counting down.
AAGACAGTGCGTTCATGAAAGCGATTATCTGAGCATACTAGAGACTGCACACCAAGGTGTTGCAGGAGGTCATTTTGGACCAGATAGGATAATCAAAGCCATTCTCTTTGCAGGATTATGGTGGCCCACTCTTCACATGGATGCTCATACCTATGTAAAGAGATGTGATGTGTGCCAAAGAACTCAGTTTCCTACTCGCAGAGATGAAATGCCATTGAAACCCATGATGGGCGGACGTGCATTCTCTAAGTGGGGTATAGACTTTGTAGGACCCATCAACCCCCCTGCAAAAGGTACACATGCGGAATACATTATTGTTGCCACAGATTATCTCACGAAATGGGTAGAGGCAAAGGCCACAAAAAAGAATGATGCTCACACGACTGCAAAATTCTTATTTGAAAATGTCTTTACAAGATATGGATTGCCTATAGAGTTAGTGAGTGATCGAGGCACTCACTTTCTAAACCAAGTCATTGAATATTTGTTACAGGATTTTATGGTGATTCACAAGAAATCCGCACCATATCATCCTCAGGCCAATGGTCAGGCTGAAAGCACTAACAAGATACTTTGTAACGTACTGCGAAACTAGTGAACAACAAACGTTCAGATTGGGACAAACAGCTACACCACGCTGTTTGGGCATATAGAGTGGCCTACAAGACCGTACTCAATGCAACTCCCTTTCAGATGGTTTTTGGTCAGAATGCAGTGCTTCCTTTGGACTTCTTGATACCGACCCTTAAGGTTGCACAAGAACATCAGTGGACCGGCCATGAATTATCAGCAAGAATAATGGACTTGGAACGATTAGGAGAAACCAGGCTAAAGGCAGCAGCAGGAATATACGCAGCGAAGAAGCGACAGAAAGCATATTTTGATGCACATGTGAAAGGTAAAGGCCTAAAACAAGGAGATTTAGTTCCAGTGTATACGCTGAAACAGCATGCACGGAAGTTAGAAAAGCGAGGTTATGGACCTATGATCATTAACAGACTCTCGACTAGTGGAGCAGTACAGTTAGCCACCTTAGAAGGAGATATAATGCCTAATTACATTAGTGGCTGTAGAGTCAGGTTATATCAAGAACCTCTTACTGAGGATATGCTTAGACGACTCACGTTGGCAAAGAAGCGTCAGGAGGAAGAAAATAGAATACGAGCGGAAGCTCAGGCAGAAGCCATAGAACGCATTAAGCGCATGAAGCTAAGAAGACAAGGACTAGGGAGAGAACATTATAACCATCGGGAAACACCACCCAGATACCCCATGGCCATGTGTCAAGTAAAGTCAACCACTCATCCTAGCATAGTGGACAGGAGACCATTCGTTACAGTTAGGCTAGAACACGGTAAACATAGCCAAGAACTCAGGGCTTTGATTGACTCAGGTGCTGCGACTAGTGCGATTAGATGGTCCCACTATAAGGATTCAGGAATAGAAATGCGGCCAATTGAGGCATACCTCATAGGCCTAGGAGGCATGGAAACCCCTTGCATGGGTGAGGTGGACCTTCCTATCCTCGTTAAGGATGTGACCATGGCAGCGAAGCTACTAGTGTGCCATGATGACGACCTGATAGAACCCCTAATCCTTGGCCAAGATTGGCTATACGATCACTCAGTGGACCTAAATCTTAGACAAGGCTCCTTACAGATTGGAACCTTAAAGCAGAAGCGAGTGATACCGCTTGACTTCCCTAACGGCATTCCGCTTGACGGTTGTGACCCTAGACCCTATGAAACGCATGCGACGGAAGACAGGAAGATTTTTGGGCAGACCAGTCACGTTACGTCTACACCAACCCCCTCGGGCTTGGCTATAGATAATTGTCAATCAGAAGGACGACCGATAATCTTCCCTGGGACTTCCTGCAAACTAGAAGAGACAGTTACCCAACTGCAAGGGCAGCAGGGCACAATCAGAGGTCAGGTGGGTCGCATCAGCGGACAAATGAGCACGACACCCTGCGGTGCTCATCCTTCCAAACTTGTTGCGGACTGGCCTAGATTAAAGTTAAATAAGGCATCACTTCCTAATGGGCAGGTCACGCAAGTCTTGGATCTCCCTTCTTTTCCAAAGCAGAGTGTCCATCTGACCTCTCAACCCCAGCAACAACTGAGTCAATCACGACGAAGGAACCCAGACCGACTGCAGTATCGGAGGAAACAACAAGGAAGGCAGTTAAGGCCACCCAAAGGAAGCGGCACCAGACAAATATGGGTGCCAAAAGGACAAAAAGCACCAAAGAACTCCAGCCAAGCAGAAATCGACAAAAAAAAGGCAGAACAGAAACAGAATCGATATCCACCATCCCCTCGACCTCCTTCTACAGGTCCGAGCATCCGACAAATGTGGATCGCCAAGAAGTACCTTATCCATAGACCCACGCCCACACAGATTTGGGTACCCAAACCATGTATCATAGCTCAACCCATAAGCCATGTAATATATAACCCCCACAACTCATTTCATCCCTCGATACCACCACACCCGACACCACCCTTTGCCCCTCAGCAGAAACCCACCACCCACTCCAAGACTCTTAGGAAATGGATACCGAAGCGGGTCCAACCATCTTCCCCTAACCCATTGACTAACTACCCCCCGACTAACATACAACCTTGTACTAAATCACTAAACTTTAAACCTTGTATAAATTCACCCACCATCATTACACATCACTCATAATCTCATCTCATCAAGAAATGTATGCATGATCTGAAACGTATAGGTGTCTAGAGACCTGCACTAGTGCTGCAAGAAACATTGCATCCATCACATCACAGCACTTGGCTACACGGGTTACGCATCAGTTATGGAAAGGGATTGCGGTCTCACTTTAATGGGATCATAATTAATTTCCATGCTAATGTGTTAATCTTTTGTAGCAGATCTTTCTCACTAGCGACCCAATCACCATGCAAACCGACGAAGGAACATCAGGAGCAGGCCCCAGTGTAGCGGCTGTGCCCCTCAACGTGCTACGAGCAGAGTCCCACCCGACTGCTCCACCGCCGGAATTCCAAGGGTTTCCAGGGCCCATGCCTATCGACAATCCACCTATGGGCTACACAGAGAAGATACACCGGAACTCTCATTGATTTCAGGGACTTGCAGGACCCCTTGCGGACGCGGACTTTATATTTGAATCCTCTCTGACATTTGATGACCGCACGTGGGGAAAATACCAGTTTTTCTCCAGAGAGTTCGAAGCCCTACAGAGCACCCAGGATTTAACTCACGTTTGGGCCAGAGCAGGCTTCACAGAATATTTCAGTGATCCTCTGCCCAAACCGGACTTTTATAGGTGCTATTACTTAATCACTACTTTGCTGGCATCAGAGAATAAGGACATCCCAGGAACCTTCATATTGCCTACTTTAGTGGATGATCCACCTTACAAGAGATTTTATCTCTCTAAGGACTTAATCAGAGCAGCCATCAAAATTCATGGCACCCACACACCCACAGATCGAGAGAGATTAATTCCAGAACCGATGAAACGTGGGGACGTCACAAAGTGGGAGGAGATTTCGGCCATTACACCTGAGCTGTCAAAGCCACTAAGGATATGCATGCAACATTTCGCATTCCCAGCTCAGGACAGATTTACTATGCCACATAAACGAATCTGGTTTGGATTGTATTTGGCATGCACGGGACCTCAAACTGTTGATCTGGCAAGCTGGATCATAGACCAAATGTATCTGGCACAACACAGATGGGAGCGCAAGAAGGTGCTTAATGGATGTTGTGCGCTGACCAGAATTGTTTATATGTGCTTAGCTTATGACTTGCCCATCGAGCGTGCATTAACAGGAGAAGAACTGAAGGCATTCAAAGGCACAACGAAGAAAGCCAGGAAGCCCAGTCGAACACGGGCAGGTAAGCGCATGAGAGGCACCATTCCTTGCCTTCAAGTGCCAGAGTCGCCATCACCACAACCCTCTCCAGAGCGACCACAGACAGAAGCTGCTCCCACTGTACAACCTAGCCTAACGCTTGCTAAGCAGTATTGCACCATTCATCCATCCCAGGCTTTTTTCTCGCGCGCTTTCCGTTTCCCTCAAAGGCGGCGTGTCCGTTTCCCACACACACAGGCTACAGCGTGTCCGTTTCCCACACAGGTGCTCCGCGTTTCCTATTGGGAAACGGACACTTTAGCGCCTTCGCCGCGCCTTCTTGACTTTAGGTGTAGCTAATACCTATTGGGAATGGTCTTCGCTTAAGCATTCCCAACATGGTCTTCCCTCCGCTTTATGGTCTTCGCTGTTCCAAGACCTTAATGGCTTGCATAGCACCTCCGGGCCAACATGGTCTTCCCTCCTAGGGCTAATACCTATTGGTATAGGTCAACTAAGCAAAACAAGACCAGTCAAGAAGGACCACTCGCATAAGGTTGTCCAGACCAGTGGTTACGGAGGCCACCACTAGTACCGCTGCACCTCAGGCAGCTGCCACCGCAGAACCCACCACCACAACAGCAGAAGCTCCCACCACTATTGGTGCGGAAGCGTTTTCTTTCCCGATCCCACATATGGAGGCCGACCCCATAAACACGACATTTGACTTTGAGATGCCTGATGCATTCTCAAACGAATTCCAGTATTCAGAAGCACAACTGTTCTCCCAGGAATATGAACGTCCCAACTACCCTACCACACCACGAGATCTGCCACAAGGACAAGCTGTGTCGAGCTCTGAAGAAGAAAGAACCGAAACAGACGACGATGAAGGCGACGATGAAGCCAGCCAGGGCTCACATGACGGACAGACAGAGGGCCAAGGCCAACAAACCGACACACACGGCGACACCAGCACATATGAAGATGAGACTTTCGAAGCCGCAACATACACGCTGGCCATCAAAAAATTATATCGTACCATGGAGAAAGTCTGGGCACGAAAGAAGTTAACTGAAGAGGAGAGCCAGGCATTAATTGAACAGGAACTCATCTCCAGAGGATTCGAAGACGCATACATCAGAGGGTTCAGAGAGTTAGTCAAATCAGTAGGCTCCCATGAAGCACTCAGGTTTTTACAAAGAAAGCAACTACCACAGTTTGATCCCCGCCGAGTGCGACTACTTTCAAAACCCGGGGAGTATATTCGTGTACCAACAGGAGCTCAATCTTCAGCACAAGCCAGGGAGGCACGCCTCGCCCCCGAACGTTCATTGACCGCCGAACCCATCCTCGTAGATTCCCCACCACGTACCACTGTTGTACATACCACTACTATCTTCGAAATAACATCCACCCCTTCTACTCCCCTCTCACCTCATCTTTCACCAACCCATCCTGTATCCCCCACACACCCACCTGCTTCTCCCACATCCACACCTGTACAAAGCAACATAGCCACAACCTTTTCCTTACCCATTCATACCACCATGCCCACACCCAACCCTCCGCATCCATATGTTAACCCCTTCACCCCTTCATCCTTCCCAGCGTTTCCCCCACCTCTAAGACCCCCATTCCCCTTCCTAACCCCACTAACCTTCTCACCAGTCTCACCTCCCCAACCTACCATAACCCCTATTTCCCCGTTTCACCAAGCTGCTCCAACCATTCCCCCTGTAAACTACACTACATTTGTAAATCCCGTATTCACACCTACACAACCACCCACAATCACACCACTTTTCACAGTCACAATACTAAACACGTCCAATGGTATGGACATATCACCATCCACCTCACCACCACCCACTCCACTCACAGCACCCTCATATTTAGGCACGTCACAATTTTCCACAATCACCACTGCATCCACTGTCCCAACCCCATTTCCCATTCCCACTGCATCTACTCCCACTGCATCCTCATTTAGCACTTCACTACTACTATCGCCCACCATAGACACCGCATTTCAACACATGTTCACATGCATGACGCAAGTCCGCAATGAGTTTGCATCACTCGGCACCAACTATCAACAGCTGCAGAAGACGACGAATGAACTACAAACGCAGCTTAATTCGTTATCAATTGAGAACGCCTCACTGAACAGCCGATACCAAGATTTACGAGAGGCCTATCACAAATTAGAACTAGAAAGTGAGGAGAAAACCAAAGAGGCCACCGCGGATTTGGATAACCTACTTCGAGCCCAGACCGTCCGCAATGCAACGCTTACTAGAAATATGGGCTTACTAAGAAGACACTTAGCCGCAGCAAAAGAGGAGAACCAGAGACTCCAAGAGCAGAATAGAGAGAACTTGGAAGCGGCTTTGGACCATCCAGACCAACCCTTAAGTCCGAGCAGATTCAAGGCAATCCCATCTGAATCGATGCGGATGTTGCTAGATGATCATGTGCGATTGCTCGAGGACTATGATCGTATGAACGAAGAACATCAAAAGTTAAAGGAAGATCACAAACTGCTACAGCTCAGAGAACCAGCAACACAACAAGTACAAGTAGCAGCAGAATTACCAGCGCCTGCGGACCCTGCCCCTGAAATTTTAGAGGAACTCAACGCACTCCGGGCCCAGGTAACAAATCTTGAATCTAGAATTGCAGTCTATGAAGCACCACCAAGGCCAGACTCCCCACCTGAGCTACCAGCTGAGGAAGAAACCGTCACTATCCCGGTGGAGGAGACATTTGAAGAGGCATACGAACCGATACCCATCCCAGGCGGACGTGTCACGGCCGAAGGCCAGATGACCTATGAATTACCTACCCCCGCGTGGATGAAGACAGTGGAAGAACTCGGAACGACACACTCGGCCAGAGTAGAGGCACAGCTACATGCCATGGCCATAATTGAAGAGAAAATTTTACAGTCACCATTCTTTGCTCAATTGGCCCCGCGACGATACATATCTGGGCATGAGCTCCAATATAAACCGTACTTCATGTTAATGGCCGAATACCAGTTAGCCATAGAGAAAGAAACAGGTATGAAACCCACGCATGCCACTCAATTCGAGCCAGAGGACTTGCCACCAAGGGCGCAGAGAGGTGAAATCCTTCAACCAGACTGGCGCAGAGATTTATTGCAAAACTATCCCGAGATGATGAGCACATGGGTGAAAGCGCCACTGCACTTAAAATTTAATCCATGTTGGGGACCAGTCCCACGACGCCGCTCTTGGACTGCCTTCGCTATTAAGCTACAGAACAATAAGCAGTGCCAAGACTGGCTGAATTATCCCTATTTCAAGCCACCAATCGAGTTACCCACAGTAGGCTACATGATGGCGACGATCCGCCACTGGCTCCCTAGGTTAAAGCATATGGATGATATTGCCGCGCACATGACTGTCAAAATCTTTGACATGATGCAGATGGTCTTTAAAGTCTTCCGACACAGCAAGGCTCCCCATGTAAACACCCCGGGCTTTGAGCATGGCAACTTTGATTTAGTCTATGATATGAGCACAACGCCATCGCTACGGGTGTGTTACGCCTGGCACTGCAGGATCAAATATCTACCGGCATGTTACAAGCAGACATTCGAAGAAATGTTCACCACCGGCTTTTGGGAGTACCATTCAGAGGTATTTATAAGCAGGCCCACACACTTATTGCAACTATTCGCCTGTGAACGAATGGTGTACTCCACACATTATCAGCTCCCACCACCAGACGAGCCACAACCTATCGACTGGGAGAAACTCGAGGCTGATCTAGCCCGAGGCATTCGTATATCAGAGCACACCCTCGCTCAAGACCTCCTACAGAACTACGTCTGGCAGACCTCACAACAAGGTTCTGTCAGGGACGACAGAAGCGAGAGGGAGGGGGGTGTTGGAAGCAGCCAGAGGCACAGACGCCACGGAAGCATGTAAAGAAGGAGCAGGGAGCCAGTCGGATCAATTTTTCAAACAAATATATTTCTTATTAATTCTCCAAACATTCAACAGTGATTGTTATCACTAATTGTAACATATGTATCATAGAAAACCCCATTTTGTAATCCATAGCTCCATTTTGTGCAAGCCGAGGAGTCCTCGAGCTTGAGGAGCTTAGGTAGAATGCTCGTACCAAATTTTGTTATTTTTAGACTTCGTTTACCCTTCCACATGGCCTCTAGGACCTATTTTTTAACTAGGCCGGTCACTAGATGTGAAACCGGTCAAAACTAGTCTAGAAACTATAAAAAGAGCTAGAGAGCTCATTTTTGAGGTTAGCTTGTTGGAGTAAAGAAGAGAGTAGAGCTAGTTTGAGCTTGTAAGAGTATTCTTGAGTAATAGAGCTAATTTCCCACCTTCCATTGTGTCTTGCTTGTCTCTTCATTGTGCGTGTGTATGTGTGTGTGCATCTTTGTGCTTCTCACCTTCACTCTCACATCCTCTCACGTTCACGATCTTCATATCACTCCTACCTCTCCCTCGGATTGACATTAAGGAGGTGAAGCTTCTTAACGTGGTTCTCACCATTGTGCTAGAGCAACACCAGTAGACTCAGATGTTTGGTACTTTGACAGTGGGGCGACCAAACATATTACCTCGCAGCGAAGTTTCTTCTCTTCACTCAAGCCTGCCCCTACAGGGAATACTGTTACATGTGCCAACAACTCCTCTTATCCTGTTATGGGAGTTGGTAAGATCATTTTGACTACTGCTGATGGTAGTTCTTTCACTTTGTCAGATGCTTTATTTGTGCCAGGGATCAAAAAGAATCTATTATCAGTTTCTGCATTAGCCAAGATTAGCTTGGTTGTGAAATTTGTTGATGACACGTGTACAGTTCATGATCTCTCAAATGGCGATGTAATTATTGCTTCTGGCATTTTATGTCGTGGGCTGTATAAGCTCATAGACTATGAAAGATCTGTGGATGATTCGGCATGTGCAGTTCAAGATTCTCAGGCTATGTCAGATGCAAAGCTTTGGCATGCATGCTTTGTTCATCTAAATTTTGCTACTTTGCTACGCCTGCAGAAATCTGAAATGGTGTCCTCTTTGCCCAAACTTGAGGCACCTCGAAAACATGTTTGTGAAGGTTGTATTTTGGGCAAAATGCAGTGTTCTTCCTTTCCAAAAGATGGTTCAGTTCGGGCTACGCAGAAATTGCAGCTTGTACATAGTGATGTCTGTGGTCCTATGCAGACACCCTCTTTTGGAAATTACCTTTACTTTGTGACTTTCATTGATGATTTTTCCAGGCATGCATGGGTATATCCACTCAAAGCAAAGTCCGAAGTGTTCATGTGTTTCAAACAGTTTTTTGTTTTGGTTGAAAATCTGTCAGCATGTAAAATGGGCACCCTCCGTTCTGATCAAGGGGGGGAATATACGTCTTCAGATTTTAATGCATTTCTGGCTGAACGTGGGATAAAAGACCAGTGTACAGTGCCATATACACCTCAACAGGATGGAGTTTCTGAACGAAAGAACAGGTCTCTCATGGAGATGGCGAGGTGTATGGTCAAGAGTCAAGCTTTACCTCATAGTTTCTGGCTTGAGGCTGTCATGTGTGTAGCATATGTACTGAACAGGTGTCCCACTAAAGCACTGCAGTCTATCACTCCATATGAGGCTTGGCATGACCGCAAGCCATCTGTTGCTCATCTGCGTGTTTTTGGTTGTTTGGCATATGCATTAGTGCCTGAACAACATCGCAGAAAATTGGATGATAAAGCAGTTAAATGTATTTTTGTTGGATACAGTTCTCAAAATAAAGGTTATCGCCTGTATCATCCACAGACTAAACGCATTCTGGTTAGCCGTGATGTTGTATTTGTGGAAGATGCTATTCAGCCATTGCTTTCATGTACTAAGGAGACATTTGTTAGCTCCAAAGGCATGTATGATACTTTGATGCCTCTTTTTATAGGTGGACAGTCTAGTACTGGTCCTAATGAGGCAACTTCTCAGCCTTTGCGGTTTCAATTGATGATGCAGATCATTCCATTTCTGATGCAGATTTACATGATGCACTTGCTGATGAGAGAGCTTATATTGAGCAGGCAAAAACTAAGCCAAAATGGTTGGTGCAGACTTTGTGTGACAGCAAATTAGATGCACCTTTGTCATATCGTACTCGTTCAGGCTCTCATAGTGCCTCCTTTGCATCAGATTGCTATGCTATGGCTGCATCTAGTCTCTGTGATGAGAATGAGCCTGTTTCTTTTAATGAAGCACAAAATTCAGAAAATTGGATGGCTGCTATGCAATCTGAATATGATGCTATAATGAAGAATGGTACATGGTCTTTATGTGACTTGCCTCCTGGCAAGAAGGCCATTGGCACTAAGTGGGTATACAAGCTGAAGCGTAAACCTGATGGTACAGTTGACAGGTATAAGGCTAGGCTTGTTGCAAAGGGTTATGCGCAGGAAAGAGGCATTGATTTTGATGAGACCTTTGCACCTACATGTCGTATGACTACTGTTCGGAGCATTTGTGCACTTGCAACCCATCATGGTTGGAATGTACATCAGTTGGACATAAAAACAACATTTCTGAATGGTGACTTGGATGAAGAAGTGTATGTTTTTCAGCCCCGTGGCTTTGTGCCAAAAGGGCATGAAAACCAGGTGTGCAGGTTAAAGAAGGCGTTATATTGTTTAAAGCAAGAACCACGTGCTTGGTATGAGAAGATACATGCCTATCTGATTGCACATGGTTTTGAGAACAGTCCAACTGAAAGCACCTTATATGTTAAGTGTGCTAATGATGTGCTTCTGATCATTGTTGTCTATGTAGACGACATGCTGCTCACTGGTCCTATTGAGAAGCATATTGCTGATTTTAAGGCTGATTTGCATGCCTCATTTGAGATGTCTGATTTGGGGCATTTGCATCACTATTTGGGCATTCAGTTTATGCAAGTTGATGGTGGAATGGCTTTGTGTCAAATGAAATATATTGACACATTATTGCAGTGTTTTGGCCTTGAAGACTGTAAGCCTATTGCCACTCCTATGGAGACAGGTTTATGATTGAGTCTTCATGATGTTGGAGATGCATTTGACGTTGTTCTCTATCAGCAGGCTGTTGGATGCTTGACTTACTTATGCATTAGTCGTTTAGATATTCAGTTTGTTGTCTCACAGATGAGCAGGTTTATGCATTGCCCAGGAGTCACGCATTGGAAGGTGGTTAAGTGCATCTTTTGCTACTTGATTGGTACTCGACTACTTGGGTTGTTTTATCCCAAGGGGGGATCACTACTGCCAGATTTGCATGCTTTTTCTAACTCAGATTGGGTTGGTTGCTATGACACTCATGTTTCCACCAGTGGTTTTTGCTTCATGCTTGGTAGCTCATGTATATCTTGGTTGAGCAAGAAGTAGCCTATTGTGGCCACTTCTAGTTGTGAGGCTGAGTATAGGGAAGCTTTCACAGCGACTGTTGAGTGTGTGTGGCTCAGACGCCTTATGGCTGATTTGGGTGTTGGCGAGTCTTCTGCCACCACCGTCTTCACTGACAGTCAGAGCGCATTGGCAGTTGCGAGGAACCCTGTGTTCCATGCTCGCACTAAGCACATTGAGGTGCATTATCACTATGTTAGGGAGAGGTTCTCTGCTGGGGAGATCAACTTGGCATATGTGCCCACGCAGGAGAACATTGCAGACCTTTTCATGAAGGCTCTACCTAGGGAGAAGTTTGAAGCTTTTCGCAAAGCTTTGGGCTTAGTTCCTTTTGTGGAGTGATTTCCACATAGCTTGGCACTTCCTTATACATGAGTGCCAGCTCCTTGTTCACCACATCACTCCCAGGGGGGATTTGTTGATATATTTAGGTAGTGATGTGTGTGAACACTCTAGGACCGCCGGGGCACTTTTTTCCCTCTTTAGGAGGTTTTTTTCCCCCGGCTTGTATATACGCCTATTGCCCTAATGGGCTACTTATCTTTGTACATTCTCTAGTGATACATTCAGTCTTGTGTGTTGTGCTCCAAGCTTCTTCTTCTTCCTTGTGCTATTCGCGTGCTTCCGTAGACGTCTAACTCCAACAAATTTAACACAAATAAATTCAATAAATGAAATGGTACTTACAAACTCATGACGCATCGTGTCATACCTGCCGTTGCCCAAATGTGATGGTCCAATCGTATCTAAATGTGTGGCTACGGCATTTTGCTGTTGGCGATATCGATCAGGAGTCTGCTACTGCTCGTCACGAATCATGTCCCACTCCTCAGCATCTAGCCATACAGGCTTTGGTAAGCCTTCTCTGAATGCATCACGTGCCTCGGATCGTGGATGGGACATGACCTCACGTGCGGTGTGCAGATTCCACTCTGAACTGACAATAGACTGTCCATCGGCTGGTCGAAACTCCTGGTAAACCGTCCGTGTGATATAATTCTTCCGATCTTTATCATGTTCACTCCATTTCAGCATGATGGAGTGTCCAAACTGGATGGAACAAAGCTGTCATATGCGTGCATGCATTGCTTTGCCAGCCGCATCCATCACCGGAGCTCCATCTCGGATACTATACACCTTGGAGTCATCATGGTCATGAGCACCCCAAGGTGTACATGGTGTTCCACGTCGTGTACTGCGTGGTGTACCTACATTTGAGGTAATCGTCCTAGGAGTAGAAGCGTGCGACACAATGTCCGTCGCACTGCCTCCACAACAACTGCCTCCTCCGCCTCCAGATCTACCTGTAGATCCACTCTTAGAACCTCCTGCTCCAGAGCGTGACCTTGATCTACGAGACGGGCCATAACCTGTATCGTGCTGAGGTGTCGAACGCACATGTCTTCTAGTAGACCCAGTAGGAGATGGCTGCAAAGATGGTCGTGGTGGAGTCACAAAGCTAGGAGACATACCTCCTACGGGAGTAGCACCACCCGCAAGAGTGACACCGGCGGGAGTGACACTGGCGGGAGTGAGGCCAGCGGGAGTGAGGCCGGCAAGAGTAAGGCCGCCAGGAGTGAGGCCGGGAGGAGTGCTACCACGAGCGATCCAATATTGTGATGCAGCGGCCATATACGCAGGAGGAACCTGAGAGATGAACTCCAAAAACTGCTCCTCTATCATGGAATGTGGAGTGACTGGAGGAGTGTCTCCCATCATGCTCTGTAATAAAAGAACTCAAATAATTAGCATGCGATAAGAAAAGTAATATAGAGAATCAACAAAAAAAAACAAAAATTAGTACGTACAAGTGTTTTATTCAAAAGTCCTCTATTCTAGCATCCTCTTGAAGATCCAATGCACCGAGAATATCTATCTCTATATGGATGGCTTCTAAATCGCTTGCTATGCTGGTTTCCTCTTGATCATCATCTATTGCTTCGTATTCTCGAACAATGACCTCTTCTTCAATGACCTCTTCTTCTCGAACAATGATCTCTTCCTCCTCGACTATTGAATGAATCTCTCAGTCCATTAGAGATGGACTTTCTTCTACATCTATGTTTTCAAAAATTTATCTACTATGTGGAGTGACTTGTAAAACAAATAGCCACTCTGGGTCTTCTGAATCTGGTATAAAAACAACTTGCTCACAGTGTTCGGGAAGTACAAATGTATCCCTTTCATCTGTCCATAATCTTGTGGAGTCGATTTGAAGAAAACCGCTCTTATCCCGTCTCATTGTTGCGTTTCTTCCAGAGGTGACTACTTTGAACCATTTCACATAAAAAACAAAGTAATCAAACTTTCTGAAAGATAGTTTCAATATGTCTTGAATCACACCACAATTATCTAACTCGCCTTCTAGAGCATTATCATCTCTTGCACTCGCTCTACTTTTTTGCAAAAAATTCACCATCACTCCACTATAAAAAGTAGAACTATTTTGATCGATTCGTGCGATTCAAAAGTGTCTCCCATGAGACCATAGTGCATCATATTTAATATACTCCCAATCACATCCTTTTGCGAGTTCTTCTTCTTCTTCAGAGATATCTTCACCTGCTCCCTTTGCTTGTGAAACCACTGTATCTAGCCATCTGCTCGTTGGAAAACGTGGGAGAGGTCGAAGATTTTCTGGAAGAGGCAAAAATGAGTGGAACGATTTCTTCGAAACTGAGCTCTTTCATTTGCGTTAGTTTCCTTGGCAAGTTCATACCTTTCTAACCACTTTTGCATAGGCTCAGAGTTAACTATGCAAAACTTCATTGCCTTCTCTCTAAAGGCTGCATCCATTTTTCTTTGCAATCCTTTACCTTGTAGTTCATCGCCTACGAGACGAACATCTTCATCATTGCTCCATAAGCGAGGCATTTCAGGACCCGATATACGTAGAAACTCAGTTATGAATACAAGAGATTCTTGTACAAGCCATCCCTCTTCCATGCTACCCTCTAGACGTGCTCTCTGTCGAACGAACCCTTTTAATGTCTTCATAGAGCGCTCTAAGAAGAACATCCATCGACTATGGACAGTTCCTGCTATTGCAACTTCATCTACCACATGAACTAGTAAATGAAGTTGAATAGTCAGAATACTTGTGGGAAAGTATTTCTCTACCATACAAACTGCCTCAATAGCATTGAGTTTCGCACTCTCTATGCTATCTCTATTTATCTCTTTAGAAGATATCCACCATACTAAAGAACTAATTTTATAAATGGTTTTTCGTACATCCTCTGAAAGACAATCTTTTAGGGCTACAAGGAGCACAAACTGTAAAAACTTGTGCCAATCATGAGATTTGAGTCCTGCAAGATCATCGTTTCGTGTGAAAGCAGTCTTTAAACAGCTCATGCATCCAGTAGGTGTACGAAACTCTGAAATTGTTTTCTTCACTTGTTGCTCTTCCATCCTGCAAAGCACCAAAGGAGCTCTTGGTAATTATACTGTTCCGTTGGGCTTAATAATTGCCCACAACTCTCGCATACGACCTCGTTCTTCTAAGTCCTCCCTTTGTGCTTTGCTTTCTTTCTTTCCGATCAAAGTTTTCCAAAGAATCTCTCCCACATTCTTAAAAATATGCATCGGGTCTACCAAATGATTGATCACCAATTCACTCCAATAAGGGAGTTCATGAAAAATGGACAACCGTTTCATGCCAGCAACTCGATTTTCTGAATCCCATAGTTGTTTCCAATCGCTAGCTTTCATTTGGTGTTGCGCTTGTTGACCAATTTGTCCTTCACGTAAAACATGTCCATCAGGCAAATATCTATGATGTCCTTCATAGGCAGTTTTACGTAGTGCTTTGGAATAGCATGCTTCAAGTCGTGGTCCGCATAAAGGACAAGCATGGTAACCCAAAATCGATAAACCTGAACATTCACCATAACCAGGCCAATCATGCATTGTTCACATAAGTATGCCTTGCACTCGCACGTCTTGTCTTCTTATAGGTTGATACATGTCACGCACAGTAATCCCATCCTATAAAATGCGTAGTTCTTTCACAAGTGGTGCAAGATATACATCCATGTTTTTTACCTTATACTTACCTTGTACAATAAGAGCTAATAATAAATGACCTTTCTTTGTGGCCAACCATGGTGGGATATTATAATTGAACAAACATACAGACCATGTGCTCCATGAAGAACTGCGTAATCCAAATGGATTCACTCCATCCATAGCTAGGCCTAGACGTATGGACCGAGGCTCACTAGCAAACTCTGGCCACTTACTATCTATGTGCTTCCAAGCATTAGAGTCAGCTGGCACTCACATTACATTATCTGTAGACCTGCTCTTTGTATGCCATGACATTAACTCAGCTATAGATTTGCATCTAAACATGTTATTAATTCGTGGAATGATAGGAAAGTGGCGAAGAACCTTTGCGGGGATTGCTTCGCCTACAACATCTTCTCTAAATCTATTTGCTCCACACTCTGGACATACGTGGAGATGCTCATACTCATTCCAAAAGAGAATGCAATCATTCGGACAAGCATGAATTTTAGTATAATCCATTCCAATGGACTGTAAAAGTTTTTTCGCATCTCCACATGTTGGAGGCATGGCATTGCCCTCTGGCAAAAAATGATCTTTAAGAAGCCTGCAATAAGCAATTAAAATGATATTAGTAAATGAAGTTATTGTGATACAACAATGAAAGCCAATTTGTTCTCCAGTTACCTGAACAATTCAGTGACACTACTATCTGACCATCCATAAAAGGATTGCAGATTGAGCATCGCGAGTGAAGCACATAGTATAGATATCTTTGCTCCATTGTAAAGTGGTAAACGAGCTAATCTTCGCATGTTTTCATATTCTTTATCAACTTCTGATCGTGGAATTTCTGTTGTGCCCATCTCGACACCTTCTTCACCATCATGATCTTCGTCCATCTCATAAAATGCTTCAAGCATCTCTTCCATATGTATATATATATATGTATATATATATATGTATATATATATACATATGTATCCTATTTCATATATATATATATATCCTATTTCATATATATATATATTTATTTATTCAGATTTTTTTCCTCTTAATTGAGTTATATGTATGCTTAAACCCTAAAGCCCTAATTTTAAAGATCTAGTCCTAAATTATGTATATTTCTATACACATGTGTATATAGATGTATATATGTATTATATGTGTATGTGTATGTGTGTATAACCCTAAAACCCTAATCCAAATGACCTAGACCTAAAACATGTGCATATATATATATATATATATATATATATATATATATATATATATATATATATATATATATATATATATATATATATATATATATATATATATATATATATATATATATATATATATATATATATATGCATGTGTATATATGTGTG
Source organism: Ceratopteris richardii (assembly GCA_020310875.1). Lineage (NCBI taxonomy): Eukaryota > Viridiplantae > Streptophyta > Polypodiopsida > Polypodiales > Pteridaceae > Ceratopteris > Ceratopteris richardii. Next base: position 89,812,425 of record CM035427.1, on the reverse strand, counting down.
CATATAGATAGGTATATAAGTATGTGTGTTTGTGTATTGTATATATATTCACTCTATTTAAAATGATTAAATTTAAACCTATTTTTATATATTTAATCATATATATTTCATTTATTTTTTTAAAATACTAGTTCTTATCATATTCTATTATCTATATAATTATCCTACCTTATATATATATATATATATATATATATATATATATATATATATATATATATATATATATATATATATATATATATATATATATATATATATATATATATAATTTATATATTCAGATTTTTTCCTTTCTTAATCATATTTTTATATATTTAATTAAAAATTTTAAAACACTAGTCCTTTTTATATTTATTTATCTATATAATTATCCTATTTTATATATATATATTTATTTATATATTTAGATTTTTTCATTACATAATCGTATTTTTATATATTTAATTTTATATATTTAATTTTATATATTTAATTATATATATTTAATTAAATTATTTAAAACACTAGTTTTTTTATCTATCTTTATGTATATAACTATCTTATTATATATTTATTTATTTATTTATATATTCAGATTTTTTCCTTACGTAATCGTATTTTTATATATTTAATTATATATTATCAATTAAATTATTTAAAACACTAGTTTTTTCATATTTATTTATGTATATAATTATCTTATTATATATATATATATTTATTTATATATTCATATTTTTTTCTTACATAATCCTATTTTTATATATTTAATTATATATATTTGATTAAAACCCTAATCTTAAAATTCTAGATCTAAAATATGTATATTTTTGTATGCATGTGTATCTACATGTATATATGTATTATATGTGTATGTGTATGTGTGTATATATGTTATGTAGGTGTTAAAACCCTAAAACCCTAATCTTAAAGATTTAGACTTAAATCTGAAATCCTAAAACCTAAATACTTAACCACCAATAAAAATCTAAACCCCTAATCCTAAAACCCTAATCATATTTTATATATATATTTATTTATATATTCAATTTTTTTTCTTACTTTTCTCTATATTTTTTCTTAATATAAATATAATTGAGTTATATGTATGTCTAAACCCTAAAACTTTAATATTAAAGATCTAGACCTAAAATATGTATATTTCTGTATACATGTGTATATACATGTATATATGTATTATATGTGCATGTGTATGTGTGCATATATGTTATGTAGGTATTAAAACCCTAAAAACCCTAATCTTAAAGATTTAAATCTAAAATATGTATATTTTTGTATGCATGTGTATTTACATGTATGTATGTTTTATATGTATATGTGTGTTTGTGTATATATGTTATCTACCTATTAAAACCCTAAAACCCTAGTCAGAAAGACTTAGACTTAAATCTGAAATACTAAAACCTAAATACTTAAACACCTATCAAAATCTAAACCCCTAATCCTAAAACCCTAATCATATTATATATATTTATTTATTTATTCATATATTCAAATTTTTTTTCTTATTTTTCTCTATATTTTTTCTTAATATAAATATAATTGAGTGATATGTATGCCTAAACCCTAAAACCCTAATCTTAAATATCTAGACCTAAAATATGTATATTTCTGTATACATGTGTATATACATGTGTGTATATATATATATATATATATATATATATATATATATATATATATATATATATATATATATATATATATATATATATATATATATATATATATATATATATATATATATATATTATATGTGTATGTGTATGTATGTGTAAATAGCGTAAAAACCCTAATCCTATTTTCACATATTTAACTATATATATTTAATTAAAACCCTAATCTTAAAATTCTAGATCTAAAATATGTATATTTTTGTATGCATGTGTATCTACATGTATATATGTATTATATGTGTATGTGTATGTGTGTATATATGTTATGTAGGTGTTAAAACCCTGAAACCCTAAAAGCCTAATCTTAAAGGTTTAGACTTAAATCTGAAATACTAAAAACTAAATACTTAACGACCAATAAAAATCTAAACCCCTAATCCTAAAACCCTAATCATATTATATATATATATATATATATATATATATATATATATATATATATATATATATATATATATATATATATATATATATATATATATATATATATATATATATATATATATATATATATATATATTTATATATTCAGATTTTTTTTCTTATTTTTCTCTATATTTTTTCTTAATATAAATATAATTGAGTGATATGTATGCCTAAACCCTAGTTCACTTCCTCCTCGAGCCGCCAGAGTCTATGATATAGAGCTTCTCTACGAGCCCGCCGCACAGTCTCTAGCATCTTCCTGGATCTAATCATGATCTGTCGTGACTTATCGACCGCACTTCTCCAACACTTGGCTGGGGACAAGCCAGAGGCGAATGCCTCCTTCCACACATCAGAAATTTCTTGATGGAGGGAGGGGAGAGAGAAGGGAGGGCACACTGGTGTGGAGAAAATCCTATTTGAGTTAAATCATGTGCAGAAAGATAAGCTTATACCTCTTTTCATGAGAAACTCGATGAGTGTCAGTAGACAGGTTGTGGGTTTACAATGTGGGTCCATGTTTGAGGACAAAGGAGAAGATGTTGACGGTTGCATACAAAGACCTTCATTCTCCTTAATCTCGGGCTAGCCATCCTCCTTCATCATCGCTCTCGTTCTTAAACCTTCCGGCGGAGGTGTGTATGTGTGTGCACATCTATGTGTATGTGTGTGTGTGTCTATGAGTGTGTATCTGTTTATGTGTGTGTACGTGTTTATGTGTGTGTATGTGTCTATGTGTGTATGTGTATGCATGTATGTATGCATATGTGTGTGAATTAGTCACAGGAGAAAATCCTATCTGAGTTAAATCATGTGCAGAAAGATAAGCTTATACCTCTTTTCATGAGAAACTCGATGAGTGTCAGTAGACAGGTTGTGGGTTTACAACGTGGGTCCATGTTTGAGGACAAAGGAGAAGATGTTGACAGTTGCATACAAAGAGCTTCATTCTCCTTAATCTCGGGCTAGCCATCCTCCTTCATCATCGCTCTCGTTCTTAAACCTTCCGGCGGAGGTGTGTATGTGTGTGCACATCTATGTGTATGTGTGTGTGTGTCTATGAGTGTGTATCTGTTTATGTGTGTGTACGTGTTTATGTGTGTGTATGTGTCTATGTGTGTATGTGTATGCATGTATGTATGCATATGTGTGTGTATGCATTATGTATGCATATGTGTGTATGCATTATGTATGCATATGTGTGTATGCATTATGTATGTGTATGTATGCATGTGCATTATGTATGCATATGTGTGTGTATGCATGTAAGTATGTATGTATGCATATGCATATGCATTATGTATGCATATGTATGCATGTATGTGTATGTGTGTGCATGTCTCTCTATGTGTGTGTGTATGCATATATGTGTGTGTGTATGTGTGTGTGTATGTGTGTTTATGTGTATGTGTATATGTGTGTGCATGTGTACACATAATGTATGTGTATGTCTGCATGTCCATTATGTATGCATATATGTGTGTATGCATATATGTGTGTGTACATGTATATGTGTGTGTATGCAACATTATGTGTGTGTATGCAACATTATGTGTGTATGTGTGTATATGTGTGTATCTGTGTGTGTGTCTATGTGTATGTGTGTGTGTGTCTATGTGTGTATATGTGTGTGTATGCATATGTATGTGTGTGTGCACTTACCTGGTCTTTCTCTTTCTCTTTCTCTCTCTCTCTCTCTCTCTCTCTCTCTCTCTCTCTCTCTCTCTCTCTCTCTCTCTCTCTCTCTCTCTCTCTCTCTCTCTCTCTCTCTCTCTCTCTCTCTCTCTCTCTCTCTCTTGTTCTGTTGCTCTCATCCAGATCTCGGCACAAATGTGCCGGGAGAATTCGAATTTTTTTTTTAACATTCCAGAGCATCGCTTATGCGATGCTCTGGAAAGGACGACCTTGTTATCCAGTTTTCCCACGTAGCCAATAACGTCGCTAGGAAATGATGCTACTTGCGACACAGAGATTTAGCATCGCATAAGGGATGCAGGAATCACTTATGCGATGTATCCGCTACAAAAAAAAAAAATCGAGAACATCTCTGTTGCTTATGCGATGCTAGCATCGCATAAGCGATGGTACTCATTTTTCTTTTCAATTCGGGGGTGTCGCTACACCCCCCTATTTCTTGTAGTGGCTCTAACAAATGCCCACTTCATGATATATTTTACACATTGAAGTTATCAATCCAAAGATTAATCACTTCAAGGCTAGACGCTTCTGCCACATTCATATGCTTCATGAATAGTATTTTTCATGATTATCTAGATGAATTCATCTTAGTATTTCTTGATGATATAATTGTATACTCTAAGGATGATGATGATCATGTTGTACATCTCAAGAAGACTTTGCACACTCTTAGAGAAAATAAACCATATGGAAAACAAGACTAAATGTTTCTTTGCTAAGGATAAACTGGTGTATCTAGGAAGAGTCATTTCTAAAGAGGGGATTCATATAGAACATGATAAATTGAAAACAAGAGTTGATTAGCTAGTTCTGAAAATTGTAAGGGATGTTAGAAGTTTTTTGGGATGGCATAATATGAAGGATCACGTATTAAGGATTTTTATAAGATAGCTAATCCACTCATAGAGTTGATTAAAGACAATGCATGATTTGTGTGGAGTGATGCCTGTCGAAATTCATTTGAATCATTGAAACACAAAGTCATTGAAAATTGTGTTTCGAAGATACTATAAATGGGAAAGCCTTTTGTGGTTGCATGTGATGCAAAGAGTAGTCATAAAGGATGTGTTCTTTTAGAGGATGGTAGAGTGGTTGCAGAATCGATAAAATTAACAAAACATGAACTTAATTATCTTACTCATGATCTAGAAATGCTTATTATTGTACATGCACCTAAGCATTGGAGGCAGCTACTATTAGTGGTTAACTTTGAATTAAAAACAGATCATTAGATTCTAAAATACATTTTTGCACAACCGTTGCTTAACAATCGGAAAAAGTGTTGGATTGAACTATTAAGCGATTATGGATTTGATATTAAATATATGGCTGGTAAGGAGAAAAAGGTCATTGATTCATTGATTTAGAGACCTTTATGTTATTCTTTTTGTAATAAATTTTGATTTTCTCAATCAAATTCAAGAGGAACTCAAACATGTTTTTGTAGAATAGATCTTTGTATTGTAACAATTGATTATGCATATTTTTTGAGTCTCATTTGAAAGTTCAAATATTCCATGATTTTCATGATGCACCTTTTTCTGAATATCTAGGTTACCAAGGATTTATGAAGGTCATGAAAGCCCCATGATCATGTGGTAAAAATTAGACAAGTACTTTGAGCATAGCATTAAGATAAGTTCTTTACCCAATGTGAGGCATTTCACTCACGCTTGAAGGCTCTATTGTTGCATGGTTTCAACCCCTAAAGATTTACTATTTTGGTACACTATAAAGATTTGGCAATTCCCTATGCCACAAGAAGTGTAATGTGATCACGAAAGTTACACTCAAATAGAATTTATTCTAAAGATATGGCAATTTTTCAAAGACAATGCAGAGATTTATTCATATCTTTTAATCACTCAAAGTACACTAAGAGAGCTATTAGAGGAATTCACTCTTCAAGTTAAAATCTTTCCATTATTTGGATACAATATCACAAACGTCCATATTTCAAGAAGCTCAATGTTCCATGAAAAAAATAGTCATATAGAGGATCACTATCACTTTGGTAAGGAGAAGGTACTAGCTAGACACATGGACTAAAATTATGAACATTTTAATTTTGGGTTCATAAAAATTATGAAGCTCAAGGTTGGAACGAACATTAAGGACATGGATGCATCAAAGAAGATTTGAGCTTGAGTTTTATTGTTAGAGGTCTTCGCAAATGCAATCTCAAGTGCATGAGTGGAATCCAAGTGATTATTCTACACCATCCTATAGCGTTGTGAGATTCAAATGGAGTCACATTTTGAGATTCAATTAGTTGAAATCCAACCAAACGTTCATGAGAATGTAGGGATACGTTTAGGTAGAATAAGGAAGAAATTGAAAACCAAAGGTATGAAAGTTCCCAAATACATATGGACCACCTCGATGAAGGATCATGTGATGTAAAGCACTTGGACGCACATAGTAGACATGATTTGAAGCTTTGAGAGACATGATTTTTATCATCTTAAGTCTCTCTATTAAGAGTTTCCATATCATCTCCACTAATGGATGCACATTCATTTTGTTACCTCATATCATTCTACCTCTTTCAAGTGAAATTGCATTAAAAATGCCCTAGCTTTCCAGATTCTAACACAATTTGCTATCATTTTTTGAATCCATTCTATTGGAAACTTCTAGAAGCTCTTGGGATCCCCTTGCTTGAAACTATTATCTACCTCCTATATTTGTTTGATAGTGTGTCAATTCCTCTTTCTAGCTATTGTTTCCATGTCTACAACCAAATGCTTTATCTTTGAATCTTCCTCGAAGAAAGTAAAATACTTTCTCATCATTACTTTTATTTTGTGTATTGGATTCTCCGTAAGAGTTTTTTTTCTTTGTTGTTTAGCATGAAACATTAAATCCAAACTTCTGTGATATTTTCTCAACAGATGGATGGATATATTCTTATCTAGCTCATCATTGAGCATCACATCATTTCATCAACATTCACAATTTCTACGAAAATGAATAGTCTTGCGAAAACAATTGAAGTGGTAACAATTTTTCCAGATCTATCACTGTGTGACCGCAATTTACATCTTCACACTCAATATGTTGTACTATGGTTCACAATTTTATAGTCCTACCAAAAGAAGATTTGCACCAATGAAGCCTTTTGTAATAGCTATAACAACTAAAACTTGACTATATTATGTATCTTCATGTGAACATACAATTAACTCAAAAAAGAGACTCAAAATATCAACCAAATTATCACTTAACCAAAAATCATAGTAAATAGTACTAAGAAATATATAAAGATGCTTGTTCTGACATTAAAATCACTTGAATTAGAACTCTAGATAAAAGTTCTGAAATTGATCCAAGTGAGCATAGAAGCACGTCGAAATGAAGAATATGATGCAATTTTCTTCTTTTTTGAATAATTTTATTTTCATCTACTTTCAACCATAAGAAAGTTCTATGGCGAGGTCAATGAAGATATAAGTTCAAATAGATGGAATGCTTGCAAATACAAAAGAACAAGCATAAAAAAGCAATGACATTGCAAGATAGAAATTGAAATTCCTCTTCTAGAATGTAAAAGATGACCTCACAATGCACTACAATCTATGAAACCAAGTTTAGAAAGAAAACCAAATAATTGATTATGGGGGAGCTTGAAAAGTGTGTACCGCCACTTCCAATGATTAAAGTAAACCAACGAATCATAATTGAAATATTTTTTGAGCATTACTCACGCATTCCCCATGTATAAGAGAAAAACGAAATAAATAATCAAGTAACATTCCCCTAAGAGCATCATGCGATTAGATGGATACCTTAGAAATTCGTAGCATAATATGCTTCATACAACCAATAGTTTTAAAATGCTCTAACAAATGCCCACTTCAAGACATATTTTACACATTGAAGATTATTAGTCCAAAGGTTAACCACTTCAGGGCTAGATGCTTCTGCCACATTCATATGCTTGATGAATAATATTTTTCATGATTATTTAGATGAATTCATCTTAGTATTTCTTGATGATATATTTGAATACTCTAAGGATGATAATGATCATGTTGTACACCTCAAGAAGACTTTGCAAACTCTTAGAGAAAACAAACTGTATGGAAAGAAGACTAAATGTTTCTTTTTTAAGGATAAACTGGTGTATCTAGGAAGAGTAATTTCTAAAGAGGGGATTCATATAGAACATGATAAAGTGAAAACAATAGTTGATTAGCTAGTTCCTAAAATTGTAAGGGATGTTAGACGTTTCTTGGGATGGCACAATATGAAGGAGCACGTATTAAGGATTTCTATAAGATAGCTAATCCACTCACAGGGTTGACTAAAGAGAATGCACCATTTGTGTGGAGTGATGCTTGTCGAAATTCATTTGAATCGTTGAAACACAAAGTCATTGAAAATTGTTTTTCAAAAATACTAGAAATGGGAAAGCCTTTTGTGGTTGCATGTGATGCAAAGAGTAGTTAGATAGGATCTGTTCTTTCAGAGGATGGTAGAGTGGTTGCATATGAATCGACAGAATTAACAAAACATGAACTTAATTATCTTACTCATGTTCTAGAAATGCTTACTATTGCGCATGCACCTAAGCATTGGAGGCACCTAATATTAGTGGTTAAGTTTGAATTAAAAACAGATCATCATGTTCTAAAATACATTTTCACACAACCATTGCTTAACAATAGGAAAAAGTGGTGGATTGAACTATTAAGGGATTGTGGATTTGATATTAATTATATGGATGGTAAGGCCGAAAAAATGTTCATTGATTCATTGAGTCAGAGAACTTTATGTAATCTTCTTTTTGTAATAAATTTTGATTTTCTCAATCAAATTCAAGAAGAACTGAAACATGTTTCTTTTTATATCTTGAAATTTCTGCATGTAAACAAGAGATCCATGTATCAAGAAAAAATCATTTTTCTTTGCATTGTAATAATTGATTATGCATATTTTCCGAGTCTCCATTGAAAGTTCAACTATTTCATGATTTTTATGATGCACCCTTTTTTGAATATCTAGGTTATTCAAGGACCTATGAAGGTCATGGAGATCCCCATGATCATGTGGTAAAAATTAAACAAGTAGTTTGAGCATAGCATTAAGATGATTTCTTTGCCCAATATGAGGCATTTCGTCACGCTTAAAGGATCTATTGTTGCATGGTTTCACCCCCTAAAAATCAAATACTTTGGTACACTATAAAGATTTGGCAACTTCCTATGCAATAAGAAAAGTAAGGTGATCTCCCAAGTTACACTCAAATAGAATTTTTTCTAAAGCTATGGCTAGTTTTCAAAGACAATGCAGAGATTTATTGATATCTTTTAATCACTCAAAGTAAACTGAGAGAGCTATTAGAGGAATTCACAATGCAAGTTAAAATCTTTCAATTATTTAGATACATTATCACAAACGTCCATATTTCAAGAAGCTCAATGTTCCATTAAAAAAATAGTCATATATAGGATCACTATCACTTTGTTAAGGAGAAGGTACTAGCTAGACACGTGGAATAAAATTATGAACATTTCATTTTTTGGGTTCATCAAAATTATGAAGCTCAAGGTTGGAACGAACATTAAGGACATGGATGCATGGAAGAAGATTTGAGCTTGAGTTTTATTGTTAGAGCTCTTCGTAAATGCAATCTCAAGTGCATGAATGGAATCCAAGTGATTATTCTACACCATCCTATAGCTTTGTGAGATTCAAATGGAGTCACATTTTGAGGTTCAATTAGTTGAAATCCAACCAAACGTTCATGAGAATTTAGGGATTGTTTTAGGTAGAAGAAGGAAGAAATTAAACCATATCATTTGCCTCAATAGATCTAGGTTTCTATTAGTACCTTTTACTATATAGAAGCTCCAAATATCCAATCTCTATAATGGAATGACATCAAAGAAGATAGAGATTATCCTCCTCAAGGCAGTGGTTCTCAAGAAGAGAATTCTTGCATGGATAAGGATGCAAACTTATCAGCTTGTAAAGAATCAGAGGAATAAGAGATTCAACAAAAACTAGCTCATCAACCAAGAACTCGAGAACTAGACAGTCTTCCATACATGCCTATCAAGTTTCTTGGTAAATCATTCCAACCTCATGCATACATGCAAGTCCTGGGAGCTCAAGTAGTCAAGTTCTCCAAGTAATTATTTCGTAGTCCTAGTTCATGCTCTTGTCTTTTCTAGTCAAGTATCTAGGAATCTAGCCTTGTCTTTGTGTAATCCCATGGTAAAAGATCGTCTCTAGTTATTTCTTGTATATACATCTTCCTCAAGGAGGTTTTTGTAATTCTCATGTCGTAATTTATATCTAAGGTACCTGGTTGTGAGTTGTATTCAGGGAAAAAAGTAAGGGCGAATTTTAGCCCAATGGCGAATTTAGAAAAAACTAAAGAAAATAATACTATTTTCTTATACTTTTGAAAGAATGAAAATAGCCAAAATGATATTTTTGAGGACAAAGGGAGAGAAAAATTTCGCCCTAAATCATACATGCACATATTTGTAGCACGTCTAACATCGCCCTATTTCGGTTTCTTCACACCGGCTTGTTCCATGCTTTCGCCCTATAGCGAAGAGCTTTTCCATAGTACTTCTGTGCAACAGGGATCAATAACCTCTTCCACTTCATGATGTAGCTTTCGACATGTGCCCATTGGTGGTGGTGAGGGGACTTGAGCTGAATGCAGCGAATGCTTGATGTCTTTTTTGTTATCGATGATTCTGGCGACTAACAATAATACCAGGTTTGTCTTCCTACTCTTTGCGTACGCAAATCTAAGAGTTCCCTTACACAACACGCTGGCTTACATACATGATCTATGCTACTATGCCATACAAAAACAAGTAATATGTGACTATTCGACTTCTGACAACAGGTACACAAAGTATAGCGCATATAAATAAATGCATTTTGGATCTTGATGAGAACTTAAATATCTTCTAATCTTGAAAATTTCAAGTAGATGCAGTTAACTACTGGAAGAGCTCGATCAACTGGACAGAAAAAGGTGAGATAAATTCTGCATATTTTGACAATGCTTAATCTTATCGCACCAGCTCTGTGTGTAGAGGATATTTAATGTGCCAAGTTTTGAATTTGCAGAGATGGAAGAATGCTCCATTACGTGAGTGCATTTAATCTTTATAGAGATTGCATATTGTAACAAGGGCTAATCTTAGCGCACCAGCTCTCTCTCTGTGTGCAGAGGATATTTAATGTGCCAAGTTTTGTTGTTGAATGTTGCAGAGAAGGAAGAATGCTCCATTGTGTGAGTGCATTTAAACTTCCTTAGCCTTTGCGCTCATGAATATGTCATGTAAGACTTTTTTTTAATTTAGATGCTTAAGATTTGCTTTTAAGATACTATCATCTATATGCTTAAAGATCCTACATTTGAAATGCAAGTTTTCCATTTATCGCAGGTGTCTGAAGGGTCTTGCACAGGGAATGTATGTTTTTCATTTAGTGCAGATGCTTGAAATTTCCTATGAAGGAGCTTCATGGGGTTCTCTTGTCTGGTGTGATGTGCATTTGAAATTTGACATTTATTGTATTTGTATCTACTTTTCTTTCTCTTTTTTTATGTATGCTTATTGCTGCATCCTATCATTACTTCTGTAACCTACAGATATAAGTGTAAGGCCTTTGCTATTGTACACGGTATATCTTCGAAGATGCTTTCAAAAAACATGAGGGTTTTCTATGCATTCTTTGAAGTTCTTCTTTTAACAACTTTTATGGATATCTCATATTAATTATTCTTCAATATGTTTTGTCATTGTATCATCTTATATATATATATATATATATATATATATATATATATATATATATATATATATATATATATATAATTTGTCATTCCCTGGTGTATATGCCTTCTGTATATATGAGAACACGTTGTTTGCACATAAAGGCATTGTGTTGTTTTCCAGGAGAATACTATTTAGTTGTTGGATGGATGGATAAGATGACTGATTTAGTGTATCAATATTCAATGAGACTCAAAGTCAATCCAAGGGTAGGGGGATTTGATTATGACCCCAAGCTGACCTATGTATGATGGCATCGAAAATTGCCTATGAGTCAAAAATAATATAAAAGGGAATAGTGAACTGCCAATGGAATGCATAAATGCCATTAGTCTTTGTGGATATGTATAAATATAAATGCATTATCTTTTACTGCCATATTTTTTACCTTTTACTACCATATTTTCCATTTTTATTGAATTTTTATGCAGATGAAATACTGGAAGCTCTATGAATGTTCCAAGGACATTTTCCAGTCATGAGGTGTATATAAACTGAAAATACTTGCTTGAAGGGTGGAGGTTGAGATATGCTTTCACCCTCTTCTGTCATCCTTCCCTATCAAGAGGAAAACTTTGAGATGACTGAAAGTCAATTGATATCCTTGAGTTGAAGGCAGCTCCCACCCTTTGACCTCTCTTGCTGCCAACATCATTAGCTTGTTACCTAGTATCCATGCTATATGTGGTTCCAGCTTCTATTCCATTTTCATATTTGCTGTTAACTACAAGTAGCAGGGTGTAAGTTCATTTGTGCAAAAGAATAGAATGATTTAATTATGCTTAATGGTGGAAAAACATGTGAATAAATCATTATAGTTCTAAATCTAGGAGTTTATGCTGGGTATTTACCTCATACTGATGTGGTATCTTGTATCTCATGCTTATACTCTAGGGTTTTTGCATACGCTATTCAAGGTGTTCATGGTTGTACAATGATTAATGCACGTGAAGCATCAAATATTGTGTGAATTGCAACAAGTGATCGTTACCCATGATTTCATGGTATCCTTGTTGGATTAGAGTGTTGCAACTGTAAGGTTATGGAGGTGTGGACATCACTACATCCTAAGACATGCTTTCATCATGAATAGAGAACATCAAATATGGAATAGCACTTCAGGATTGTGTAGTACTTCAGGATTGTGTTTGCACATGACATTGTGCCTAGACTTCCATTTGATGACCGCATATGTAGCTTTAAACACCTTGGATTTTGCTCTTACAATACCATCTTACATCAATTAGCGGTATAAACAAGTTTTGGATAGGACCCTGTTGAACATGAACACACACATACTCCACTTTCATCAATCTGCTTCATCTTATTATCTCCAATACCTACTTTAAATAACCAATACCATCTGTTAGAGGGCCACCGAACAAGGACAAATGAACTAGGACAGGTGTCTTAAATGTAAAAGTGTTAGACGGCCGTCGAACAAAGACAAAAGTACTAGGACAGGTATCTTAAATGAAAAAGAATCTTTCAAGAAACGTGCAGGTAACTGAAGAATTGCGCACTCTTGTAAAAAATCCTCTATTTAAGGCAATGAGAAAAGAGTGGCAGCAGCGCCCCAATTGTGGGAATTGCAGTGTATCGTTTGAGTGAGTCTCATTTTGGAAGGGTTGTAAACGTATTGTGTGAGTGTGTATGTTGTTGAGAAGATAAGTCCTGCTTTGTTCTGTTCTGTTCTATACTCCGGTTAGTCGATTATTCTCAGCTTATTATAGAGTTACGAATCAGTTGTATTGTGTTACGAATTTGTTCGGTAATGATTAAGTGTGTCTCTGAGTGTTATGAAGTGCAGTATGTTGTTTGTTAGTTCTTCGGCGGAGCAGGGAACGTTAAAAGTAGTCCCGAACTAATTGTCTGTTAGCGTTCTGTAAGTGACCGAATTCGATACCGTAGGTTACATTTGTTGTTGACCTGATCACAGGAAAATTAGTAGTTGTAATGGTCTGGATGTGAGTAGGACATCGTTAGTTTATGGTTAGCCGTTTGTTATTAGGGGATTGGTTGTTCGAGTTTAGTATACGATGAGTCCTTATAACCTTAAGGTATAATGTCTGGTTGGTATACCTATCTGCTCTGAAGAAGTACGTATTAGGTAACCTTGTTACTGAAGTATATTTTGCTCATAAAATAAGTAACCGGATTGCTGCCCTCAGTCCTGAAGTTCTAATGCCAGTACACTGAACAGTCTTCCGTTGTTCAGAGATGGACATTGAGCTAAGAACGGGATAACATTTAGGATTGTGTGATGATTTGGGAAAATAGTACAGGGCCTCTGTCTAACAAACCCCTACCACTCCCAAGGACCCACGTGGCTAAGAGGAAATTTTACGGTTAGGAAGAACTCGAAACCGGCTGAACTTGAAGTACTTTGAGTCTGAAAGTGGAAGTAACGATTAACGTTTAACACATCTCAACACTCAAAACCACTTTTTGCTCATAAGAGCTCTCTCAAAGTCTCTCTGACTCACTCCAACCCACTCCTGTAACATTCTTGTTAAGTGCAGTGGACCACTCAACATCATGTGGTAATGGATTTCCTACCTTATGTTAGAAACTTCTGTCTTATTTTAGGTTCCATTTTACAGCAATTTAAATATAGAGAATGGTGTTGGGCATGGAACAATGCCCAAGTCATTTGAATGCTCCAACAAAGGTCGATCACTACTTGTAGGCCTTCTACCATTACATGTAAGCCTTTGAGCCAAAGATGTGGCATGTGGAGGGCTTTTAGGAAAGAAATGAGGAAGGCCCTTCACTTCTTGAAGTATGAACGAGTTGGGAACTTACAGATTCACCTTGTATGTTCAAGTCAATGTTTCAGACTTAAAAGAGTAGACATAAGTCGCCAGTTCGTGGTAGCTCACAATTAGACTTTCTACCTTAGTTCTTATATTGTTAATTTTCTCCCCCCAAAAAAAGTCAGCTTTTCTCCTTATTTACCTTCACTTCTCAGAAGTATGGCTTACAACGCTTCACTCTTGTCATAGAGATCAACATAGAAGCTATGTATTTTCCATTGATTTCCTCGTGAAATTCTTCTCTAAGGTATGCTACACAAGCTTGGGCAAAGATAGCTAGTCATGTTGGAGTCCATAAGATGCAATCCACATTGGTAGTCTTTGTCCCTTTCCTTGAATCAGTACAACTCAAAGATGATGATAATTTTTGTACGTGCAAATGTTTTTTGTTTTCAAATTGCACAGCTTTCAAAGAATAATCTTGATAAGAGCATTTCAGGGTTTTCATTGAGTCCCGAAACTAGAACCTCAACTTTGCAAGTATTTGCAAATGTTGTGGTGAAACAAGTGCATTCTGATTTTGGTCGTCTCAAAACCTTTCCATAAGAAATGTGTAACGGTAACTTGAATCATGGATATAAGAACCACTTGAAATTTTAAATATTATTTTTCAAATATAAGAAAGGATGAAGGCATTTATAAATCTACGAAAAGTTGTAGCTAATTTTGATCTCTTCATTTTCAAATTCCCTCTCTCTTGTGTCCTTTTTAACTTAAAAATCATTAGTCTTTTTTCCTTTAAAAAGTGCAAATGTTTAGTTTTCCTCTACCTTTGATCTTCACACGGATAAATTTAATAGAAAAAAGCTTACTGTTGTGAACTTTCTTGTCTTTGATGATTTTTTTTCACCTTTCTAATATTTTTTATGTTGTAATCATTCTATTTACATCATCTTTATAATTATTCAATCAACTAGACTCCATCTAGCTGAACCAGTATGTATTGACATTATGGATACAATAATTTTGTAATTAATGTTGACTCATCGGAAAGTGTAATTCAACTTCTACAAAATGATAGATTATGGGTGTCGTATAGCAATTCAAGTGCCCATCATGAAAAATTATGGAGCATAGGATACTAGGTTGTTTAGGCCATATTCATACCCTAGAATCAATATATTGGATCATGTAAATGGTTTGGATTGTGCTCCCATCGACTTGAACCATTTGAGGTTCAATGGGAGATGATAATGAGGATGCATCAACAAGGTTGAGGGCAACAAGAGTAGAGAACTTGATAATGATTGGCAGTTGTACCATTCCCCAAGAACATCACATAAACAATTTTTTGACCTTCGCTATGTCTTTTCATGATCACGTTCAATTTATTTGTTGTGGAGTGACTTTCTATTGGATGACAATGTCCATGAGGGCCAACCTGCGTATATGTAGAAGTCAAAATTTTGGGTGCAATGATGCTTGACCTAGGAAGAGGTTGACTTGGGAACATCTAGTTGTTGACCTAATGGACATGTAGAAGTTGACATGATAGGCACATGTAGAAGTTGACATGATGGGCACATGTAGAAGTTGACATGATGGGCACATGTAGAAGGCCACCTATTTGGACACACACAGGTGACATGTTGGACACATATAGAAGTTGACCCATTGATTGCATTGTAATTCTTTTAGAGAGATAGCATGCAATATATATCCAGCGGGCGTGGTTTGGCGGATGTGCCATGTATTCTCAGGTAGATGGCCAGGGTTCAAGTCCCACTCAGGGTTGGATGCCTTAGAGTTCCCCAAGATGGGTGCGTCCTCTTACAAGGTCGGATGTGGGTGTCTTTACAAATTCATTGTACTAAAAAAAAGTAATTGGGATCAAATAGTGAATTTAGTGTAGTGGGAGTTTGCAAATAGATCCTCTTGATAGCTAAACTTGCTAAGGACCTTGGGCTTGATTATGGATTTCCCTTTGAATAACAAAGCATCTTGAATTTTTTAATGTAAAATTCAGTGGATTTGTGATACCCTTGATAGAAAGAAAGAGATCGAAAGGAATGAAATACATGAAAATTACTATAATTTCAAGAAAGATTATGATAAAAATTCACCTAAATTTTTATATTTTAAATGAAACTTATCATCCACATTCGCCAAATTAATAGTTGTAATATAAGATTCTCATATAATTTCGCCCATATTTATATAGTTTAGAGTTAGAGGGGTGCTCTTAATTTTTTCCTTGGTTGTATTGTATTCTCTCTAATCTAGTAATCCATGGCTATCAATCTTGTCTAGTCCATTCAAGGGGCATAATTTAGTGCCCTCCTTACATTTTTTGCAAGACTATCTTGTAGCCAACAGCAGGTGCCATATTGAAGAACGCAATTGAATTGAGCGTGGCATCATAAAATCTCCAACAACAAGTGGAGGAGAAAGCGCATTGATAGACACAATTTGAGATGGGACAATCCACGCTTTTCTTTTCTCTTTTTGAGAGAAGCAAAGATAAGATGTATATTGATGAGAAATAAGAAATGATAATAATGATAATAGTAATAATAATAACAATAACTATATTATTATTATTGTTAAGTTTAATTAAAATAATAATAGTAACGGTAACAAGAATACTCATAATAATCGACATAAGAGCGATAATAATATTTACTATTATAAACGAATGTGATGACCGGGAAAAAGAGTCCTTTCCTCTAATATCCTCCATCAACATACTAGCAAGATGTTTATATATTCAGATACAATGTGTTCCACAATATTTAGGTGGAAGAGATGACCACAGAAATGATCGATTCTATAAACGGACTCACTTTACTGAGATAGTTTTAAGCGTACAATTCATGAAACGACACCAAATGGGGGATCATCTCGACATGCGTACGCCGTCAAGAAAGGAACTCCAGATAAACGGGAGTCACTCCTGTTGTGATTAGGCTGTTGCAGGACGGAGGGAGACATGAACGAGCTGGAACGGGGAGATCCGGAGGCGTCGGATAGAGCTGGACGAGGCGATAGCTCTGCTGAATCACAGTATGGACATCGGAAGAGGGCCAAGTATTTCGTGACGCATATCAGTAGCAGCGACGATTGATCGGCGGACCGCCACACAGACCGTCATTCCCGGGTTTAAAGCTGCAGAACAGATGCGACGTTGACAAACGGTTAGAGTCAGCAAACAGGGAGGTTCGCCATATAAGACGATTGGGCATATACAGATGCATTACCTATGAACGATGTAGGCACTGAACGTCGGAGATAGAAAACCATCGAGACGATTGGAGGAAACGTTGCTGCGGTGAACAAAAGTACAAGGATCAGGGATAACTCTTTGTTTGGATCCTTCAATGTTAGTTCTTTGCTAAGGTTAGACATGAATCCTTACAATACGTAGAAAGAGCCTAAGCCAAGAATAGGACTAATAGGGCCTTGAAGGTAGTTTGCCTGCGAAACAACAACAAGAGATACGTCAACGTTAGCTGTAGGCTCAACCAAAAGAAAGGCAGATCGTATATATGGTCGAAACTCAGGTATGCCAAGACGCGAGTACGCACAGGAACTTCAGGTGGGCTTGTAGCGACAGATAATCGAAGCTGTTAGGAATCAACACTACAAGGAATACGGGCGTGTAGCGACGCTTAACGCGACAGAATTTCGTCGCTATAAAATTGCAACTTGCGTCGGAATTACCGTCGAGCGCGGACCGTCGATTATACGACGCAAAAAACGACGGTATTTGCGACCTCTATTGCGACGCTTCCGCCTAACGTCGCTTAAACGACGCTTGTCAAAGGCGTCGCTTAAGCGATGCTTTTTTGCGTCGCATAAGCGACGGTCCACACCGTCGTATAAGCGACGGTGCAGACCGTCGTATACGCGACGCTAAGCAAATGTCGCTTATACGACGACGCGTTGCATCGCTTATACGACGATCTGTTGACGGACAAAAATTAAAACGTTGGAGGCTCTGCAATCGGCATTTTCACGCATCCGATCGAAGAGCTCTCCAACGTTCGCAATTGCACTGCGCTTACAAGCTGAAGCAAGTATATGCAGAATTGTTGTTTTGCTTAAGCTCTCTGTTATTGTCTCCCTCTGTCTTTGTTTCTCTCTTTCTACATCTTTCTCTCTTTGAATTTTCTCTCTCTCTCTCTAGATCTCTCTCTCTCTAGATCTCACTCTCTCTCTCTCTAGATCTCTCTCTCTCTAGATCTCTCTCTCTCTCTCTCTCTCTCTCTCTCTCTCTCTCTCTCTCTCTCTCTCTCTCTCTCTCTCTCTCTCTCTCTCTCTCTCTCTCTCTCTCTCTCTCTTCTCTCTCTTTATTGCAGGTTATTCAAGAAGCTAACCAAGCAAAAACTATGGATCACAATTGTAAGGACAATTTCTATTATTTGTAGATCATTTGAATTGTGTTATTTTCATTACATACCATACTCACACTTATTGATATGCACTCATACACTTATACATGATGAAGAAGCACACACACATGCATATACCTACATATACACATATACATGCACATACACACACATACACATAGAGTTATACATATACACACACATACACAAGAACATGCACATATTGATACATACATATACACTTATACATGCACATGCATATACATACATATACGCACACATACACATGCACATATACACATATACATGCACATACACACACATACACATAGAGTTATACATATACATGCATATACATATACACACATACACATGCACATGCACATACTCATACACACATATACACTTATACATGCACATGCACATACATACATATACACACACATACACATGCACATACATACATATACACACACATACATATACACTTAGGTACACACATATGAATGAATTATATAATTAAAGTATTAAAACACATGCTTAATATAAACAATAATAACAATCAATAGAACAAACCTCTTCATTACTTAATACCATACACACAATTCAAAACATGACTGAAATGAAAAATATAAAGATAAATATATATATATATATATATCAATGTAAATACATATAATCCAATGTCATAATCAACGTCTAAAATCCTAATCATCATCATCATGATCATCATCATCATCAGCAATATCATGATCATCCTGATCTTCCTCATCCTCATCCTCATGATCACCTTGTGACGATCGAGATCGTCCCTCCTGTGTCTGTCTCTCCACCTCATCCATATTTGTCTTCCCATAATACTCCTGTATTACATATAACAAACATAAATCAATAAAATAATTAAAACATTCATAACAACAAAATAATTATATAAAATTTAAAAATACTCACAAAGGCATCAGGATGATCTTGTATATACTCGCTCAAACGCCGATATCCAAAATGTGTAGCATACTCGATCTCGTGTTTCGTAGGATATCGGCCATAATCCTTTCGCTGCAATGAAACAAATAAAAAACATTAGTTGCTTGCATTTTAACTAAAATAAAAAATATACTCACAATAACACATATACTTACAAACGTAGCTACAAAACCATTATGGCCCATTTGGCCTAAGTGCGATGTGTAGCCCGACTCCACTCTCTTCTTTGCAGCAGCCTGTTTATTCAAGGAAAAAAATACATAAATTAAATTAAAAAATTACTAAAATATCTAAAAATTATAAATATAAACTATTAATTTGTGTACATTCTGCTGAGGAAATGACTCCTGAAGACGTAGCTGTCTACGAAAAAACAGCCACGACTCAGGTGGTATGTTAGCTCGCCTCTTATTTTTTTCGACCATACAATATCTCCTGTTAATTTAATCTCAAACAGAAAAAAAAGTCAGAATACATACACATATATACACACATATACACATACACATACACATACACATACACATACACATACACATACCCACATACACATATACATGCAAACATATACGCATGCATATATGTATATATATACACATATACATACATATAACATAAACACACATATACATATCCACATATATACGTACACACACATGCATGCATATACACTCATTCATACAAAATACATGCATTTATCCCACAATAATATGTGTTGTGTATATGTGAATATGTGTGTATGTATAAATGTGTATATGTGAATATGTGTGTATGTGTAAATATGTATATGTGAATTTTTTATTTATGTAGATAATCAAATTATTAATATCAAATACCATTATTTGTAGATTCTGATAAATCATATGGAACTCCACCACCGTCTCCTCATCGTGCAACGACTTTATACTGTAAGTATATGAAATATTTAATTTTAACTATATTTGATGGATACATAACTTATATATATTTTTTATGTTTCTTATGATGTGCAGATTCTGATCAATCAGAGGGTACTCCACCACCTCCTACCCATGCAACGACTTCACATGTGTCCTCCGATACGAATTATGATGAATTTTACTATCAAGAGCATATTATATGTTGGTGTAACTCTTGTTATGGCACGTATCGAAGACCACGATTGGAATGTATTCAACATGAGGCAGAGTATGGTACTTTTGAGCATGCACCATCACCTAGTCAACGTGATAATGCTTGGGTATGTATTTTCTATATATATTAATGTCATTTTTTTATTTAAAAACCATGTATAAAATCAAATTATTATTGATATACAGGAATACTTGCTCGATGATGATGATGATGATGATGATGATGATGATTTTTCTCATAATGTTAATATACCTCGTACACGTCATGGACTTGTTGTTCATCAATTATAAGCAGAGGTTTCTAGAAATCCTCTACCTCCTGGTTTAGAGAATGAAACGGCTGGAGATTATCCATTGCCAGCTCGTGATCGTTCTTTAGTACAAACATATGATAGAAGAAGATATGGAGGATGGAATAGAGGACCACTTCCTTTAGATGGAGAGGTTTTCAACTTTTGGGGTAATCGCTATATGATTGCTCCATCCACTATTACTAATGCTGGTCGTGGTCTCTTTATTGTAGAGGATTTGTATGTGCCTCCGAACTCTGAAGTCACTCTTATGTCATTTTGTGGTCCTATATATGGATGGGGAGATTGGCATCGACTTTCACGTTATGTTCAAAGCATGAGTACTTATTGAATATGCTTGAACGCAGCATCTCTTACTAGTAGAAGGATTTTACATGCAGAAAATGAAAGATTATATATTGATGGAAGACCTTACACACATGGAAATATAGCAGGTTTAATAAATAGTAGTCGAGGGTTACATAATAGTTCAAGGACTAATTGCACATTTGAGGAGCGTGAAAATAGTCATGAATCACCATACATGAGTAGAGATGTATCAAGATACATAGTTGTCAATGCTATTACTACATTACATGCTGGTGATGAACTATTAGTGAATTATGGATGGCGTAGACCTCCAAGAGCACCTTTTAGCTAGAGAGAATAAAATTTTCTATCCATATTTAATAAGTTATATACTTAATTTTATATTTGAAGTTTAAATTTTATTCATTTATGGAATACTAATGAGTTTTATTTATATGTGTAGATTCCAACGTATGATGTTGATGATATTCGTCCACAACATTCACAATTACCAATAAGACCTCATTTATCAGAAGCTTCCATGAGGAGGCTACGCAAAACTAAGCCTGTGCAATATGCAAAGTTGAAAGATCTATATTCAAAAGATGATAAAGTACAAGATTTGTGTGATAATGATGAAGATGATGGCATGGCAGATTTTATTGAGGATTGGTATCAAAATGACAGTGAGAGCATGGATATTTCTAAAAATGAGAAATATCTTCGAGAGGAATGTCTAAAGCATGTATATGAAGGAAGTCATTTGACACGACTAAATGCGAGCTTACTTATTCTCAACCTTCAAAATCGTTTTGGATGGAGTAATGTATCTGTTTCGACACTATTAAGGTATGAATTTCAATTTTCTATCTATATATATATATATATATATATATGCATAAATATATATACATATATAAATACATGTAGGTTTTTATTCTTACTTTAGATAAGGTTATAAGAACAAGAACTTGAATTGAATGGAAACTTTTTGTCCGCGCATCTTTTAAAACTATTAATGCATCTTTCCAAATATTCGCAATGGTGACCTGGATGAGTCGCATGCACAGAGGTTACTCAAGAGACAGCAATCTGATTATAATGGAGTATTCCACTTTGTATCCTAAAGTTCAGATGCTCATCATTGACATGCAAGAGGTTTATTGCATACCCGAGAAATCCTGCTCTATCTTGAGTAACCTCTGTGCATGCGATTCATCCAGGTCACCATTATATGAACTTATGTGTGAATTGACAGGATACGATTGTTTTGCGTAAATATCTTGAAAGATGCATTAATAGTTTTAAAAGATGCGCGGACAAAAAGTATCTATTCAATTCAAGTTCTTGTTCTTACCTTATCTAAAGTAAGAATAAAAACCTGCATGTATATATGTATGTATATTTATTTACCTTTTTTAATATATCTTTTTTTGATAAACTTACAGGTTATTATCTGAAAAGTTTTTACCAAGTCAAAATATTCTTCCTACCTCACATGATGAAATGAAGAAGATAATCAACAATCTTGGTATAGATTATCAATGTATACATGCATGTCCTAACGATTGTATTTTATATAGAGGTGAATATGCAGACTCTTTAACATGTCCCAAATGTCAATCTCCTCGATATAAGGGTGAAGAAGGTAAAATCCCGAATAAGGTATTGAGACATTTTCCATTGGCTCCACGGATTAGACATATGTTTCAAAGCCCCGAATTATCAAAGCTTTTGACTTGGGGACATGATCACAAAAGTACTGATGGAATAATCAGAATTCCTCATGATAGTGTTGCTTTTCAGCATATTGATTCTACATGGCCCGAATTTGCACAAAATCCACAGAATCTAAAGTTAGGAGTTGCATTAGATGGGGTTAATCCATTCTCCATGAAATCCAGTAAATGGTCAACATGGCCAGTGGTAGTCATAAACTACAATCTTCCGCCATATCTTAGCATTAAAAAGGAACATTTAATGCTTTCACTTTTAATCCCAGGCAAAAGACAAGTTAAAGATATGAATGTATATCTTGCTCCTCTCATTGACGATCTTCAAGAGTTATGGAGAGGTATTAATGTCATTGATATATCAAAAAGCATCAATGAAAGACATATTACGATTCGTAGTATTGTGGCTTGAACTATTCACGATTTTCCTGGATATGGCGTTTGTTCAGGTATTGATGTAATTTTTTTATTCAATATGCATGTAAATAAATATGATTTAATCTAATTATATTTTTATCCTTTTCCATGATGCAGGAATATCTACTAAGGGTTATAAAGCTTGTCCATATTGTGGTGATTGGTTGAGATCAATCTATAGTAAGAATCTCAACAAAAATATTTATCTTCGACATCGACGATTCTTGCCTGATGATCATCCATTAAGATCTAAAAGAGAAGCGATACATTTTAATGGAAAGCTTGAAACAGGCCAGTATCCAAAACCTATGACGCCTATGGATTGGTATAAAAAATGGACAGATGGACCTCTGATAGATCCAGAAGCAAAAATCTTCAGTGATGATTCAGATAATGAGTATGTGAACAGAGGTAAAGGGAAATTGGCACTCGCAGAGAACATATCAATATGGTATTCTTTGGAGTATTGGAAAGAGTTAAAAGTATGTCATCTTCTTGATCCTATGCATATATTCAAAAATATTGGTTATTCACTATGGCAGCATCTTCTTGGACTAAAAGATACCACAACATCAAGGAATGATTTGAAAGATCAAAAATCCAAACCAAAGTTATGGCCAGTTTTTGATAGACATCGACAAGAAACGACTTATGCATCTGCTCCTTGGGTACTTACAACAAAAGAGATATAGACTATCAACAATAGAATTCAATTGATCAAGACTCCTACAGGATATGGAGCATCGTTTCAAAACATGTTTACTATGGATGATAAGAGCTTATCTGGATTAAAGACCCATGACTGGCATAACTTTTTGAAACATATTTTACCTTTGGTTATCGATGGATGTACAACGAAAGGAGTACGAGATGTGATCTATCGTCTTGGATCACTTATAAGGTAATTATGATACTTTTATATTTAATATGTATGAATATTGGATATCTTTTATTTTTTAATTAACTTCTTTACAATTGTTTTTATGATTTGTTTAGGTGGATTACATCCAAAGAGATCGATAAAAATTCGATCCCACAAAAAAAACGTGAATGCAAAGAGCTACTTACTATGTTTGATGGAAAAAGAACTTCCTACTTCATTTTTTGATATTCAAGTTCATTTACTAGTCCATCTTGTAGATGAGATAGAGATTGCCGGTGTTGTCAACACTCGATGGATGTTTTGGGTCGAGCGATTTATGGGAATACTAAAAGGTTATGTGCGACAAAGAGCAAAACCAGAAGGATCCATGGCAAAGGGTTGGATGCTTGAAGAGTGCATGTATTACGTTAGTGAGTACCTTGAAAGAGTTCATGAAGAAGCTCCACGTGCATGGACCAACGAGTCTTCTTCAAAAATAACAGATGAGGTATTATCAGGTAAGGGGGTTCCATTCTTATTTACATTTCAAGAAAAAAATGATGTTTCTACTTTTGTAGCATATAATAGCGAATGCATGCAAGCATTCGTTAGCGAGTACGAGGAACTTCAAAGTCTCCAAAGTAAAAGGCGAAAAAACAAAAGATCTAGACGTAATCTCGATAATAATGAGATTACAGATATACCTTCTTTCACGGATTGGCTATATAGTCGTTTGCAACGCGCCAACGCAAATAATGAAGAAATCTCATATGAGCAAAGAGAGTTAATGATAGGTTGTGAACAAAAGGTAATTTTATTAAAATATATATTTTATTTTTTTCATATATGTATGTTAGTTTCTATTTACTAATTGAATTTATTTTGCAGGCTCGAATGTTCACTAATATGTGGGCTTTTGGACAGCATATTACAATCAAAGCCATTGATTCTTTACGTAAAACAGAGGATTCTAGTATTGTTGATTGTTTCAAGCAACTATCACGTGCTAGCTCAAAAGACACGAACCTTATAGATAGCGAACTTGGTTACGTAGGAACTATTGTTGGTATCTACGAAATTTCATTTCGTACATTCAAACAGGTAGAAAAAAGTTTATATATTTTTTTTAGAGTTAGTTATTTTTTTAAGCACCTAATAATGGGACGTTTTTGTTGTTATATATTTTGATAGGTCATTTTGAAGGTTGACTGGTATCGAGCGGAGTATAAAGGTAGTAATTCTACAATAAGAAAGGAATTATCTGGGTTTTGGGCAATTGATTTTTCCAAGGTAATGCGATCTACTAAAGAACCATATATTCTTCCTAGGCATATTGAATAAGCATTTTTTTATAAAAACCCAGATGCTCATCCTTGGTGGCAAGTCATTCATGTGCAACCTAGAGGTAGGTCATTGTTTGAACAGTTTATTGTTAGAGAGATTGAAGAAAGTCCTCTTGATGATTCAGCATCAGATACTGATACATCAACATCTGGAATAGAAATTAGACTCATTATACGTGATAATGATACTAATCTTTTTGATGAAGAGGATAATTCTCTACATGCTGATTCTACTGATGAGGAAGAGGAATGACCAGAAATAGATATTAATCCACCAATAGATGATGTGATTCATGAGAACATAGATTTAACATTGATGTCTTACCAAAATGATGGCAATAATGAAAACATATGAGCAGATTAGATAGTAACTTGAAGCTTCTGAATGGATATCAGATAATAGGTTTTTTTTATTAACTTGAATAACGATGAATCCTACTAGAGAGATGAAATCATGTTCTTCTAAGTTAGAACATGAAGCTCGGGGGTATGCCTAATTATTTTATATATAGCTTTATCTTCGAGGAGTAAATTTTTATCATGTATGTATGCATATGTGTGTGTATTCATGTGTATTATATGTATACATATATTAGTATGCATATATATGTATTTCATGTATATGTATGTGTTTGCATGTGTGTCATATATGTATACATGTATTCATGTACGTAATATATGCAAGTGTTTATAATTGTGTACATGTATATATGTATATGTGTCTATGTGTAAATATGTACATGTAAATATGTATGCATGTATATATATGTTTATGTGTGCATGTAGGCATGTACATGTATGTGTAAATATGTACATGTAAATATGTTAGTATGTATATATATATTTATGTGTGCATTTAGGCATGTATGTGTGAAGCATAATATATCTACTCCATTTTATATTTATGTATCCTATCTACATGATGTGTATATATCTTTACATATATTATGAATCATGATCCTCGTTGATTCGAGTAGCTATATATAGAGGCATAAGGTTGGGAGGAGAGACATCTCTCTAGTAGGACGTCGGAGGTGTACATATACTTCAAACATATGGCTAAAAGGTTGAATTAGAGTTTTTAAATTAGGGATTTCAAAACCCTAATATCGAGATTAGTGCTCTCTCTCTCTCTCTCTCTCTCTCTCTCTCTCTCTCTCTCTCTCTCTCTCTCTCTCTCTCTCTCTCTCTCTCTCTCTCTCTCTCTCTCTCTCTTTCTCTCTCTCTCTCTCTCTCTCATATACATACATACCGTGCATTGTCACGACGATGCGCCATAAGTGTCCGCATCTCTTTTAAACACCATTTAAGAGACCACCCTGTCCCAAACTCCGTCTCAAGTGAACTGAGCACGTACTTTTTATCCCTCTCATCATGCTCACTACAAAAATAAAAAACATAATATAAATAAAACATAAGATATATATTTCAACTTATATGTAAAACTTTTACTTACTTCCACGGTAAGTGGATAAAGCGCAGGTAAGAGTCGCATAGTGCACGCATTCTCCTCTTGAACTCCAATCCATTTCCTATGTATACAATATTCCCCTCTGGCTCTATGTCGCATTCTAGTCCTAACGTGCCTATGCATGTCCTCATAGGCAACGTCTCTGCTCTGCTATCACGTGCTGGAGGTGGTATAGGTGTCCTGAAAATAGATAGACAGAAATAAATAAAAATATGTGCTATAATATCATTAAAAAAATTTATGAAAAAAAACATACCTATGAGCAGATAGCTCTCTTCCTGCATGTGGATCCGCAGAAGAGCCCTCGTCTGATCGCGTAAGCATCTGGATCGTATAATCCAGCTCCTCATCGGACATCTCTGCGTAGTCCCGCATTATGGCCCCTAGAGTATCTGACGGAACTCTTGCTCTCATAAGACTTTTTATGAGAGTGAGTTTCGCCTTTCTCTCTTTACTGGGATCCATAATACCTAACATATAAAACAAAATGGTTAGAAATCAATATATATATACGTGTATGTGTGTGTATGCATGTGTATGTGTGTGCATGCATGTGTATGTGTGTGTATGCATCATTATGTGTGTATGTGTGTAGGTATATGTGTGTTATGTGTATGTGTGTGTGTCTATGAGTGTGTATGTGTTTATGTATATGTATGTATCTACGTGTGTGTATGTATCTATGTGTGTATGTGTATGCATGTATGTATGCATATGTGTGTGTATGCATATGTATGTGTGTGTATGCATCATTATGTGTGTCTATGTATGCATTTGTACGTGTGTATGCATCATTGCATGTGCATGTGTCTATGTGTGTATGTGTGTGTATATGTGTGTGTGTATATGTGTGTGTGTCTATGTGTATGTGTGTGTGTTTATGAGTGTGTATGTGTTTATGTGTATGTATGTATCTATGTGTGTCTATGTGTCTAAGTGTGTATGTGTATGCATGTATGTATGCATATGTATGTGTATGCATATGTATGTGTGTGTATGCATTATTATGTGTGTCTATGTATGCATGTGTATGTGTGTATGCATCATTACGTGTGTATGTATCTATGTGTGTATGTGTGTGTGTATATGTGTTTGTATGTGTGTATGCATGTGTGTGTGTATGCATGTGTATGTGTATATGTGTATATGTGTGTGTATATGTGTGTATGCATGTGTGTGTATATGTGTGTATATGTTTGTATGCATGTGTGTGTATGCATATGTATGTGTGTGTATGCATTATTATGTGTGTCTATGTATGCATGTGTATGTGTGTATGCATCATTACGTGTGCATGTGTCTATGTGTGTATGTGTGTGTATATGTGTGTGTGTCTATGTGTATGTGTGTCTATGTGTATGTGTGTGTGTCTATGAGTGTATATGTATTTATGTGTATGTATGTATCTATGTGTGTGTATGTGTATGCATGTATGTATGCATATGTGTGTGTATGCATATGTATGTGTGTGTATGCATAATTATGTGTGTATGTGTGTATGTGTGTATGTGTGTGTGTATACATTATGACAGTGTATGTAAGCATGTGCATTATGTATGCATATAAGTATGTATGTATGCATATGCATATGCATTATGTATGCATATGCATATGCATTATGTATGCATATGCATATGCATTATGTATGCATATGCATATGCATTATGTATGCATATGCATATGCATGTGTATGCATATGCATGTAAGTATGTATGTATGCATATGTGTGTGTGTATGCATATGCATGTAAGTATGTATGTATGCATATGCATATGCAATATGTATGCATGTATGTATATGTGTGTGAATGTGTGTGAATGTGTGTGTGAATGTGTGTGTACATGTTTCTGTATGTGTGTATGCATGTGTATGTGCGTGTATGCATCATTATGTGTGTATGTGTGTGTACATGTGTTTGTATGTGTGTATGCATGTGTATGTGTGTGTATGCATCATTATGTGTGTATGTGTGTGTATGTGTGTGTGTCTATGTGTATGTGTGTGTATCTATGAGTATGTATGTGTTCATGTGTGTGTATGTGTCTATGTGTGTATGTATCTGTGTGTGTGTATGTATCTATGCATGTGCATTATGTATGCATGTAAGTATGTATGTACATTATATGCATATGCATATGCATTATGTATGCAAATGTATGCATGTATGTGTTTATGTGTGTATGTCTCTCTATGTGTGTGTATGCATATATGTGTGTGTATGTGTGTGTATATGTGTCTGTATGTGTGTATGCATGTGTATGTGTGTGTATGCATGTGTATGTGTGTATGTGTCTATGTGTGCATGTGTGTGTATATACTATATGTGTGTGTGTCTATGTGTATGTGTGTGTACCTATGAGTGTGTATGTGGTTATGTGTGTATGTGTCTATGTGTGTGTATGTGTTTATGTGTGTATGTGTATGCATGTATGTGTACGTGTGTGTATGTCTCTCTATGTGTGTGTGTATGCATATGTGTGTGTGTATATGTGTGTCTATGTGTGTATGCATGTGTATGTGTGTGGATGCATCATTATGTGTGTATGTGTCTGTGTGTGTATATGTGTGTGTATGTGTGTGAGCGTCTATGTGTGTGTATGTGTGTGCGCGTCTATGTGTATGTGTGTCTGTGTGTGTATGTGTGTGTGTCTATGTGTATGTGTGTGTATCTATGAGTATGTATGTGTTCATGTGTGTGTATGTGTCTATGTGTGTATGTATCTGTGTGTGTATGTATCTATGCATGTGCATTATGTATGCATGTAAGTACGTATGTACATTATATGCATATGCATATGCATTATGTATGCAAATGTATGCATGTATGTGTTTATGTGTGTATGTCTCTCTATGTGTGTGTATGCATATATGTGTGTGTATGTGTGTGTATATGTGTCTGTATGTGTGTATGCATGTGTATGTGTGTGTATGCATGTGTATGTGTGTATGTGTCTATGTGTGCATGTGTGTGTATATACTATATGTGTGTGTGTCTATGTGTATGTGTGTGTACCTATGAGTGTGTATGTGTTTATGTGTGTATGTGTCTATGTGTGTGTATGTGTTTATGTGTGTATGTGTATGCATGTATGTGTATGTGTGTGTATGTCTCTCTATGTGTGTGTGTATGCATATGTGTGTGTGTATATGTGTGTCTATGTGTG
The DNA here is from genome assembly GCA_020310875.1 of Ceratopteris richardii. Lineage (NCBI taxonomy): Eukaryota > Viridiplantae > Streptophyta > Polypodiopsida > Polypodiales > Pteridaceae > Ceratopteris > Ceratopteris richardii. The sequence continues at coordinate 89,781,982 of CM035427.1, read as the reverse complement.
TATGCATGTGTATGTGTGTGGATGCATCATTATGTGTGTATGTGTCTGTGTGTGTATATGTGTGTGTATGTGTGTGAGCGTCTATGTGTGTGTATGTGTGTGCGCGTCTTGTGTATGTGTGTCTATGTGTGTGTATTTGTGTGTATGTGTGTGTGTCTATGTGTATGTGTGTGTGTGTCTATGCGTGTATATGTGTGTGTGTGTGTAAGTGTGTGTCTATGCGTGTATATGTGTGTGTGTAAGTGTGTGTGTGCGCATACCTATCAACCGTCTCCCTTCTCTCTCTCCCTCTCGCGCACGCTCTTTCTCTCTCTCTCTCTCTCTCTCTCTCTCTCTCTCTCTCTCTCTCTCGGTCTTGCGTTCAACGCCCGGCACAAATGTGCCGGGAGAATTGAAATTTTTTTTTTACATTCGAGAGCGTCGCATATGCGACGCTCTGCAGTTTGCCAACGTCGCTAAGTGTGTCGCTAACTAGCGATGCATTTAGCGACGCTTTGGTGTTGCGTCGCATAAGCGACGCTACCGTCGCTTATGCGACGATGCTCGGCCAAAAAAAAAAATCCGATTTTTTTACCGTCGCTTATGCGACGATTTCATCACATAAGCGACGGTTTTCGTTTTTTTCCCGATTCAGAGGCGTCGCTACGCCCCCCTTTTTCTTGTAGTGCAAGCCTTGCAGGAGGTTATGAGACAAGTCCATGCCCACAAGATTCATCAGATTGCCTAGCTCGGAGGGTATATGCCCCACAAAGTAATTAACATTGAGTTCCGTGCATAGTAGCAGCATGTTCATTGTCTCCGCGATGGCAATCTAGACAACAAATACGTAATTAAGCTGGTTATATGGAACAAGAGATCATACAGATACTGCAGGGCCTCGAGCTTCCCGAGCTCCGGAGACATCTTTCCAGCCAATCGTTGATGTGAAAGATCTCTGTCATGGTCATGCAGGAGAGGAAGCAATCACGTAAACGGAACCCATGATGGAACATACATAAAGCAGCTCTTAGGAAGAGGCGTATGGCTCGTCCAGCAGCGTTGCATGTGACGTGGAACCACATGCAAGGCGTGGCGAAAGATGGGTCCGAACTACGTAGCACTCTGTCGTCATCGATAACGATACCTGCCTTGAACGCCATTAACGCATCCACTGCGAAAGAGCCAGTACAAGCGTCATTGATGGCCTTTCAAATTAAACATACACACACACACCTGATTCCGTTCTCTCCTTTCGAGTTTAAAAGCCTCACTTTAAAGCCATCCAGCCTTGCCTTTAGTTGCAGATGTTGTTCTTAGGTGTTTTCCTCCCATGTAAAAGTTCTGGGAGTTAGCCTTGTAATTGGAGTTAGCCTTGTAATTTCTTTTCTGCATCAATATTATATTTTCTGTTGTGTTCAAAAAAAAAAAAAAAGATAATGACATTCATTGTGATGTCCATCAAGAGAGCTCCCTCAGTCCCAAGACGCCTCGCCTGGTCTAGTGGTTGAATCCCTCGCCTCTTGAGGCGGGGGCGTGGGTTCAACCCCGCAGTGCTACGGGACATGTATACTGCCTTCGGGCGTGTCACTCTGCTGTGCCTTCGGGCCGTTTACCCCGTTGTAAGTCCTTCCCGGTCTGTCTAACCCCTGTTCTTGTGGGATAAGGGGGGTCCCATGGGTACTATGCCCTTCCTTGTACAGTTGTAATTTCAAAGTTAAAGCCCGGGGGAGTAGGCCTCGGCCGAACCTCCATTTAAAAAAAAAAAAAAAGAGAGCTCCCTCTGGTCGATCGTGCAACTGTCGATAGATGAAAGCAGAGCGGGGCATCCTAGGACTGACGTGCTGGAGACTATGCCAATCAGCAGAATATGAAGGGTTCTGAAGCAGTGCTGGTGTCGGCGACAATGTGCTGGCGACTCACAGTCCTAGCTTCGATGGAGACGAATAACTGAAGCAGTGCCGGTGGTGTCCATCGTGGTTCTGGTGCTCCGTCGCGATTGACAAGGAGGTGTCCATCGTGGAGCTGGTGCTCCATCGCGATTGACAAGGGACACGATTGACTGTGGCGCTTTCGCGATTGACAACGTGGTGTCCATCGTGGTTCTGGTCCATCGCGACCGATGCACGGGTCTCGCACGATTGACTGCGGGCCCCGACTCTTTTCTCCCTCATTTTTGCTAGCTCTTGGGTTTTCTCGGCCCTTTTGGTTTAGATTCCGACTTATGGGAACCCGCCGCGTCGCCGACTCCCTGGAAACCAGCTCTGAGCCTTCTCCCTGGTAACCAGCTGACAGGGTTTCTCGCTGCGTCTGCCAGCCGTCCAGTTTGTCCAGGAACTAGCTATTCCTGGCCACGCTCTGTCCGCTCGTGAACTTGGGCTCATGCTTCTCTTATTTTAATAAGAGGTTATTTTAGTGAGCGGTCAAGTGTGCTCCCCCGTTGGGTTCTCCCGTAAGTGTGAGGGTCGGTTTGGTAAGGGTCAATAAGTATGTGCGCCTGATTCCGTTCTCTCCTTTCGAGTTTAAAAGCCCCACTTTAAAGCCATCCAAGATTAGGAACCAATCATTTTCTCTCTGGCATAGTAACTTAAAAAAGAGAAAGAGTAAACTAGGAAAAGCGAGAGTAGTTTGAAAAAAAAGAGATCGGGGCTGCGTCACCGTCAAGAGTCTTAAGAAGTATTTTATCAATGGCTACAATCTAAAGAATTTGTCATGAACATTGTGGATCCCCCTCAGTCCGTGTCCCCCCTTGAGATGGAGTCCGTCCCAGTGGACGTCGCGCCCCCAGAGGTCTCTTTATGCAAGGAGTCTGTGGCGGCAAAGCAGGAAGAACTGAAGAAAACTTGCCTGATCGGTCAAATGTTTGGCCCCAAGCCCCCTCTTGAAAGTGTGAGAACTTGGCTTCGCAAGGAGTGGTTCCCGCGTGGCCTAATTGTGTCCAAATGTCAATTCCTGCCAGCGAATCACCTGATTCTAGTTTTTGAGAATGAAGAGATGGCTTTCCAAGCCCTGCAAGCCGGCTCCTGGCAAGTGGGCCGGTCCACCCTTTGCCTTTTTAAGTGGACCCTAGACTTTGTCCCGAACAGATCAAAGCCTCTTCGTTACCCGCTTTGGGTGGAGCTTCCCAATCTGCCTTTCTTCATGTATGGATTTCTTCGTGAAATCGTCTCACCGATCGGTCGCCCGATGGTCGCAAGACAGGATGTTGGGGGGTTAATGGTGCTCAACATTCTTTCAATGCAAGATGGCATCCTCAGATCTGTGTTGAAACAGACCTGAACCAGGTCCTTCCCTCGAAGATCTCCATAAACTGTGGAGATGGTAAGACCTGGACACAAGAGGTTACTTACAAGAATTTGCCAAATGCATGCTTCCGGTGCGGGCATCAAGGTCACAGGATCAAAGACTGCCCCCTGAAGAAAAGTACCAATAAAAACAAGCTTAAACCAGATGGGACCCTAGACCCTCTCCCCCAAGACGACACTCGGGGTCATCCCCCTCCAATGGAGGAAGAAGAGGGAACTCGCGTTGCTGAGACGGATTCAGAAGGATTCACTGAAGTGAGACGCAAGAGGAAAGTTAGCCCTCGAAGATCAACAACAAGGAATACCACGACAGTTGCCCCCTCGAATAACATATATTGTAACCTAGAAAAAGAGATCAATGAGGTCGACTTCCCAGGGGACAACCTCTTTGAAGAAGACCCCACTGATGATACCCTTGGGTTCTCTACCAGCAAAGAAGATAACCAAGAAGGTTACACCACGAGTAAAGAGGAAGGCTTCACTACCAGCAATGAAGACAACCCAGACAGCGAAAGCTCCTCTCTTGGTCCTACCCTCCCGGTATGCTTTCCAAGATTACCGCAACAAAAGTCAAAGCTTAAAGGAAAACAACCTTCCGGCATGCCTTGGAAGAGCCCCCTCAAGAGTAGGATCCTAAGTCAAGAAGTAGGGAGGAAAAAGAAGACCACAAGAAGAAAAAAGATCGGGTCCCTCCCCTCAAAGAGGGCAACCATCATTAATGAAATTCACATCTCTAAATGTTAGGGGTCTGTCTGACCCGTCAAGAGCTTCGATTCTTGGCCAGTGGTTCAAAGACAAGTGCTTCGCCCCTGACTTTATTTGCTTACAAGAGATTAAAATCGACGGAGAGGATCTACAGAAACGGCTTAAATGCATTTCTCCGAACCACCTTTGGTTCTCCACTTCTCACCCTAGAGGGACGGGGGGTGCTTCTATCGGCAGTAGTCACTCCTTGTCTAGCAATGTGACCTCGACTTTTGAAGGTCGGAATCATCGTTGGATTGCTACCTCTTTCGGGTTCCCTTTCCAGTTCACTGTGGTCTCAATTTATGCCCCTAATGGTGAAGCAGATACAATGGATACTTGGGCTTCCCTCGACTCCCTTTCACACAATGTTCTGATTTGTGGGGACTTCAACATGGTTGAGTTTCCTGAGGACCGATGGAATAACAAAGGAAAAATTATTGACGGTCAGGAGAAAGAGATATGGGATAAAATCAAGCTCCATCTCGACCTGGTCGAGGTGAAAGACATGAAGGGGTTCTCCTGGTCAAATCTCCAGTCGGGGGACTCTTTGAGAAAAGCAAGACTTGATAGATGCTACATCGATCAGAACACCATCCTTCAGTGGGGTATTCCTTCGATTTCCCAACACATGGACCTGACTATCTCACACCACTATCCGATTACTCTGTCTTTCAAACCGATTCCCATGCTCCAGAAAGCTCCTTGGTTTCATGCTTGTCAGACATCGTTTTCCCTCCCCTCTGTTCACCAAGAAATTTCTGAGGTGTGGACGGAAGCCTTTGCTTACTGTAATGAACCGGCTAAGTGTTGGAGAAGCGCAGTAGAAAGGACTCGAAAAATTCTAATCAGGACTCAAAAGGCTATAAGAGAAATCCGAAAAAAAAGAAGAGAAACGGTGTACCGGAGGCTCTCACGGCTTGAAGAAGAGGTGAACAAAGGTAAGTTACATTGCCAACAGGGTCTTCTGAAAATCAGGGGAAGACTAAGATTAGAGGAGGAGGTCCAAAGGAAAAATCTTCAAATTTTCTTCAAAGATAGGTGGGCAGGGAAGGCCGACAAACCAACGAAAGAGATGTGTAACATCCTCAAAAGGAAACAAGCTAGGGAATCCATCCCCCTAATGATCGATAACAATGGAACTGAATGTTGCACGGAAGTGGAGAATAGATCTATCATCGTCGAACACTTTACCAATCTTCTCGGGGTCTCGAATCCTCTTTCCCCCCATAGGCGCGACTCCATGGCAACCATCTCAAGGGTTGCTCAAACCAGAATCCCACAGAACTTGATTGCTCTACTGGATGCTAACATCTCTGAGAATGAAATTATCGAGGTTATTGATGCCCTTCCCAATGGGAAAAGTCCGGGTCCGGATGGCCTTACCAATGAGTTTTTCAAGTCCTTCAAACATCAGGTGACCACCCCGCTGCGCCTCGTGTGGCAAGAGGCTCTCTCTTTCGGTGCCCTCCCTGAGTGCCTGAATAATGGCGTCATCAAGTTAATCCACAAACGGGGAGATAAGAACAAAATTGAAAACTGGCGTCCGATTACCATGCTCCAAACAGGATACAAGATAATTGCAAAAGTTATCGCCAACAGAATCTCTTGTCATTTAAAGTCATGGCTGTGTGAGGACCAGAAAGGTTTTATCAAAGGTAGATCTATACTTGAAGCAATTATCGATATTTGGGAAGGCCTTGCTTTTGCTGAGGAGTCTGCTCAAGATCTGGTATTCATTAAGATCGACTTCGACAAAGCGTATGATAGATTGGAATGGGACTTTATTCTTCAATCATTGAAAGACCTTGGATGCAGCCAAAAGTTCACGAAGATGGTTTCCATTCTTCTTGGAAATGCTTCAACTAGAATAAACACCAATGGTAAGCTCTCAAGAGCCCATTCGTTTAAAAAGATCAATTAGGCAAGGCTGCCCTCTGGCTCCATTACTATTCGCTATCGCCTCGAATGGACTCAGCTGCCTACTAAAGCATCACATGGACGCTGGCAATCTCAAGGGTCTTTTCTTACCTCTAAATCACAGCCAAATGATTGTGAGACTTTTTGCTGATGACATGAATGCCTTTGTGCATAACGATATAAACAGCATTGAGGTGTTTTGGTGGTGCCTCCACACCTTTTGTGTGGCATCAGGCTCAAAAATCAACCATGCTAAAAGTGCTTTTAGAGCAATCAGCGGACCTACTCCCCAATTGTTGGTGGATCAGGGGTGTCAAGTTATCCCTAGCGGTCAAGTCTTCCGTCTCCTTGGCATTCCGATGGGTTTCGACATCTCAATGGACCAACGCTGGAACTGGGTGCTATCCAAGCTGGATAGGAAGCTGAATCAGTGGAAAGGTATGCAAGTCAACCTGGTAGGGCATGCTATGGTTGTTAACACATTTATGCTGTCTACAATTATGTGACTTTATCTCGTGTTGGAGACCTAAGGAGAAAGACTTGGCCAAAGTGGAAAGAATCTGCAGAAACTTCCTTTGGACTGGGGACCCCAACAGAAGGGGGATTCCCAAAATCAAATGGGAAACTTGCATTAGCCCTAAAGACTCAGGGGGCTTGGGAATTTTGGATATTGTTGGGTTGGCTAACAAGCTGGCGGCAAAATGGCTTATCAAGGCCTGGAGCAATGGGGAGTCCTCTTGGGCTAAATTGATCTTCAGAAACACGGAAGACCTTACCTTTGTTGGCCACCCTGGTTGGAAGGACATAGGGATTCTCACGCTTTTGTTCTCCCCCCACCCGGTCTTCCCTAAAGGCTTTAGCCTCGTGTGTTCCTTATGGAAGAATTGGAACAAGGCCAAACAGTTCATCAGAATCAGTGATGAGTGGAAGTGGGCGGCTGGCATAAGACAAAATGACTCTATTTGGTTCCCGATCAGTGGCATTCAGGGGGTGGAGTCTTGGAACCTCCAAATTGCAAGGCGGTTATGGAACAAGGGGTTCAAACAGTGGAAACAGCTCTGTAAACAAGAGATCAGCCAGTGGATTGGGTTCGAAGAATTGGATCCGAGACTTAGAGTTACCTTTGAGGAATGGACTCTTCTTCAAAGCAGGTGTTTAGCCTGGGACCGCTCAACTACCCGCCTTCTCTGCGGTCAGGATCTTCCTTGCTTGGAGGGCCTCAAATGGAGCAATGGTAAGAAGCTATCCAGAATCCCCAACTTCAAAGGAGATTTGGATGTTCACCACACCCTTAACAAGAGATGGTGCCTTTCTTGGACCAAACTTCGGTGGGAGCTAAAATTCATGTCTATTTGGCACCCCCTAATTGAGGTCAAAAAGTCCGCTCTCATGTGGCAGATCTTGCATAAAGGTATCTGGACCAATGCAAGGGCTAACAAAATCTGTGGTGTGCCGCCATGGTGCAAGCGTTGCCATCGGTGCTTCGAAGATTTAGCTCACCTGTTCTTCGATTGCCCCAAGTCCCGTGTTATCTGGCATCACGTGGCCCGAGTATTGAGACTCACGAGTCAAATCAACTGGCAACAAGTGATGTTGGATGAGGCGATCGGCTGCTCATCGAGGCTGTGGAATGCCATCAGTGGTGAGGCTCTCTGGAAGATTTGGAGGGAGCGCTGTGCTGTCAATTTTGGCCAAACTCCTAAGGAATGGTCGATCGAGAAATCCTTGTTTCTCCTTGGTAAAAGAATCTCCCGAGTCAAGAGATCGCCACCGTTTAGACATCACTGTATTTATCTCCTCAAAAACAACAAGTTGAAACCCAAAAGGGTCCCACATGAGGGTGATGATAATGTTATCCGCCTCATTTGTAAGGCCCTGTAGCTTGCCATACTCCTCCCCTGCTTTGTGGGATTTGGGGGGTCCCATGGGCACTAGTCCCATTCACTTGTAACTTTTTCTCTTTATTATAATTAAAGTCCGGGAGATTAGGCTAAGGCCGAACTTCCTTTATTTAAAAAAAAAAAAAACTCCTACAATCAGAGCCAACCACGCAGCTGCCATGGAGTATCCAATGAAGAAAATGCAGAGTAATGAACGACGCCCAATGGCTCTCTCTCTCTCTCTCTCTCTCTCTCTCTCTCTCTCTCTCTCTCTCTCTCTCTCTCTCTCTCTCTCTCTCTCTCTCTCTCTCTCTCTCTCTCTCTCTCTCGTTAACCTGTTTCAAAGCCACTATCCCCTTTAGCACATTTACGTTCTGAATCTCTCATTGCCCGACCTCGAGAAAAACTACTATAGGCCAGGTTACATCAGGGCATTAAGGAGGGCGCACATATGACTCCTTTTTCTAGAATACAAATTAAGCAAGAGATGTTTCCATTTTCTGTAGTTGTTCCTTCTTAGGACATCATGAGTATTAGTGACTCTATCAGTAGCATCGGTCACAGAGGAGTTACATAAATACATAATTTTCTGGATACCAATGTTACAAAAGTATCTGAAATCTTTGGGTTTGCTGGAAAAGACTTTAGCGCATCTATTCTTCCAAATCGACCACAAAATGTGGTTTCTAATCAAATGCTCATCCCTTAAGCCCTGATGTAACTTGGCCTTTCAGTCGGCTTGACGTGTTCTTTACTGGGGGATGAACTATGCTTTTTCCCCTCTGTATTTTTTATCTTTTCAATATTAATCTTTCTAGTTCTCTCAAAAAAAAAAAAATAAATAAAAACTACTATACATTTGTACCTCCGACACAAGCTCCTCTACTACCATAGCATGACGGAGGCATCTCATTAACAATAAAAAACAAATGGTGTGGGAAATTCATCGTTTTATGCATCCATCCACATACTGCAAATTGCACAGGCTCATTTTAAGCGTAAATCGTAGACGTTGCTGCTCAAATCGAGACATATTAAAGGAGCCAAACAATCCATTCACTCATAATCGAATACATATTAAAGGAGGGATATAGAATACATAATCGAGACATATTAAAAGAGCCAAACATGACGTAATGAAACCGATCCACTCTTTTTGTTTTTTGAGGAGACCAAGATAATTAAATTAATGTAAAAGAGGTGCAAGTGTGCAAAGGGCAAGCTCCCACCTCAAAACATCAATTGTCACATGTTGTACAATTACAAACACTAGGAAAGCTCACAAGGACAAGGACACAGTGAATCTCAAAGCTGAATACAAGAGGACGAGAGAAGTTCTCCAACTACCAGCTTTAGTTTTTAACAAAAGATCTCTAACTCTGAAACCTCTATTAGTAGCAGTGTTGATAGAATTTGTGCAAAGATCAATAGAAAATCTGAGCTGCTTTCTCCAACTTATTAGAAAGTCTTTCTTGCCACTTCGGAAACTGGCCTCATTCCTACTAGACCATATGTGGAGAGGATCTCTGATCTCCACAAGTGCCACAGCAGCAGGACCATGTTATTGCAGCAACCCAGCAGAATCTCTTTGTATCCTACAGCACAACACTTGTTGAGGAGACCCCAAAATCTTTGGGCATGGGTACAATTGATGAAGACATGGGAAAAATCCTCCCCCTTGCCACAAAAGTAACACTCCCCATTGCTAATATTGCAAATCTTAGCATTCTTACCTATCCAAACTCCTTTATGTATAATATGCCACTTTAAAATACAATGCTTTAGGGCAATGAGGAAAGCCCAATTCCCTTGAAGCCTATGTCTCCATTGTTTAGGAGTCCAGTTGAGCATCCACCTTTGATTGAGCTTCTTCACTAAGGCAAAGAAATCTCCAAGTTGCTTCTTATAGTTCTTATAGATGTCCTACAAAACATGTTTACAAGCCACAGATAGATTCTAAATTTATTTTCAATGATACTTAAGGGTTCATCTTGCTTATGGGTGATCCAACCAGTCCAAGGACATTCCTATAGAAAAAAGAAGAAGTTACTCGAAAAAAGAGGACTAAGAAAATAAACTTTTTTAATAGCATCTAGGATCTCCACATGTTACATGTCAATCTGCTACCAGTAGGAACGAAAACCTAGCAAGTACAAATTAAGTTCCGAAAATCAAAGTTAGTCGAAGCTTTAAAACCTTCCACATGGAATGTACCGATATTTCTCTTTATAGACATGCCCAAAAGTCTCTTGAAGTGAGGGATCTAAGCATCCACTTAATAGACAAATGCTGAGCCATCTTGGCAAGACACAAAATCTCAAGCCCAACTTCCTCCTTCTTCATGCAACACACTTTCCAAGCAACTTTAGGAATACAAGATCCATGACAATCACCACTCCCCAAGAATCTGATGCAGTTCTCTTTCGTTGCATCCAACAAGAGAGAAAATAGATGATAGTGGGCAGAATGTTGTCATTTAAAACAAAAACTATGTGAGAAAGTCTTTGTTGAAGAGAAATCCATTTAAAAATCTCTTATCTGAATTTAGACACCACCCACTTCCATCTTTGAGAGAAAGTTACCTGAAAGCCCATAGGAATGACCCGTAATCTTATATATCACCATCTTGAATAATGTCACAATCAAGATCAATAATACATTGAGGAATACACATGTTAGAAGATCTGAAGGAAGTTTTTTTATGATTAACCTGAGATCCACTAGCAATAAAAAACTAAATCCAAACACTTGATGAAATTAGAAGCATATGATTCATTGGCTTTAGTAATCATATTTGTGTCATCATCAAACATTTGTAAATCGTAGACGTTGTTGCTCAAATGGAGACATATTAAAGGTGCCAAACAATCCATGCATATCCGAATCATCACATGATGTAATGAAACCAATCCACTCTTTTTTTTTTTGAGAAGACCAAGATAATTAAATTAATGTAAAAGAGTTGCAAGTGTGCTAAGGGCAAGCCCCCACCTCAAAAGATCAATTGTCACATGTGGTATAATTACAAACAGTAGGAAAGCTCATAAGAACAAGGACAAAGTGAATCTCAAAGCTGAATACAAGAGGACGAGAGAAGTTCTCCAACTACCAGCTTTAGTTTCTAACAAAAGATCCCTAACTCTAAAACCTCTATGAGTAGTGTTGATAGAATTTGTGCAAAGTGTTGGGAGTGATGGTTGGATGCACTCAAGAGATTGAGTTGGTGCTGCTATACCTGCTTCACACCAGCCCTCCTTTGATTCTAGAAATGCTTAGTACACACCTTGAGCTTTCAAATGATACCAAGAAAGCATATATGTACTTTGCAAATGATATGTGTAATGACCAAATCAAAACAGATAACTTGGCACTTCAAAAATCAAGAAAAACTTTCTATTTCTGTAGTGACACCTGCTCAGTCTTTCACTCAGTGTGACCAGCACACTAACAATTGATCTAATTCCTTCTGGACATATTAAATTAGCTTAACAAGCTACCATTTTCAAGTGGAATGAGAAGAAATTACAAACTATACTCTGAGAAATCACTTTAGCAAAATAAAGTTTACCCCCGATATTTTAGGAGCTTTGCAGACACAGACCAGTGAGCACTTCGACTGAGATTTCTCTGTAATGGCTGATCCAATGACCTTGAAATTTTGTAGGTGTATAGTAGACTTTAAGGTAAATCCAATGTGCTTTGAATCACTTGATTTGGTTTAGTAGATCCTGAGATATGCTCCTCTGAAGTTGACAGACTTGGAGATGATGACTCAGAGAAAATCAGAGATAGTGAATGTAAATCTTTCTATTAGTTCACATGAATGTACAATCTCATTGGCTTGATAGATGTAGCCTAATGAGTTGGAGATGTGTAGGCTATGGTGTAGCACTCACACACTCTATAATCAAGAATATTAGCCTCGGGAATGATGAAGGACACCCGCGACTTTTCAAGTACAACTTATATAAGAAATGAGTGAGAGTTTGAATTCAAATTTGAATTCTTGGCTCCCTTCAATCACTCCTCTAAAAATAAGGAGATATTCTCTCCAATTACACCATCCAAATTCCACGACTAATCAAGTAGGTATGTAGTACAAGTAAATGCCAAGTCATATAGACTTTTACAATGAGTGAAAGGTAATAACATATAAGTATGGGTTCCTATGCCTTATCCTTTAAGTGAAGCCTTGATGACATTTGGCCAAGCTTATCTTCCAAGGTTCCAAGCCAAGTGTGAAGGCTTGAAATGCACCAACAGCTCCCCCTCAAGCCAAACACTTTGGATCAAGTCTTCATCTTTAGTCTTCAATCACATCTTGCAATCCAATCATGGATTTGAATCTGTATAACTTGTTTCCATCCAATGCTTTAGTGAGTAAATCTGCACATTGCATATTAGTAGACACATAAGTCAACTGAATGTCTTTACTAAGCAGCTTCTCTCTCACATAGTGGTAATGAACCTCTATGTGTTTGGTTCTAGCATGATATATTGGATTAGCTGCAAGGTGAAGAGAGCTAGTGTTATCTCCAAATATGATTGGTGGCCTTGTATATAGGCCTAACTCTGTATATAAGAGCTTCAACCAGATAGCTTCTTGGGTGGCATTGGCAAGCCCTCTATACTCTGCTTCAGTGGATGACAATGCCACTGTAGGTTGTTTCTTGGCTGACCAAGAAATAGGCTTATCTCTTGCAAAACAAATGTAGCCTGATGTGCTTCTCCTATCATCCTTGCATCCTGCCCAATCTGCATCTGAATACACTTTAATATCAATATCTGATGTGTAAGGAAAGTACAAACCATGGTTCTGAGTTCCCTTCAGATACTTCAAGATCTTCTTTGCTGCCTCTAGGTGAGGTACCCTTGGTTTGTGCATGAATTGACTAAGCACACTTACTCCATATGCTATGTCAATTCTTGTCAAGGTAGCATAATTCAAACTACCTACCATACTTTGATATCCTGTAATGTCTTGGACTTCTTCACCTTCATGAGCACTTAACTTTAGGTTGACCTCCATTGGAGTAGTTGAGACTCTAGCATCCTGCAAACCAAACTTCTTGACCATATCCTGTACATACTTCTTTTGAGTGATATATATACCTGAGTTGGTGTAGACTAACTCAAGACCTAAGAAGTACTTCAATAATCCAAGATCATTGATCTTGAATTCTTTCATCATCTGTCCTTTGATGTGTCTAATACCATTGACATCATTACCTGTAATGATGATGTCATCAACATAAACACACAAGTAGATTACCTCTGTACTACTTCTTTTTATGAATAGAGAAGTGTCTGCTTTACTCATCACAAATCCTTGGTCTTGGAGATAGGTTGTCAACCTGTAATTCCATGCTCTAGGTGCCTGCTTCAAACCATATAGAGCCTTCTTCAATTTACAAACATAATTTACCTTCTTGGGATCTTCATAGCCAGGTGGTTGTGACATGTAGACTTCTTCAGATATCCATCCATTCAAGAAAGCATTCTTGACATCTAATTGGTACATGTTCCAATTCTTGGATGCAGCTACACTCACCAATATTCTGATAGTTGGCATCTTAGCCACAGGAGAAAATGTCTCCTCATAATCAATGCCTTGGGTTTGTGCAAAACCCTTGGCTACCAACCTAGCTTTGTACCTGTTTATTGTTCCATCTGAGTTTCTCTTTAGCTTGTAAATCCATCTGGATCCTATCACCTTCATAGAGTCCTTCTTGGGTATCAAGTCCCAAGTATCACTCTCCTTGAGAGCTTCCATTTCTTCATCCATAGCTTCTTTCCACTCTGGTTTGGTAATTGCTTCTTCATAGGTACCTGGTTCTTCATTCAACAAATCCTTTGCAAGATATACAGAATGTTTAGTTACAAGTGATGTGTCATACCCAAATCTGATTGGCTTCTTCTTTTCTCTCTGAGATCTCCTCATTGCTTGAGTTGAGGATTCTGGTGTATCCTCTAGCTTCTTCATCTTCATCTTTCCTTTGGACTTCCATGCCTTGAACTCCTCAAGATTAATTGTATCATCATCATCTGAGCTTGATTCATCTTTCTGAATTGGTTCCTCCTTTGTGAGCTTTGGGAAATCTTCTTCCATATCATAGGGTAGACTAATCTTCCTGCATTCATTCTCATACCATGAGTTATTCTCATCAAAGATGACATCTCTGCTTACCTTGAAGCCTTTGTTTGTTGGGTTGTAGAATTTGTATCCCTTTTGGTTCAAATCATAACCAATGAAGATACATTTTTCAGCTTTAGGGTCTAGCTTTCCTCTTACCTGTGAGGGAATATGCACATATGCTACACAACCAAAGATTTTACAATGATCTAGAGATGGTCTCTTACCATGCCAAGCTTCATATGGTGTCATGCCATCAAGTGATTTGGATGGCAACCTGTTAATAAGATAGGTGGCAGTGGATACACTCTTTGCCCAAAGATAATTTGGCAACTTCTTTTCATTAAGCATAGACCTAGCTGTTTCTACTATGAGTCTATTCCTTCTTTCAGCTACCCCATTTTGTTCAGGTGAGTACCTTGTAGTAATCTCCCTTTTGATGCCTCTTTCCTGCAAGAAATCTTCAAACTCATTGGAGAAGTATTCTCCTCCACCATCTGACCTTAGCCTCTTCAAGATTCTTCCTGTTTGATTTTCAACAAGTGCAAGATACCTCTTGAAACAATTAAACACTTCATCTTTATGCTTCATGAAGTATAAAATGGTCCATCTTCTATAATCATCAATGAAGGACACATAATACCTTGAACCTGAAATGGAAGGGTCCTTGCTAGGTCCCCAAACATCTGTGTGTACCAAGTCTAGGTAGTCTTCATGCATAAAACCTTTCCTTGAATATGGCAACCTGTGAGACTTACCAAACTGACAAGCACCACACTTGTAAATCATGTGTTGCTTGGATACATTAGGTATCCCAAGCACACATTGATCCCTGCACATTTGCTTTAGGGTTCTTTCACCTATGTGACCTAACCTCTTGTGCCATATTTCTAACTCTGAAAGTGTTTGATCCTTGTAATTATACAAAGCAATGTTCTTGGTGTCTTCTAGCTCAAAAGTAAATAATCTACCTGATTTTTCTCCCTTGGCTATCCTTCTGAATCCATGTCTTGGGTCCTCCACATATGCTCCATGTTGTGTGAATCTGACCTACAAACCTTTCTCCACAATCTGACCAACACTCATTAAATTCTTGGTGATGGTTGGTACATAGAGTACCCTGCTCAATAAGTTCTGGTTACCATCACATGTCTTCACATTTCCAATCTTTACAACAGAGTGTTTAGTATCATCACCTGTTTGTACCTGATGTTTGCCCTTGGGTTCTTCCAAATCAGAAAGTAGTGCCACATTGCCAGCTACATGGTTAGAACATCCTGAGTCAATATAAAATAAATGATCATCATTTGTACCTGCCTTGGAGGTTATATTCATGATCAATAGGGAGTCATCTTGCTCCTCTGTGTAATTGTTGTAGTCCCTTCTATTTCTGAATCCACCTTGGTAGTTACCATTGTGGTTGTGGTTGTAATTGTTGTTGTATTGATTGTTGTATCCATTGTAGCTTTGATGTTGGTTGAATCTGCCTCTGCCTTGAGAGTATCCACCTCTTGAGTAGCCTCTTCCTCTCTGATTCTTGTAGTTCTTGTAGCATTCATCTGTGGTATGATTGGACAATCCACAAATGTTACATGGTGATGAGTTGTAGGGTCTCCCCCTACCTGACTTACCTCCTCTGTCCTTGCCTCTTGATGATCTACCTCTCCCTGCATAATTAGCTTGGGAGGTAGAGCCTTCTTCATCCTGTTTCTTCCCTTTACCTTTATCCTTAACTTTCTTATCAGTATAGAGGGCAGAGGGGTTGTTACCTTTTGATTGATCTCCTGCCTTTGTAAACTTTGCTTCATGTGTGAATAGTTGGCCCATGAGTGTTGTGAGATCTGGGGTATGCATGTCCATATAGAGGTCCAATGCAATGGTGAAACTTTCCTTGAGTCCATTTGTTACTTGCCTGACTATTTGCTCCTCTTCAATCTCCTCTCCAATACTTGCTAATTGGTCTGCCACATCTTTAATCTTTGTCACATACTCTGAGACTGATTGCTTGGGCTGCTTCCTAAGGGTTGTGAATTCAATCCACAGTTGATTCTTCCTAGCCCTTGTGTTGGAAGAAAAGTATGTTGACAAGGTTTCCCAAGTCTCTTGGGAAGTCTTACAATTCCTTACATGAGGTAAAAGAAAATCAGATATAGAGTTAAGAAGGTAAGACCTTGCAAAGCATCTTTTGCACACCATTGGTTGAGCCTCTGATGTTCATCCTTGGTGGGTAGTCCTCTAGTTTTGAATGAGGGCAATTCCTCATCTCCTGATATGTATCCAAATAAGCTTCTGCCTTGTAAATATGTCTTCATTCTCAATGACCAAGCTTGGTAATTGTTCTTGTCCAATTTGTCAATGAATGAAGGAAAACCATCTCCCATGTTTACCTTATTTGCTCTGATACCACTGTTGGGAGTGATGGTTGGATGCACTCAAGAGATTGAGTTGGTGCTGCTATACCTGCTTCACACCAGCCCTCCTTTGATTCCAGAAATGCTTAGTACACACCTTGAGCTTTCAAATGATACCAAGAAATCATATATGTACTTTGCAAATGATATGTGTAATGACCAAATCAAAATAGATAACTTGGCACTTCAAAAATCAAGAAAAACTTTCTATTTCTGTAGTGACACCTGCTCAGTCTTTCACTCAATGTGACCAGCACACTAACAATTGATCTAATTCCTTCTGGACATATTAAATTAGCTTAACAAGCTACCATTTGCAAGTGGAATGAGAAGAAATTACAAACTATACTCTGAGAAATCACTTTAGCAAAATAAAGTTTACCCCCGATATTTTAGGAGCTTTGCAGACACAGTCCAGTGAGCACTTCGACTGAGATTTCTCTGTAATGGCTGATCCAATGACCTTGAAATTTTGTAGGTGTATAGTAGACTTTGAGCTGAATCCAATGTGCTTTGATTCACTTGATTTGGGTCAGTAGATTCTGAGATATGCTCCTCTGAAGTTGACAGACTTGGAGATGATGACTCAGAGAAAATCAGAGATAGTGAATGTAAATCTTTCTATTAGTTCACATGAATGTACAATCTCATTGGCTTGATAGATGTAGCCTAATGAGTTGGAGATGTGTAGGCTATGGTGTAGCACTCACACACTCTATAATCAAGAATATTAGCCTCGGGAATGATGAAGGACACCCGCGACTTTTCAAGTACAACTTATATAAGAAATGAGTGAGAGTTTGAATTCAAATTTGAATTCTTGGCTCCCTTCAATCACTCCTCTAAAAATAAGGAGATATTCTCTCCAATTACACCATCCAAATTCCACGACTAATCAAGTAGGTATGTAGTACAAGTAAATGCCAAGTCATATAGACTTTTACAATGAGTGAAAGGTAATAACATATAAGTATGGGTTCCTATGCCTTATCCTTTAAGTGAAGCCTTGATGACATTTGGCCAAGATTATCTTCCAAGGTTCCAAGCCAAGTGTGAAGGCTTGAAATGCACCAACACAAAGATCAATAGAAAATTTGAGCTGCTTTCTCCAACTTATTAGAAAGTCTTTCTTGCCACTTCAAAAAATGGCCTGATTCCTACTAGACCATATGTGTAGAGGATCTCTGATCTCCACAACTGCCACAGCAGCAGGTCCATGTTATTGGAGCAACCTAGTAGAATCTCTTTGTATCCAAGGTTGTAGACACTAACTACAGCACACCACTTGTTGAGGAGACCCCAAAATCTTCAAGCATGGGTACAATTGATGAAGATGAGGGCAAGATCCTCCTCCTTGCCACAAAAGTAGCACTGCCCATTGCCAGTATTGCAGATCTTGGCATTCTTACCTATCCAAACTCCTTTATGTATAATAAGCCACTATAAAATACAATGCTTCAGGGCGATGAAGAAAGCACAATTAGCTTGAAACCTATATCTCCATTGTCTAGGAATCCAATTGAGCATCCACCTTTGATTCAGCTTCCTGACTAAGGCAAAGAAATCTCCAAGTTGTTTCTTATAATTCTTATAGATGTCCTAGGCAGCTTCTATGATCTCAATGTACTTGAAGCTGGAGCAAGAACCATACTTATCAGAGATCCAATGATTATTTACATTACTTCCATTATGGTACAAATCAACAAACTTATGGAAACCCTTCTTTCTACATTTATTTTCAATGATACTTAAGGGTTCATCTTGCTTATGGGTGATCCTGCCAGTCCAAGGACATTATTGTAGAACAAAGAAGAAGTTATTAGAAAAAGAAAGACTAAGAATTTTTTTTAATAGCCATCCAGGATCTCCACATGTTACATGTCAATTTGCTACCGATAGGAACAAAAACCTGAGGGGTACAAACTAAGTTTCAAAGATCAAAGTTACTCCAAGCTTTAAAACCTTCCACATGGAATTTACCAATATTTCTCTTTATAAGACAAGCCCAAGAGTCTGTTAAAGTGAGGGATCTAAGCATCCACTTAGCAGACAAAATGTTGAGCCATCTTGGCAAGACACAAAATCCCAAGCCCAACTTCCTCCTTCTTCATGCAACACACTTTCCAAGCAACTTTAGGAATACAAGATCCATGACAATCACCACTCTGTAACAACCTACTGCAGTTCTATTTTGGTGGGCATCCAACAAGATAGAAAATAGATGATAGTGGGTAGAATGTAATGATTTCAAACAAAAACCATGTGAGAAAATCTTTGTTGAAGAGAAATCCATTTAAAAATCTTTGATCTAAATTTACACACCAGCCACTCCTCTCTTTCAAAGAAAGTTACTTGAAAGCCCCTAGGAATGCCTAGTAATCTTAAATATCACCATCTTGAATAATTTCACAATCAAGATCAATAATACACTGAGGAATACACATGTTAGAAGATCTGAAGGAAGTTTTTTTATGATTAATGTGAGATCCACTAGAAATAAAAAATAAATCCAAACACTTCATGAAATTAGAAGCATACGATTCATTGGCTTTAGCAATCATATTAGTGTCATCAACAAACATTTTCAAAGAAAGTTGAGTGGGGGCATTGAAGAAATCAATACCACAAATCTCATCACAATCCATACAATCCTTAACAAGTTAGCCAAGAGCATCACTTGTGATAGCAAAAAACAAGGGGCTAAGGGGCAGCCCTGTCAAATGGACCTTTGAAGTTTGAAAGGAGAAGACACATATACATTCATAGCAACCTTAGAGTAAGAATTCCCAAACAAAGTACTCACAAACTTGATTAAACCCATCCCAAGACCGATATCATGCAAAGAGTGGAGAATAAAGTGCCAATCCATTCTATCGTAAGCCTTATCAAAGTAAATCTTCAAAAAAAATAGTAATCCTTTTTACTTTCGCTAGCATAATCCATGCTCTCCCATAAGGAAACAATGGCATCCAAAATGAACCTCCCCCTAATAAAACCTTTTGGCTCAGGAAGGATAATAGAGTTCATAATGGGGCTAAGTCTTATAGCCAAGGTAAAGGAAAAAGTCTTGTAGATTGAAGTGTCAGACAAGAGATGGGTCTCGACCTGTTTAAGTCATCATTGGATCCTTTTTGTGAATAAGGTTGATAAGTCCAACGTTAATGGAGGCAAAAAGAGAACCTTTTCTTCACAGCATCTCTACTAAACCAAGAGAATCAGGGGGGTCCAAAAATCCATCAACACAATAAAAAACTCATTAGCAATCCCATCAACACCAGGAGACTTGCAGGGTTTCAATTTACCTATGGATTCTCTGACCTCATTGGCACAAAGGGGTGGGTCCAAAATAGAGGCGAGGCCAGTAGGAATCATTTTCTTCCTTTCCAATCTAGACTTTTCGTGATTATCAATGAGGTACTAAAACCAATCCATGAATACCTCAAATCACTACATTCATGTATATCCATATTTCTATATTGCATGAGTTGTAAAGTGCACGTTGGTGTATGAGAGCATGCACGTTGAGCGATTGGAAAACAGGATCTACAAATCACATTGAGCGATTGGAAAAGAGGATCTACAAACCATGCAAAGTCATGAAGCGAGGATCGACCCACCACTTCCCCTAAAGTGTACTTTTTTCTGATAATTTCTTGGAGTTAGTTGTGGTACACCCTAGGGATTCTTCTAAATCTGATAGCTTTGGTGATATGTGTAAAAGGATGGCCTAGTTATAGTACTCTTTTCCCAAGGAACACTTTATACCAAGAAGGAGTGGGTTTAAGGCTCAACGTAAGGCTTAGCGATTTCAATAGCTAGAAAAATATCATCTGATTTTTTTTCTCAAAGAGTAAATTGGTAGTGGATGGAGCATCACGTCTTTGTGTTGATCTATATTCATTTCATTTAGATAGATGATCATTTGCCTGTACAATATTCTTTATACCGGAACCTTTTTCTAGGCCGTTAATATGAAGAACCTCTCAGGGAAGAAATGTTCTCCTAAAGCAATTGAGTGTGCAGCTTCTAGGATATGGAAATATTTTCTCTCATAAATCCACAAATGGAAGAAAATTTTCTTTCCCCGTTTACACAACTTATTCCAAGTAAGAGAATAGTCTTTTGAATCTTCCTCAATGAACGTCCATCTAGAAAGAATAATTCCTTCTCCAAATATTCCATCATGAAGGTAGCAAACTACATGCTTACTCCATTATGCTACTACTATCAACTGATAAAGCATTCAATATTTTATGGTTTTCCAATGCAAACTTGGAATGTGCACTTGTGTGATGAGATCCCAGTTCTCGACATCAACTACATATCAAGATAATACTTTGCATATATACTTTTTGTATATTCTCTCAATGATAATTTTCAAATCCCTTCTATATTTCTTCCAAGGTTAGGAAATTGAATGAATATATAAACCAAGCTATTCAACGTGATAGCCACTTTTTTAAAGGAAAGAAGAAAAACAAGTAGAAGCAAGACTTTGCGAATGGAAACTCTTCTAACCCACTCCTAGAGGAGAGTATATGCCTGAACCAATGCAGATAGATGTAACTAGGTTCCAACCTCTAACCACACAAGAGAAACAAAGAAGGAGAGATAACACGTTGTAGCTCTATTATGGAAACCCTAGCCATATTGTAGTTAATTGTCCTGAGAAGAGAACGAACTCGAGAGTCGTAGTAACTGTTGTAGTGTAGGGAAAAGAGGAAGTTTCTCCTCTCTTAGGTGAGCTCAAATGCATCAATACAATGTGTAAAGAGAGATTGAGAAGCTTTAATGCAGACTTGTTATGGATGAACGTCTCAAGGAATAAACTCTCTACGGAGCTTCATAATTGAGGGCACTACAAAGAACATGAAAGTAACACACTCATTGTGCATACCATGAACAACACTTGCATCTATATGACATGCACACACTAGCAAAATCTGGTTTTGGAAGAAGGGAAAATACTCTCTCCTTCTTTTTGGATGAATCTTCATTCAATGGACTTCTCCATTTATCTCCAATTGCACCTCTTTGCTTAGTGGAACTCTCTTCCATCTACGACTCTCTACCTCAAGTGATTCTCATTTCCCTATGCCTCTTCTGCAAGATGTGATATGTCCTTTCTACTTCTTAATGTTTTTACACCCTGAATTATGGTTCCTTGAAGGTGATGAGGAATCCATAGAGGTACATTGGGCACCATAGGATTGTTCAATACAGAATACTTGTAGAATGTAATCACCTATTAGCATAACCTTTGTAGTGTTCTTATGGCAATTACACTTGAAAAATCAAATGGGGTGCATGGAGTTGATGATTGTCTCCTTGGGCTAGGAATTCAAGAGCAGAAGCAAAAATCTTATATGAATCTCGAAGAACTTTAAGAATAGTATGCACAAGTGGACTACCTGGCAAGACCTTACGAGCCAAAATGAACTAATCCTTAAAATCTTTGATCTTTGTTAAACAAATGTCTATAAAATCTTCTTTATTCGTATGCGCACTCTCCAAATGTTTTTTGAGGTAAGCAACACGAGCCTCATTTCTTTCCTCATATAAAGTGGTAAGTGTGTTCCAAGCATTATTTTTTCTTTTCCAAGAGTGAATGCAAGGGATAATGATACATTTGATAGAAAAAGCTATTGATGCATATGCTTGAGTATCTCTCTTATCGACCCAACAAAGTTTCTGTAGGCAAGAACTACAACATGAACATGAATTTGAAGATAATCAATTTCAATGCCATCTGCATTACCTTTAATAATTGTATTTGTAAGTTTAGTAGGATATTTTGCAACACCGTGCATAATATTCCACAATCCTTTTGGCCATCTCTTCTTTTCATTCCATAAGACTCACATGATCTAGAAGCTGCTTTCCAATATTTTGACATTAGATTATCAAATCAATTCGATGTGAAAATTACTTGGCAAAAATTCGCTTATCTTTTGTTTTGTGGAATGCCATCATGAGAAAAGCACTTTATAAGATATGGAAATAGTGACAACCATCCAAGAGAATGGAATATTGATAAGTCCATTGGTCTCTTAGGCAAAAAAATATGTAGTTGTAATGAGCCCTCTCCCTTTAGACACCATAGGATAATAACAATATTAAATGTAAGTGGAACATCCATGTAGATGATCATTAACCTTTTATCTAACTCCCTCAAAAACATAGGTTTCATTCGGTGTCCTAACCATGAACATTGTTGCACCTTCAGACCATCCCAACCCTAATTCTAGGATACAAGGAATCCCTAGGATACTATGCCCTTTCACTATGAAATTTTCTTTTCTTACTTAATTCAATCAAGGGAGATTAGCCCTTGGAAGATATTCCTCATTAAAAAAAAAAGTATCGGTCTCAAGTATTATAGGATTCAGTCTTGCAAAGAGTTTTCCAAAATTTGTTATAAAAGAGATACCCTAGACATTTAAAAGGGTGAGCTGATTCCTAAGGACTAAAGAGGTTTAATTTAGCATTATTATATTCTTAAAGGATCTTACATTTGAAGATTGAAGAGCAATCGTCTATGCTTTTTTGCATAGCATGAAAAAACAAATTCGATACTTGGTACAAGATGCTTAGTTTCAACATAATCTCAAAGTTTTTAGGAGTTGGTTTGAAGATAGAATTCAATAATAAAGTTTTCAATGTAGAAAATTTGAGCTAAAGTAGACGCCAATACACAATGTTGTGCATGTGGCATTGATGGTCAAGAACATTACATTTTGCATCAACATGAAGGTGGATATGGTGGTATGGGGTGTTGTATTTTAAGTGGAGGACTCCCAAAAGCAAGTTCAAGTTGAGGGAAATTATGAACTTCATTAGAATTTTCTTTAGTCCAACTAAAGTTGGGCTAGCAAAGGTGAAGAAACATTTGTTCTCTACATTCTGCTAGGATCTTAAAGCCAGGATTAGACACCGTATTCCTATATTCAAGAAACATATTTGTGGATGTTGGTTAGACATGGACCATAGTAGGAATATCTAAGCTAGATGTTTTTTTCAAGCATAGTAAAACTTCATTCATTCAAAAATACTTCAAGTGAATTTAAAAAGAGTACAAAACTCTTATAGTATTGATTCATTTTTTTGGATCCATGCACAAGTGGTGCATAGAAATTTTTCAAGATAACAATTTGGGTAGAGATACCTAGAATTCACCTAGTTCACGTGTTTGTGTAATGGATGCGCAATTTGCACATAGAAGAATAATGTGTTAGGAAGGGATGTTTTTGGTCCACTCTTCTCAATAGTTACATACTTTGTACTATTTTCATCTTATCATATGCAAAGCTTTCAGCTATTACATCGATGTGTATAGGATTCAAATCGCAAATGTATTCTTGTCTTTTAGGTCCAATCTAGGATCGAATCCCCTTATGATAAAAGAGGAAAATTAGAAAGATGAAACCATCATGAGCTTGCGCAAAAAGCTACTATATATTTCTACCTCGAAGCATATTTTAGAGGACATAAATTTTGTTCAAGGGATTGGGGCAGGGGAATGAGGTCTTAGGTTTAACCCATAGAGAACATGACAGGAGAGTTATTTCCAAAGGGTTCTAGAGGCATCCGTGCAAGTTAATATGGGTTAACTTGAGATTAGAGAGGCTTAAATTAAGTGCCAAGTACACATATCACTAGTAGACTTACGGGTTTTAAGGGTGGTTGGACGTTGGATACCGAATATTGAATATTGTAATAAATACTTGTACTATGTTTTTATTGAATGGATATAACAAATTATTGTAAAATTGGATGTGATCCCTGAAGACAAACTCATTTTAATAAAAGCTCTATATGTGTAAGTCTAGAAATTCTATTATGGTAAGGGATAGAGATTTGATGAGAGGTTTGTTGTGAGAATTTGCACAAATAATATCTTCATTATGATGTATAGGAAAAGATTTAAGCCCTAGAAGAGGATCATCCTCTGCCCAAGAAACCTTGCCTACCTCTAGTCTATAGTGAGAAGAAAGTAATTATAGAGGAGAGTGCATTAAATTTTGTAATGTGATTCTATGAACTAGCCAACGTTACTGAGTGTAGTTATATGGTGTGAAGATACCAAATCAAAGGTTAACACTTGTGATCCTATCGGGAAGTGGTTTACAATCATTGAAGTTATTGATGAATATATGCTTGTGTTGAAATCAAGCTGAGAAAGGTATCTAAAGTATGCGATAGATAACTATCCATGACCTATGAAACGTCTCCTCGCTAGCCTTAAGTCTCTTTTAGCATCTACTACACAAGCATCTAAGCTTGGATGAGAACTTGTACCATGAAGAAAAAGTGAACCAAAAGGAATTCTTGTATCATTTAGTGATATTATGGTGCAAGGGTCCAAAATCAAAATTTCATCAAAACCTACTCTAGTGGTGTCCGATCAGATTTTGGTAGTCTCTAGTTAGAAGTTGGAATCAATACTTTTCCTAGAGCATTTTACAATTTACACCCTATTTGCAGAAGCCAACCCATCAAGAACTCGTGAAGCAGCTAATTTTCTAACATGGGACTCATGAGATAATGGATTCTCATTTTGCACTTAAAACCAACACTAGATAAGGTCAAGGCCATCCTTGATGCTACTCCATCAAAAACCTTAGAAGAGGTTCTTTTAATCTTGGGAAAAATCGGATGGCATGGCCATATAGTTGTGTTGGTTAGCACATCTCACCATTCCCCTATCTCAAACAATTACTCGTGCCCCATGCAACTTCAAATGGCCTATGATTTCCATGCTAGTTTTACCTGATTTAAAACCTTATTGACCCAACCATGAATTTTACAAGCTCATTGGTTAATCTACCCTTTCCCATGTTTGTGGATGCATCACTTGTTGATATTGGCAATGTCTTGCTGCAAATTTAGGAATTGGCCACTCAAGTATTGTTTTCACTATATCTTGGTCTATATGAATTCCCTCTTTAGATATGACTCTTCCTAGATACACAAGCTTATCCTTAGCAAAGGAACACTTAATCTTTTTTCCATACAATTTATTTTCTCTACGAGTTTGCAAATTCTTCTCAAGATGTACATCATGCTCACAATCATCTTTAGAGTATACAAATATATCATCAAGAAATTCTAAGATGAAATCATCTAGGTAATCATGCAAAATATTGTGGCAAGAGTGCTTGATAATCCAAAAGGTAAAATTATAAACTCATAGTGGTCATAACATGTTCAAAAGTTTGTCTTGCTTATCTTCTGTTTTGATCCTAATTTGGTGATATCCAGATCTTAAGTTAATTTTAGTGAATACAATTACTCCACTTAATCGACACAATAAATAATCTTTTTAGGGGAGTGGGTACTTATTTTTAATTGTTATTTTATTCAATCACTTGTAGTCAATGCATAATCTATAAGATTCATCTTTTTTCTTTTGAAATAAAATAGGTGCTTCCTAAGGTGAAACACTCGGTCTTATCAAGCCTTTCTTTAAAATATCATCTAATTGAATCTTAAGCTCCTTTAATTCATCTATATTAAATCTATAGGGTGCTCTAGAATATGGTTCACTCCCTAGGTATAGGTGAGTGGCATGGTCAATGTGCCTAGGTGGAGGTATACGAGGTGAGACTTTTGGAAATACATCTGTATATTCTTTCAAAAGATTTTCTACATAATTTAAAAGATTTTCATCATTATCTTCATCATGTAGATTGTTCACATGCCATAGAAATGTTCTATAGCCATCATGTGTACCTCTAATTATCTCCAAAGAAGAAATAAAAATATGCTTTGGATTATGTGCATTACCTAGAATGTGGATAGGTTCATCGTCTAGCCTTGCAGTGATCTATTCTTTGTTTGCAACCTTATGTTGCAAAATTTCAAGCTAATTAGCCCATACCTATAATTGCATCACTTTCTTTCATTTCAATCACCTGGAAACTCCTATAAAAACACCTACCAAAAAACGTAAATGAAAAGTTTTCAATGAATCCTTTCTTATAGAGTGGCTGTCCATTGGCCATCTCTAGAGGTCTTGTTATCTACGTATTTAAGGGTATCCATAAATTTCGTACCAACTTGAAAGATTGAAAACAATGCGTACTACCGAAATCAATAAAAACGATTATTCTATGCATGGAAATGATACTCAAAATCATAATTACAAAAGCCCTTTGAAAAGAACTAGTGACCATGCAATGTAAAGGAGAGTTAGGGCACGTACCTCCAGCATCTGCTTTGTCAATTGTTACACCTTACTTAATTATGTTTATCACCTTCAATTGCGCAAGCCGAAGGGTTTCCTTGTTTGGACATTCATATGTTCAATACCCTTTCTCCCCACACAATAAAAACACAAACTCAGTCTTTTGCCCCACGCAAAATTCTTATCTGAATCTCGAAGACCTTTAAGAATAGTATGCACAACTGGACTAGCTAGCAAGACCTTATCAGGAAAAATAAACTACTCCTTAAAATCTTTGATCTCTGTCAAACAAATGTCCATAGAATCTTCTTTATTCATATGCTCACTCTCGAAATGTTTTTTGAGGTAAGCAACACGAACCTCATTTATGTCCTCATATAAAGTGGGAAGTGTGTCCCAAGCATCATTTTTTTGTTTTCCAAGAGTGAATGTGGGGAATAATGACACATTTGATAGAAAAAGCTATCAATGCATATGCCTAAGCATCTCTCTCATCCCAAGAAAGTTTCTCTAGGCAAGAACTACAACATGAACAAGAATTTGAATATCATCATCTTCAATGCCATCTGCATCACCTTCAATAATTGTGTTTGTAAGTTTAGTAGGGTATTTTGCAACACCTTGCATAATATTCCACAATCCTTTTGGCCATCTCTTCTTTTCGTTCCCTAAGACTCACATGATCTAGAATCTACTTTCCAATATTTTGAGATTACATAATCAAATCAATTAGAAGTGATAATTACTTGGGAAAAATTGGCTTATCTTTTGTTTTGTGGAATGCCATCATGAGGAAAGCACTTTATAAGATATGGAAAGAGTGACAACCATTCAAGAGAATGGAATATTGATAAGTCCATTGGTCACTTAGGCAAAAAAATATGTAATTGTAATGAGCCCTCTCCCTTTAGACACCATAGGATGTTTGTCTTGGATAATAACAAGATTATATGTAAGTGGAACACCCATGAGGATGATCATTAACCTTTTATCTAACTCCCTTGAAAACATAGGTTTCATTCGGAGTCCTAGTCATGAACATTGTTGCACCTTCACACTATCCCAACCTTAATAGTGGGATACGAGGAATCCCTAGGATACTATGCCCCTTCACTATGGAATTTTATTCTTAATTAATTCAATCAAGGGAGATTAGCCCTTGGAAGAGCTTCCTCATTAAAAGAAAAAAGGTATTAGTCTCAAGTATTATTGGATTGAGTCTTGCAAAGAGTTTTTTGAAATTGTTATAAAAGAGATACCCTAGACATTTAAAAGGGTGAAGTGATTCCTAAGGTCTAAAGAGGTTTAATTTAGCATTATTATATTCTTAAAGGATCTTACATTTGAAGATTGAAGAGTAATCCTCTATGCTTTTTCGCATAGCATGACAAAAAATTTTCAGAACTTGGTGCAAGACGCTTAGTTTCCACATAATCTCAAAGTTGTTAGAAGTTGGTATAAAGATCGAATTCTATAATAAAGTTCTGGATGTAGAAAATTTGATCTAAAGTAGAAGTCAATAACGATGTTGTGCATGTGGCATTGATGGTCAACAACATTACATTTTGCATCAACATAAAGGTGGATATGGTGGTATGGGATGTTGTATTTTATGCGGAGGAATCCCAAAACCAAGTTCAAGTTGAGGAAAATTATGAACTTCATTAGAATTTTCTTTAGTCCAATTAAACTTGGGGTAGCAAAGGTGAAGAAACATTTGTTTTCTACATTCTGTTAGGATCTTAAAGCCAGGATTAGACACCATATTCCTATATTCAAGAAACACATTTCTGGATGTTGGTTAGACATGGACCATAGTAGGAACATCTAAGCTAGATTTCTTTTCAATCATAGTAAAACTTCATTCATTCAAAGAAAGTTCAAGTGAATTTGAGAAGATTTCTCAAAATTCTTATAGTATCGATTCTTTTTTTGAATCCATGCGCAAGTGGTCCATAGAATTTTTTCAAGATAAAAATTCGGGTAGAGATACCTAGAATTCACCTAGTGCACGTTTGTGTAATGAATTCCCAATTTGCACATAGATGAATATTGTGTTAGGGAGGGATGTTTTTGGTCCATTCTTGTCAATATTTACATACTTTGCACTATTTTCAACTTATCATATGCAAAGATTTAAGCTATTTAGACCGATGTGGATAGGATTCAAATTGCAAATGTATTCCTCTCTTTTAGGTCCAATCTATATCACATATATCACATAGAAAAAGTGAACTAAAAGGAATTCTTGTACCAGTTAATGACATTATGGTACAATGGTCCACAATTGGAATTTCATCAATTGGAATTCTTGTACCATTTAACGACATTATGGTACAGCTCGATCACCCATGAGCAAGATGAACCCTTAAGTATCATTGAAAATAAATGTAGAAAGAAGGGTTTCCATAAGTTTGTTGATTTGTACCATAATGGAAGTAATGTAAATAATCATTGGATCTCTAACTTAGACCTTCTATCTATGGCTTGTAAACATGCTCTTTTGAAAGTGAAAGATTTGATTGCTGATAAGTATGGTTCTTGCTCCAGCTTCAAGTACATTGACATCATAGAAGCTGCCTAGGACATCTATAAGAATTATAAGAAACAACTTGGAGATTGCTTTGCCTTAGTCAGGAAGCTGAATCAAAGGTGGATGCTCAATTGGATTCCTAGACAATGGAGATATAGGTTTCAAGCTAATTGTGCTTTCTTCATTGCCCTGAAGCATTGTATTTTATAGTGGCTTATTATACATAAAGGAGTTTGGATAGGTAAGAATGCCAAGATCTACAATACTAGCAATGGGCAGTGCTACTTTTGTGGCAAGGAGGAGGATCTTGCCCTCATCTTCATCAATTGTACCCATGCCTGAAGATTTTGGGGTCTCCTCAACAAGTGGTGTGCTGTAGTTAGTGTCTACAATCTTGGATACAAAAAGATTCTACTAGGTTGCTCCAATAACATGGACTTGCTATTGTGGTAGTTGTGGAGATCAAAGATCCTCTACACATATGGTCTAGTAGGAATCAGGCCATTTTTTGAAGTGGCAAGAAAGACTTTCTAATAAGTTGGAGAAAGCAGCTCAGATTTTCTATTGATCTTTTGCACAAATTCTATCAACACTACTGATAGAGGTTTCAGAGTTAGAGATCTTTTGTTAGAATCGAAAGTTGGTAGTTGGAGAACTTCTCTTGTCCTCTTGTATTCAGCTTTGAGATTCACTTTGTCCTTGTTCTTATGAGCTTTCCTACTGTTTGTAATTATACCACATGTGACAATTGATGTTTTGAGGTGGGGGCTTGCCCTTAGCACACTTGCAACTCTTTTACATTAATTTAATTATCTTGGTCTTCTCAAAAAAAAAAGAGTGGATTGGTTTCATTACATCATGTGATGATTCGGATATGCATGGATTGTTTGGCGCCTTTAATATGTCTCGATTTGAGCAGCAATGTCTACGATTTACAAATGTTTGCTGATGACACAAATATGATTACTAAAGCCAATGAATCGTATGCTTCTAATTTCATCAAGTGTTTGGATTTATTTTTTATTTCTAGTGGATCTCAGGTCAATCATAAAAAAACTTCCTTCAGATCTTCTAACATGTGTATTCCTCAGTGTATTACTGATCTTGATTGTGACATTATTCAAGATGGTGATATTTAAGATTACTGGGCATTCCTATGGGCTTTCAAGTAACTTTGTCTCAAAGATGGGAGTGGCTGGTGTCTAAATTTAGATCAAAGATTTTTAAATGGATTTCTCTTCAACAAAGATTTTCTCACATGGTTTTTGTTTCTACCTTGAAGCAAATTTTAGAGGACATAAATTTTCTTCAAGGGGTGGGGGCAGAAAATGAGGGGAAGTTTTTCCCAAACGGTTCTAGAGGCATCCACCCAACTTAATGTGGGTTAACTTGAGTTTAGAGGCGTTTAAATCAAGTGCCAAGTACACCTATCACTAGTAGACTCTATAGATTTTAAGGGTGGTTGGACACCGGATATCGAATACTAAATATTGTAATAAATACTTGTACTATGTTTTCATTGAACGGATATAACAAATTATTATAAAGGTGTGTCTTGTCTATTTTATAGATGTCCTTGTTGAAATTGTTAAAAGTTGATGAATATTGCAGTCTAACATTGCTTGCACCAATAAACCATGCAATAAGTTTAAGGAATTAATGCAAAATTGCTCAATATAGTAATGTAATGTAGTGTGCTATATGCTCTATATGTGTAAGTCTAGAAATTCTATTATGGTAAGGGATAGAGAGTTGATGAAAGGTTTTTTGTCACAGTTTGCACAAATAATATCTTCATTAGGATGTGTAGTAAGAGATTCAAGCCCTATAAGAGGATCACCCTCTGCCCAAGAAACCTTGCCTACCTCTAGTCTATAGTGGGAAGAAAGTAACTATAGAGGAGAGTGCATTGAATTTTGTAATGCGATTCTATGAACTACGTAATTTTACCAAGTGTATAGAGGAGAGTGCATTAAATTTTTGATGTGAAGATACCAAATCAAAGGTTTACAATCATTGAAGTTGGTGATGAATATATGCTTGTGTTGCAATCAAGGTGAGAAAGTTATCTGAAGTCTCCTTGCTAGCCTAAAGTTTTTTTCAGCATCTACCACACAAACTTCTAAGCTTGGATGAGAGCCTATACCACAAAGAAAAAGTGAACTAAAAGGAATCCTTGTACCATTTAATGACATTATGGTGCAACGGTCCACAATCGGAATTTCATCAAAACCTACTTCAGTGGTGTCCGATCAGATTTTGGTAGTCTCTAGTTAGAAATTGGAATCAATACTTTTCCTTGAGCATTTTCTAACATGGGTCTCATGAGATAATGGATTCTCATTTCGCATTAATTAGAACCACCACTAGATAAGGTCAAGGCCATCCTTGATGCTACTCCATCAAAAACCCTAGAAGAAGTTCTTTGATTCTTGGGAAAAAATTGATGGTATGGCCATATAACTGTGCTGGTTAGCTCATCTCACCATTCCCCTATCTCAAACAATTGCTCGTGCCCCATGCAACTTCAATTGGACTAATGATTGTCAGGCTAGTTTTACTTGATTTAAAGCCTTATTAACCCAACCATCAATTTTACAAGCTCATTAGTTGATTTACCCTTTCACATATTTGTGGATGCATTACTTATTGCTATTGGCAGTGTCTTGGTGAAAATTTAGGAATTGGCCACTCAACTATTGTTTTCACTTTATCTTCGTCTATATGAATTCCCTCTTTAGACATGAATCTTCCTAGACACACAAGCTTATCCTTAGCAAAGGAACGCATAATCTTTTTTCCATACAATTTATTTTCTCTAAGAGTTGATGTAGATCATGCTCACAATCATCTTTAGAGTATACAAATATATCATCAAGAAATTCTAAGATGAAATCATCTAGGTAATCATGCAAAATATTGTGGCAGGAGTGTTTGTTAATCCGAAAGGTAAAACTATAAACTCATGGTGGTCATAACATGTTCAAAAAAATTTATTGGTTATATCTTCTGTTTTGATCCTAATTTGGTGATATCCAGATCTTAAGTCAATCTTAGTGAATACAGCTACTCCACTTAATCGACATAATAATTCATCTATGTGGGGGCGTGGTTATTTATTATTAATTGTTATTTTATTGAATCCCTTGTAGTCAATGCATAATCTATAAGATCCATCTTCCTTCTTTTGAAATAAAATAGGTACTTCCTAAGATGAAACACTCAGTCTTATCAAGCCTTTCTTCAAAACACCATCTAATTGAATCTTAAGCTCCTTTAGTTCATCTATATCAAATATATAGGGTGCTCTAGAATACAGTCCACTCCCTCGATATAGGTCAATCGCATGGTCAATGTGCCTAGATGGAGGTATACTAGGCAAGTCTTTTGGAAATACATCTGCATATTCTTTCAAAAGATTTTCTACATAATTTCAAAGATTTTCATCATTACCTTCCTCATGTAGATTGTTCGCATACACTAGAAATGTTCTATAGCCATCACGTTCTGGTCAAGATTTGAATTCAAGATCGATTGTCAAGAAGGAAACACAATTTAAGACCTTGTTAAAGAGTTAATCGACGGTCTCGGGAAGCTCAACTCATACAAACTTATGGATATACTTTGCATCCAAAGGAGGGTTTGGTTCTAACTATCGCCTCATATGGAGGTTTATATTTACTTCTTGTTGCAAACCATTTGCACCTAAAAAAAAGGTTAGTTTATTCGAGTATATATTCAGACATGTTGCGTGCAAATGCTTATTCGTGTATGTTTATGTGAATGCAAAGACGTGCATATTTATGTGTGTGCATTCACATGAGTTTGTACATGCGTAATGTGTGAGTGTAATATGAGTATGAGAACTCATGTGCATGAATTTGAAGTAAGTGTGTTTATGTGCAAACATAAAAGAAAGTGTATTGAGACATGAAAATAGTTCAAGTGTGCACGCATGTGAACATGATTGATTAAAGAAAAAATATGATGTGTAAATGTATGAATAATGAAGGAACGTACGTGCCTCTCTTGGAGTGATTTTTGCTAGAAATCGAGAAGGGCATGCTTTTAGGCGCAAAAGAAATATAGAGGGGAACGTGGCATGCAGCGGCAAGGGAAGAACTCTCCAGAGATGGAAGGTGGGGATCACGGGCAGGAATGACAGGAGTATTCGCAGGGAATGATAGAAGAAAAAGGAAGATTTTGGTCTGAGGGGCAGTCCTGTGTCAAGGGCGCAATGCACGCCGTTGCGGAGAAAGGTTCCATGTGAACAGCAATTGGAGATGGATTAGTCGATCCTAAGAGATGGGGCACCGTTTCCAGGATCATTGTGCTTGCCCATTGTGGGTTCGAACGTGGACACTTAGAGGGAGACAGAGATTAAAGAAGGGAATCGGAATCTGTGTGTGATGGGGAGGAATGTCATTTTTATAGATCTGAGGACGTTGAGGGCTGTTTTTCTGCTATTTGCGTTCTTTTGATGAAGCTGCCATCGAGGCCAACTAACGACTTATCTTCTGGCAATCCTTGACGCATGGAACGTTTTAGGAAGGATTCATGTTATGACATGGTGGTTGAAGCGTTCTGACTTGACAAATATTTCCTGATGAAGCTCTGACAAAAATTTGAAGCAACCGAATTTTGATACTCCTTCAACGAAGTCGCTTACACATAGAGGAAGATCAGAATTGCTTAGGGAGGATGATAACACTTCAGCATCAGAAGGACAAGAGAATTCTCGCAAGCAAAGATGTTGCCTTATTGTGCAAAAAGTTTCTGTAGATGTGCAGTTTTGAGGGAATAATGGATGAAGGCAAACTTCCGTAGAAACAATTCTCTTGAAGCTCTTCATTATGCACTATTCCACATATGAATTCATTTGTATCCTAACTAGATTAGAGCATCCATACAATTGCGTCTGCTACGAAATTGACCATGGGATGAGTTGATAAGAGAAGAAGCTTTGTTGCGTAGCAATAAGAATTTTATTATGGAACCATAAGATTGCTGCTGGACCTTCATAGCAATAGTGACTTGTACATATGACTTGGCTGTAGAGTTAAATAAAAGTGATCATTTCCCAGTTATTATGGACCTTTCACAAGGAATAGGATGTGAAGGAGAAAAGCATAGTTTACAGAGAAAGATTAGCACTTGCAGCTTCAAAGATTGAATTTGCTACTCAAAGTTTGAACATAAACCGTGCAAAGTCTGGAATGTGTATGGAGTTTCCATCTATATTCAGGTCCTCATTGACGAGCCAAATGTAATTCAGATTCTGGAAGATTTCAAGGAAAGAGGTACAGAGCTCTTGGAGTCAAACTCAGACAGGGTATCTCCCTCGAAGCCTTAGTGCATGCTCATATCAATTCAAAGTATAACCAGAACAACATGTGATTGTGGGAGATGACTACTGACAAAGAATTAATCGGTCAAACCTTCAGCAAACATCTGCGCTTTTTTTTGTGGAATTTGTAAGTAAAAATGAACTGCTCCAAAGCTGCAGTAGTTAACAAAGCTGAAGAATTCATAATAGTTATTTCTATGTTCTTTTGAAAAAAAAAATGCATGACGAAGATCCTCAAAAATTTTGAACACTTACTAAACCTTTGAAAAGAGCATATATCATTTTTACCTTTTGCCATGAACAATCGTAAATTCTACTCGAGAGACACGAACAATTGATTCCATCCATCTGAAGTCATCTATTCTCAAAATATTGCGCCTCTTAGATCCATAATAACCTTTGGCCTCTAGTCAAGAAATTTGACTTCTAAACTTTTTTTGGAGAGCAAGATCAATACGTTACTCGCATGCTGCTAATTACTATAGATGAGAAATCTTTTATGTGTCTATATGAATACGTGTTTGCACACTTATTCGTGTGTACACATTACTATGTGATTGCGGGAAAGATACACTCCCGTGCTTAGCAAGATGCTTATAAGTTACTGGTTTGGATAAGTTTGGGTAAGTTTCCATTTATACTATCATGCATTCATGGCACCCTATGTGCGAGACAAATGCGAGTGAAACTCTGACTCTTTACTTTCTCCCTCTTTTCTACGAACCCGACGACCACATGTACCTCTAATTATCTCCAAAGAAGAAATGAGAATAGGCTTTGGATTATGTGCATTACCTAGAATGTGGACAGGTTCATTTTCTAGCCTTGAAGTGATATGTTCTTTGTTCGCAATCTTATGTTGCAAAATTTCGAACTAATTAGTCCATACCTATTCAATCACATGGAAACTCCTATAAAGACACCTATGATAACAAGTAAATGTAAGGTTCTCAATGTATCCTTTCGTATAGAGTAGCCGTCAATTGGCCATCTCTAGAGGTCTTGTTATATACATATTAAGGGGCATCCCTAAATTTTCGACCAACTTGAAAGATAGAACACAATGGGTACTACCCAAATCAATCAAAAATATGATTTTATGCACATAAATGATAGTCGAAATCATAATTACAAAAGTCTTTCGAAAAGAACTAGTCACCATGCAATGTAAAGCAGACTTAGGGCACTTACCTCCAGCATTTGCTTTGCCGATTGTTACACCTTACTTAATGATGTTTATCACCTTCAATTGTGCAAGCTGAAAGGTTTCCTTGTTTGGGCATTCATATGTTCAATGCCCTTGCTCCCCACAAAAGAAACACAAACTGAGTCTTTTTTCCCACTCAATAAAATCAAGGTCTTGATGCCAATGGATGGGTTGATGCCTCGTTTGGTTTTTGACTTGGGCAGGATGCTTACCTTGATTATTAAAAGATTAGTTCTTCTTTGAACTATTCATGTTTTTTATGGTAGGTCTCTATGTCCTTTGTCCTATGGCAATGATGATTCTATTTGCCTTCTACATATTGAACTTCTCCATCTTCATACAATTCTTGGCCATCACAACAACATCCCAGAAATCAACACATCTTGATCCCTTCACTTGATAACAAATCTCCTCATGAAGCCCTTCAATAAACTTTCTCTTTCGAGCATCACCACTAACCTCCAATGCATATTTTTTAAGATGTAGCCTACTTTTCTTTGTACTCATCAACAGACAAGCTATGTTTGTGACTCTCGTGATGTCAAAAATTGTAGAACTCCATCTTCTTTTCCGTATAGTAGTATGGAGAACAGTAATGCTTTTTTGATTGCTCTCCAAAAAACTCCTTCCATAGGACCAAACCAAAACGCAGGCGAGTCTGCATATAGGACTTCCACCATAGTCACTTGCGATACCACGTAGGTGTAGGATCCCAACCTTTGCCTCTTACCAAAATGGTATCCAAGTCTACATATAGGACTTCCAAAATTGTCAAAGATCAAATAAATCCTCTAGTTCTTCAATCCATGCCTCCAAATCTTGACCACTCTTCTTCTCACCATCACAAAATGTTCAATTTTGCCTGCTTGAAGACTTGATTGAGGGCATACTCACCAGCCTCCATATCCTCTTCCTCTAGGCACATTAAATGTTTGTGCACCTTCATCCACTTCATCATTCAACTCTAGGAACAAATTTCTTCACCTTTTGGCTTCTTTCTGCCATGTTCTTTGTGTACCAAGATATGCATGACCTACCAAGCATGAATCAAAAGCCACTAGTGGACACATGAGTGTCATAGCAACGAGCCCAATCACTATCAAAAAAAGCATGCAAATCTAGCAATAGTGATCCTCCCTTGGGATAAAACAATCCAAGTAGTCGGGTACCACTCAAGTAGCGAAAGATGCGCTTAATCGCCTGCCAGTGCTTGACACCTGGACAATGCATAAACCTGCTCATCTATGGGATAGCAAACTAAATATTTGGCCGATTAATGCATAAGTAAATCAAGCATCCAACTGCCTGCTGATAGAGAACAACATCAAATGCATCTCCAACACATAAAGACTCAATCATAAACCTATCTCCATAGGAGTGGCAATAGGTTTGCAGTCTTCAAGGCCAAGATGCTACAAAAATGTGTCAATATAATTCATTTGACACAAAGCTATTCCAGCATCAACTTGCATAAACTGAATGCCCAAATAATGATGCGAATGCCCCAAATCAGACATCTCAAATGAGGCATGCAAAGCATCCTTAAAATCAGCAATATGCTTCTCATAAGGATTAGTGAGTAGCATGTCA
This sequence comes from Ceratopteris richardii, assembly GCA_020310875.1. Lineage (NCBI taxonomy): Eukaryota > Viridiplantae > Streptophyta > Polypodiopsida > Polypodiales > Pteridaceae > Ceratopteris > Ceratopteris richardii. Next base: position 89,744,750 of record CM035427.1, on the reverse strand, counting down.
TCAACATACACAACAATGATCAAAAGCACATCATTAGCACGCTTAATGTATAAGGTGCTTTCAGTTGGACTATTCTCAAAACCATGTGCAATCAGATAGGCATGTATCTTGTCATATCAAGCATGTGGTGCTTGCTTTAAACCATATAATGCCTTCTTTAACGTGCAAACCTAGTTTTCATGCCCTTTGTGCACAAAGCCATGGGGTTGAAAAACATACACGTCTTCATGCAAGTTACCATTCAAAAATGCAGTTTTAATATCCAATTGATGAACATTCCAACCATGATGAGTTGCAAGTGCGCAGATGAGTTTTAATGTCCAATTGATGTAGTCATTCGGCATGTAGGTGCAAAGGTCTCATCAAAATCAATGCCTCTTTCTTGCGCATAACCCTTTGCAACAAGTCTAGCCTTATACCTGTCAACTCTTCCATCATGCTTACACTTCAGCTTGTATACCCACTTAGTGTTAATGGCCTTCTTGCCAAGAGACAATTTACATAAATACCAGGTGTCATTCTTCATTATAGCATCATATTCAGATTGCATAACAGCCATCCAATTTCTTGAACTCTTGTGCTTGAGCAAATGAAACATGCTCATTCTCATCATACAGACTAGATGCAGCCATAGCATAGTAATTTGATGCAAAAGAGGCACTATGAGATCCTAAGGGAGTATGATATGACATAGATGTGTCTAATTTATTGTCATGCAAAGTCTGTACCAACCATTTTGGCATAGTTTTTTCCTCCTCTATATCTACTCTCTCATCAACAAGTGCATCATGTAAATCTGCATTAGAAATGGAATGATATACATCATCACATGAAACATGTAAAGGCTGAGAAGTTGCCTCATTAGGACTAGCACTAGACTATTCACCTGCAAAAAGAGGCAGCAAAGTATCATGCATGTCTTTGGAGCTAATAGATGTCTCCTTAGTACATGCAAGTAATGACTGAATAGCATCTTCCACAAAAACAACATCATGGCTAACCAAAATGCATTTAGTATGTGGACGATACAGATGATAGCCTTTGCTTTTAGAATTGTACCTAACAAAAATACATTTCATTGCTTTATCATCCAATTTTCTGTGATGTTGTTCAGGCACGAATGCATATGCCAGACAATGAAAAGCATGCAAATGAGCAACAGATGGCTTGTGACCATGCCAAACCTCATATGGAGTGATAGACTACAATGCTTTAGTGGGACACCTGTTAAGTACATATGCTGCACATAACAACCTCAAGCCAAAAATGATGTGGTAAAGCCTAGCTCTTGACAATACACTTCGCCATCTCGATGAGTGACTGTGTACTTGAGCCGCAATGACTCAAGGACTTGTACCAATGAGACTATACCTCGATTGCCATACAAGTGCATATAGTGGAGTTCTTTTCACACATTTAATTATCAATCCTAAGGAGTGACTTACCAAGTGTATGAAGACATGTGCACACGTGATAGAAAATGAAGTGAGTTAGCTATTCAAGCATGAGAAAAGACTAATACTACCCACACCTACGGAAAAAACTGGAAGTGTTGCCGCAAGCCTCTTTTCAGCAGTTTTGGTTTTTTGAGGTTTTCTCCCAGCCCAGAACTCCGAACATAGACAATAGGGTACTCGTTTCGAAGCTCTCGACGAGACGAATCCAACGGTGGTGGTTTCACTCAATTCTGACCACTCTGCTGCAAGTTATGGAAGAAACAGTGAATGACGGGAACTACTAACACCCGCGTTTTTGCTTCTCCTAGCTTACGCACGCACTACAGCCACTCAAAACAAGGGGGAAGGGGTAGACAACAGTCCTACACCTGCATTTCAAGCATCACACACACATACATGAGCAAAATGAAGATCAAAATCAGCAAGGAAGAGGCAAACTCGAAATTTCAGAAGTGCTCCTCTTCACAATGACAAGAAGTCCTTTACAATGAGTCACTTTTGACTTATATACTAGTGCCCTAAATTTGGTCCTTTCACACAAGAGACCGGCACTTTATTCACTAAAATGCTAACTTCCTACTATTGTACATGGGTAATTCACTAATCTTCTGTGGGGATGCATCTAGAGGACTCCTCTAGTGCATTTACAATGGAAAATATATACAAAAGTGGTTATGTTACAAAAAATTGTGTGTCCAAATCGGAAAAATTTTGGGGCCCGTCTTTTTTTCTCTGCTTTGCGCGCTCTTTAGCTCTGCAACACTCTCCCCCTCTTCGTCTCTGTCGTCCCTTGACAGACTTTGCTTCGCGAACGCGTCCCTTGGGCTGTGTTGCCTGATTCTTGATCTTGCTTTTCTCCGCACGCTCCCCTTGGTCAGTATTGTCTGTAGTTAAACAGACATGCAGATTCGATGGCCTTCTTGATTCAAGCTCTACTACTCGAGAGCCTGATGTAGTTGTCTTGCCTGTTGACTCGGGTTGCCACGCACGCCACCAGTGACTAGGAATGTGATGTTCTTAGTCACCCTCTTCAACTTTTCAGCCTCTACCCCTTTCTTACTTTTGGTCCTACTCTGATGTTTGAAAAGTCCATAACTCGGGACCCTGGGGTTTAGCTTTGTAGCCTGGTGCGTGCCCCTGCGGGGCTCTGTGCAGAGATGGGTGTTGCGCCCCTGCGGGGCTTCCTGCAGAGATATGTTCTTTTTCTCTTCTTAATGAATAGTTTTGGACTTTGATTTTCTTCTTCTTTTCTTCTTGCTTGATTGTCCCTCTACACGTCCCTCCTCCTGAACTCTGTCGTCCTCGACAGGCTTTCTGAGGCGACGCGTGTATGTTTGAATGGCGGTTTGCTCTCGTTGATTCAGCAGATTTGCATGACATATCATGAATTCCTTCCATTGCTTTGACTTCACTCCGTCTTCTGGCGCCTGTCGATGATCAGCAAAAAAGCTTGTTTCATATGCCACCAGCCTTGCATTTAAATTGGAAGTCATTTTTACAAAAATCTCCGAATCTATTTCAAAGAAGCCAGTGAAGAATGCTTCTTCGAAAGTCTGCATATATGTTGATGGCAAAAACATAAGGCGTGAGTAGTATGCCATGATGGTTAGTCGGCTCTGGATGGTTGATAAATCAAAAATGAGAGCTTCCGATCCTTGCGTAATGCCAATGAAATTCAAAAATGTATACTTTGCGTGCTGGAAGACCTTCAACACGGTAATAAGCATGCTAAATATTTTATTTGTCATCTTGACTGCTAAGTCCGGCACTGTGGCATATTTGGCAATCCAGAATTCCATTGTCTTTACCATATATTCTTCGGTAGGTAGATAATTATGTGGCGGACTAGGTAGTAACGGGTAATTTAGCCACTGATTATTGATGGAGCCTTGACGCTGTGCTTCCCAAAATTGCATCCAAGAGCGTCTGCGGGGTACAGGACAAAATGATGGATTTACCTGAAGCGCATATGGTGATGCTTCCCACTGTACCCGCAAAGTCGGATTCTTCTCCAAAATTTTCCTTCGCCATATGGGATCCGCCTTCTCGAATTCCTCTTGAGTGTACTTGAAAGTGTCATGCTGGAATTGAAGGTTGTGGTCCGGATCTTTATTCGTGGTAGTCTTTATATACATGCGCGTCTGTTCTTTAAGTAGACCATATGGTACATTGAAGGGCTTCAAAATTTGATCTAGCTGTTTATTGTCGATTCGAGCTTCTTTCATTATTTGTATTATTTGATCTTCAAAATCAGCAGTGAGCTGGGACACCAGTAGTGCCCTTTCTGGTCTGCTCAATTCTGCAATGTCGCGTGTGTTAGGTTCTAGTGGAACCTCCTTTTCTGCCCTTATTGGAGAATGATACAAGGGAGGAGAGAGAGGACGTACCTCTTCCTCCACAGTAGCCGTGGTTTCTGGAGGAACTACTGGTGTCCCTTGTTTCTCTTTTAGCTCAATCTGCTCTTGCAGCCGTTTAATGATGTCATCTTTATTCTTGAGCTCCTCTTCAGCCTTGGTAAGTTTTTCTTGGTGTTTGATTAATTCCTGTGCCACGATATGCATGTGATCTGTGTCTTCCTTGCACTGTCGGAAATAATCTTTCTCGGCTTTTTTCCATTTCTTCCGTAGGGCTGCAGTATCATTCATATATTTCTGTTCCCATTCTGCAACTGTCTCTTGCTCCTGTTTGAGCTGATCTGTCATCTTTGTCAACTTTGCTTCCATGTCTTTTATGTCCTCACTTGTTTTGTCAAGATCTGTCGATGGTTGATCACTGAGGAGAGCTGTCATTAGCTCTTTGTTTCTGTCCCTGAGTTGGTCTGCTTCTTCCATGCTCACCTTGAGCTGCGACTCGAGTACTTTGCTACGAGTCTGTATTCTTGTTTTCTCTTTCTCCGTTACTTCCAATTTCTTTGTCAGCTCCAACACTTGCTCTTTCAGGTGGGCGTTCTCCTTTTCTAATGTTTTGCATTGTGTTTTGGTTGTTCTGATCTTCTCCTTTTTCTTCAACACCTGAGCTTCTACTTTAGATAAGGTCTTTGCCAAATGCATACCTTCTTTCTGAAGCTTTTGTTTGTCGAGCATGGCCTGGTCGTAATCTTCATCAGCATCAAGCATCAGTTGTTGAGTGTCGAGTGCTGTGCGGATCATATCCTGCACCACCGGCTTGAGCTGAGCTATATCCACATTCAACCATGTCTTTGTTATGTCTGGTGTTTCTCCTGTTTGTACATCTTGTCCCTGTGCTACATGGATCAATTCTTTGTGTGGTTGTCGGACCTGTAGTTGTATGTTAACTTCTGCTTCATTTTCGACCGTTTTACGAACTTTCGTGGCACTCCCTTGAAAGGTTACATCCAGAGGGGACGATTCTGCCACAACCCTTAGTGGTGTGAAGGGTTCTTCGTCTTCTTTCTCTTCTTCTTGAGGCTTGTCCTCAGATATCATTGCATGCACCTCATTATTGTTTTGGTCCTCCTCTATGTGGGTGATGGAGGCATCCTTCTCTTGCATAGTGTTTTGTCCTTCTTCTTCTGCATTCTCTGTGATTGGATTCTGTTCTGCCAACGATGATTGATCTTTTTCTTTGTTGTCAGCTTGGGCTTCGTCATAATTGACTTCATTTAATTCGGCCCACTGGCCATCATCTTTCGATTCACTTTTAATATCTACATCCAATAATGATGTAGTTTGCTTCTCTTGGGCGTCGGATCCTGAACTTGAATTGTCTAGCCCAATCTCCCGATATCGGTGTACCTTAGTAAGTTTTCTTTTGGGTTTTTGAACTGTTGCCACCTGTTGATAATGATGTCCTTGCACTGGTAGATTGATTTGCCCTTCTGTATACTTGTGAGTCTCCTCCAGTGCTTGAGTTAAGTCTTCTTCCGTAATTTTCCTGGGTCCTTGAGTGGTGGTGGTAGGCAGCACATGTACTCTTTTTGGTTGTGGTGCTTCTTCTTCTTTCTGCGGAACTTCTCTAGGCCGCTTTGTACCTCTCATGGTTCCTCTCATCCTCGGTTGCGAACTTGTTTCGGTTTCTTCTGCTTGCTTACTCCCTTTCTTTTGTTTGGGTACTGTAGCACTCTTTACATACTGAGCCAGCTCCATTGAAGATGGCATCTCCCTCAAGTACTCTCGCATGCCCAATGCATGGTAAATCATGATTGTGAGGGCAGTGGTTCCATTAAGGAATTTTTTATTTTCCCATTTCTTCTTGGCCTCGAACAATCTTTCCTGCACATATGGTGTGAGATTTACCTGATTGCCTATCTGTTTTGTGGCGTGAGACAACAATTGGACAACAATTTTTTGAGGGGCCGTGTATCTGTTCATGCTCGGGAAGCAGAAGTGTTGATGAATCAACCTGACTTCCTCTTCAATATCCACTCTATTAATATCAACAAAGGTTCTAGTATTTGCTCCACGAATTTCTTCCTTGGCCGTGTTGACACCATCTTTCTCCCATTCAAAAGCTTCTTTGATTAAGTCGTGGGAGAACTGAATGACTACCCATTCGCCATTCTTATCCATCACATTGGCTTCTGGCACCAATGGATCATGTAGCGCTGGTCTCAAAGTGTTCATGACTTGGGTACATCGTTGGAAGTCCGGCTTGTAGATGGGTAGCTCGAAATACTTGTGAATTCCTGCTTTCTTCAGGATATCGATTGTAGATGGCATGCCATGTAAAATCTTGAAGTCCTGGGACATGATCGGAAAGTGGTGATCCGTGTCCATGATTTTTATGTTGGCCAAAAAGAGATACTCTTCCACAGGCTGTTCATCTCTGAACCAATGTCCTTTAGCTTTCGTAAGACATTGGGGAGGAAATTCTTGGACCTCCTCTTGGATTGTAGCTTCAGAGTCTTCAGAAGCCATCTGCACTTAATATAGAGCATGAATTAGTATCCATATTTTCAGAAATCCTCCGCCATGTGTTGATTGATAATTTGATATTGCTCCGAATGTATGGTGCCGTCCCTTTCCCGTGGGTGTGAGAAGGGTAATACCTGAATTTTTCATGTATTTTTATATTTTTTTGCTGAAAGGAAAACATAAAAGTCAGTCCAAAGCCGAAGCGTAGTTTATGTACATAGTACGTTCATTCCTAACAGTTGGAAGCTAAGAGCTAGTCTCTCTTGGAGATCGTGCACCACTAATTTGATAATGTACATCCTGTGCCGAATGCATGGCCGTGTAATGTGGCCCTATCATGCATACTTTGGGTGCATCAGACACAACATGAGTGCAATTGGGTGCTTTTTCTCCTCGATCAATTGCTCCTTGTGGTTGCTTTGGTTTCCACACCCATTTTGAGAACACTGAGGAAGGTTGTCGGGTTTCCTCGATTCGTGTAATTGTTGGTTTTCCAATTGCCTTATCCACAGTCCGATGGACTTTGACATTGCTTTGTGATCTTTTCTGATGATTCTTTGGTGGTAGTGGCGTTTGCCTCGTCTGCTGTGACGTTTCCTCTTTGGTCTTCCCATTCTGTTAGCTGCTTGTATGACCTTTTTGGGAATCCATATCTGATGTCGAGATCTTTGAGCTTCAAGCAGGGGCCTGGCAATCCATACTTGTACTGGTTCTCTTTGTTTGTAGTTCTTTGTAGCTGATTTGGTGATGTCCGTTTCCTTCTTCAAAGCGCTTGTAGATATTTTTTGACTCTGTACCTGATCCTTTCGTACCCACATATATTTGGATGGTGGTCTGTTCGCGTATCTGCTTGTTAGTTTCCAATAATTCGATCTTTGGAGGCCTTGAGCCTGGTTGGGAGAGAGCGTCTCCTCAATCGTTGGCTGATCCTCATTTACTTCGGGTGGCTTCGACGCTACAGGGGATGTCGGAATGATTAAAGTTTCAATTTCTATGCATGTGCTTTCTGAGGGTTGAGCACAGTCGCTACTATCTTTCGTTGCTTCTTGAACTTCCTCTGATCTTGGTATGGACATGACTTGGTTACATGGTTTCTCTTCAAGCAAGCTGAAAACCTCTTTATGCCCTATCGTGGCTGAAATATATCCTTGAGCCAGATGGATACATGCTTCTGTTTCAATGATCCAGTCTTGTCCTAGAATGAAGTCTTCCATTAAATCGTTATCCTCACATACTAGGACTCTTTGTTCCATGGAGGAATTTCCTATGTGGAGGGACACATTAGTTGTTCCAATACAGTCTAGGGTGTGACCTCCAATTCCGATTAGTTTGGCTTTTGTGGGATTCAATTCCAATTGCAATTCGTTCACTATCCTCCTTCGCATGCAGCTAAGGCCTGCTCCTGAGTCTATCAATGCGTCTATCAATTTATACTCTGTCTGACCAATCCCTAGGTTTAGGTAAGGTTGTGTTTTACATATACCCGTGGCGTCACTATTTTTGACCTGGTAGTTTGCCATAGGGATGGGCACTTCTCCTTGGATATAGCGTTCATCTCTTTGCCTGATCCACTCCTTGCGTTTTCTAATGCGTTCTAGTGCTTCTCGTCGGGCTTCCTCTCGAATTCGTTCTTCTTCCATCTTCCTGTTTTGAGCTCCCAACAGTCTAGCTAGCATTTCATCGGTCAGAGGCTCCATGAATCGTTTCACTCGGCATCCACTGATGTAATTGGGAAGAATGTCTCCGTCTAGTGTGGCGAGATTGACTGCACCACTAGTGGAGATTCGATTTATGATCAGGGGACCATATCCGCGTTTTTGGAGCTTCTTTGCGTGCTGTTTTAGGGTGTATACTAGGACTAAGTCGCCTTCTTTTAGTCCCTTATCTTTAATATGTGAGTCATAGTATGCCTTTTGTCTCCGTTTAGCGGCATAGATGCCTGCTACCGCTTGCAATCTAGTCTCATGCAGCTTTTCAATTTGATCTAATTGTTGAGACAATTCATGACCGTTCCACTCATATTGCTGGGCTACTTTTAATGTAGGCACTAAGAAGTCAATTGGCAAAATTGCATTCTGCCCGTACACTAGGTTGAAAGGTGTAGTTCCAATGGCCGTTTTATATGCCACTCGGAAGGCCCAAATTGCGTGATGCAATTGTTTGTCCCAATCTGACCTTCCATTATTGACGATCTTTGTCAAAACAGTACATAGTACTTTGTTGGAACTTTCAGCCTGTCCATTAGCTTGAGGATGGTATGGGGCTGATTTTTTGTGGATCACTAGAAATTCATTCATTAGCGATTCAATGACTTCGTTTAGGAAATGAGTTCCTCGGTCACTCACTATCTCGATCGGTAGTCCAAAGCGTGTGAAAATGTGCTCAAAGAGAAATTTTGCTGTGGTTTGAGCATCGTTCTTCCTAGTGGCTTTTGCTTCTACCCACTTAGTTAAGTAGTCGGTGGCTACTATGATGTACTCCGCATGTCATCCTTTCGCAGGTGGATTGATAGGTCCTATGAAATCAATACCCCATTTGGTAAATGCTCTCGCACAAACCATGGGTCTTAAAGGCATGTCATCTCTTCTAATGGGATATTTTGCTCTCTGGCACGTTTCACAGCTTCTCACATATGTCTCCGCGTCCATATGTAGAGTTGGCCACCACAAGCCTGCAAAGAGAATCATCTTGACCGTTCTATCTGCTGAAAAATGTCCTCCCGCGGCTCCTGCGTGTGCCATTTCTAATATGGGGAGGTATTCTCCTTCATGCACGCATAATCTGAGTTGATTGTCTTTTCCTCTTCGAAACAGTTGTTTCCCCATTATCACATAATCCTTGCTCATTTCTTCTAAGGATCGCTTTCTTGCTAGACTAGCTCCTATTTCGTGCTCTTTCGTTTTGAGGAATTGCACTAATGATTTACTCCAATTGGGCGCTATGGTAGAAAAAGGTAAGGACACATGATCCTCTGAGCTAGTTTCTTTGCATTCCACACAATTACTTACATGCTCGTGAACGTCCTTGGACATATCAGGCCAATATACGCCTAGTCTTTTCAATTCTCGTATTGTTCCATGCATTCCTTGATGGGTTTTCCACTTGTTGACATGTGCTTACTGAATTAGTTGCTTCTGTTCATCCTCCTCGACACATCTCAATAGCATTCCGTTAGGTTCCTTATAATATACGCTTCCAGCAACAATGTGTAAATTCCTAGTTTGAAGAATTTCTTTTTTGCTATTTCTGTTAATTGGATGTTGAGGGCCATGCGTAAGTATAGGGGTCAGTTTTTCTGCCCACTTCGGACATACTTCTAGATTAAACAGATAAGCATCTGGTAAATCATCAGGTACTCCGCTAGGTGGCTCTCCGTGTTTTAACCTAGAAAGGTGGTCTGCTCTCACATGTGTGTTTCCTTTTTTGACCACTACCTCAAAGTCAAACTCCATTAGTAACAAGAACCATCGTACTAATCTCCCTGTGTTGCAAGGCTTATTGACTAGATACAACAAAGCTTGATGGTCTATGAAGAATTTGAACTTGTTGGCTAAGAGGTAATGTCGAAACTTCTTCACTGCGTAGACCATTCCTAAGCCTTCTCTTTCTGTAGTCGTGTAATTTCTTTCGGCTTGGTTTAATTGTCTACTCGCATAAGCGATTGGATGGTCAAGCTTTCCTTCATCCGCCGGTTGAGCTAGGATACATCCAATTGCATAGTTCGAAGCATCCACATGAATATGAAAAGGCTTGTTCCAGTTGGGTGATTTTAGAATTGGAGCTGTACTCAGCCTCTTTTTAAGCTCGTTGAATGCCTTCTCACACTCGTCCGTCCAAGTGAACTGAGTCAATAGACCGTATAAGGGTTTAGCTATTATGGCATACATGTGAATAAACCTACGGTAATATCCACAATGTCCCATAAAGGCTTGTACTTCTTTCGCATTCTTGGGTCTTGGTAAGTCCAATATGACTTTAATCTTATCCTCATCTGTAGATATCCCATTCCTTGAGACTATGTGTCCTAGTATTTTTCCTTGTCTTACCATGAAGACACATTTTTCTGGGTTTAAGCAGACTCTATACTGCCTACATTTGTTGAATATTTTCCGCAGTTCCGGTATGTGATCTGGTCGTTGATTTGAGTATGTACACAGATCATCTACGTATACTTCCATGCTTTTTCTCAGAAATTCTTTGAAAACATGACACATCAGTCGTTGGAAGGTGGCTGGCGCATTTGTGAGCCCGAAAGGCATCACTCTAAATGCGTAGATTCCCCATTCAGTAGCGAATGCGGTTTTATGCTGGTCCTCAGTTGCAATAGCTACTTGGTTGTAACCAGAGAATCCATCCAAGAAGCTATAGACTTCCTTGCCGGCAACTCTTTCCAAAAGATGGTCTGTGATGGGTAAAGGGAAACTATCTCGTATAGTTGCTGCATTTACTTTTTTCAAGTTGATACACACCCTTAGCTTTCCGTTTTTCTTGGGCACTACTACTAGTGGCGATACCCATTCTGTGTGTTCTATCTCGTATATGAACCCTGCCGCTAGTAATTTGTCAATTTCTTCCTTAATTTTCGCTGCATAAACTTCATTATACGTGTAGGGGCGTTGTTTAGAAGGTTTTGCATCTGCTGTCATGGGAATTCGATGAGCGCATATGCTAGGTTCTACACCCTTAAGGTCTTTGTACGTCCAAGCAAATACATCTCGATATTCTCGGATGAGGTGTATGAGTTCCTCTTCTTCCTCTTCAGATACGTCTTTACCAATATACGTGCACCTTTCTTCTCCTTCTTCAACTGTCACGATAATTTTTTTTGTTTGTTCTTTGTTGTCATACGCCTCTCCGTCTCGTGCTTCTCGTTTAGGCATTTGGGTTGCTATTTTTCTTTCTTCCACTTCGTATCTTTTAAAATGTTCTGGAACTTCGAAGTGGTCTGGTTCAGGTTCCACTTTACTTGTGTCCTCTCTATGCTCGTGTATTCTTGGGATGGTGTCACTTGCTAAGACTTTTGTCGGTTTTTCTTTTGATTCCTTTTGCATGATTTCTAAGTATTGTTCTTCAGAGTCAAACTCCTGTTCCATTTCTATGCTTTCGTACTCTTCTTTCCACTCTTCTTCTACAATTTCTCCTGCTTCTACCTCTTGGAGGACAACCATGTAGAGGTTCACGTCATATCCTTCCTCGTCTATACAGTCATTCATCGTCAAGACTTCTTCATTCACACAAACGTCTAATGTGGCTAGGATTTCCATCCAGCCATGTGGTTCGAAGAGTTCATCTGAAAAAATTTGAGGCATATAATCGGGGTCTTCTACCGATCGATAATTAGGGTGCCCTATTGGCCACATTTGTTTTTTACACTCCTCCTTCTTGGCTTCTTTGCACATCCACAACTGGGCATCCTCATGCATCCAAGATTGGTCACTTGATCCAGCACTGTGAATGGATAGGTCATCTTCTTCTTTGTGGACTGGGTTCCATTGTAATGGAGGGACATCCCGATAAGCGAATGTGTGCAGGTTTATGTAGTGTTTCCTAGATGTTGGAGATATAATGAATCTTTGCCCCAATCTTGTACTACCCGCATCTGTCGCATTAATGGTCGTCCTAATATCATTTCATAATTGTTTGCCTTTTCGAACTTACATATGGCCAATGTGTGTTCAAACTCCACTCCGCACGTGGTCAGTCTGATTCCTTCCAATATTCCTAAGGGTTTCTCCACATGACCGTCTGCTAATTGGAGTTTCATTCGAGTGGGCCGTAAGGCTGGTTTTCCCCACTTTTCCCATATTTCCTTGGTGGCGATCCCTACTCCCGCTCCCGTGTCTAGGATGGCCTTAGTTATGTACCCATTGTAGGTGACAGGTAAGCACGTATTACCTTCGTCTCCTTCACTAAATTCTCCTACTTTGTCAACTGGAACTTGTATTGTGGAGTGGTTTTCTTTTTCCTTTCCTTTCATTTCTCCTTTCTCTGCTGGAGGTTCTATTTGATTTGCTAGCTGTCTCCATAGATGTGGTCTAAGTTGAAGCAACTCTTCCACCGTCAATTTGCATTGCACCTTTGTTTTCTTAAGTTCTGTTAGATTGTGTGAACTCTCTTCTGAATTTCCTTTTTCTTTCCCATGCACTGTGGGTGCTCGTATTATTATAGACTCTCTTTCATATTCTCCCATGTAGTTAGGCAGCGTTGAAATGCTCATGGTTTCCTCTCTTCCTTTATCAAACCTTGACACTTCCTCATATGCTTCCTCCAGGTTATGATCATGGTGACTATCTTCTCCCACTATTTCTTCAAAAGGAGGTGGACTGATTCCATCCTTTTTCCATTGCTCTTCTCTAATTCTTTTCCACAAGTCTTTGGACCAATCTTCCTCTAGGTCGGGTATTATGGATACCTGTTCTTCTTGAGATTTCCTTCGTTCATTTTGATCATCTTCCCTTCTAGGTTCCTTATCCTTAGGTTGGATGCACGCTTCATATAGTTCCTGTGCGACCCTTGTTTCAGGCAAAATTGGGATAGTCTTTTCTAGAGTCGCCTGTGCTACTTCTATGAGCTTTTTGCATATCGCCAGTCTTTCTTTCTCTACTTCCCCTTGAGGGTAGAGTCTTTCATGTTGCTCTAAGTTAGGTCCCATTTTGATTCTAGCTTGGTATGCTTTTAACCACATGTCCAATTCCTCTGGCTTTGGGTCTGCTAGAATTGATCCTGGCTTCTTTTCCTCTGAGCTAATTGGTGGTGTTTCAGAGATCTCCTTATGTGCTTTTTGTGTACTATGCTTTCTAGAATCCTTCGCTTGTTTCTTGCTGTCTTGGCTCTTATTTCTTGCCCATTTTTCTTTGAGCTTTTCTCGTCTTTCTTTCCATTTTTGCACTTTGGTGTTTTGGGAATTCTCACCTGAGTTCCCCGAATCCTCGACTACTTGAATGTTTGGTTCTACTGTTTTATTGTTCTCTGGTTTTTCTTCCGGTTGTTTTTCCTTTTGCTGTATCGCTTGAGCTCTAGTAATAGCTTTTAGCGGTACAGTGTACTCCTTATCACTTCCAGATTCTTCTATGACCTCTATTACATTGATTGGTGCAGGACCTTGAGTTTTTGTAGGGTTCTTAGGGCAATCTCTAAAAAGATGTTCTTTCCCACAATCACTACAATATCCTTCCCAAATCCTGGGTGGTGGAGGGTTGTAAGGTCGAGGACACTCCCGAATGAAGTGATCCCCTCCGCATCTATAGCACGGTCCTCTCTGTACCGGTGGTCTAATGGGAGGTCTCAATGGTTGTTGTGTTTTGGGCATTGTATACATTAAAGTTGCAGTTTCCGCTCCATAAGTTTGATCAAATCCTTCATATCCATAATAGGCCGCGTCATATGCTGGTTCATACTCCATCATGTTGGCTTCATATGGATAGTACTCTCCTGGTGGAGGTTCATACCCTTGGTTGGTTGATTCTACATTGGTCGCTATTGAGGCTGGTATTATGGCTCTTTCCAAGTTTTCTTCCGGTTGAGTATACTTCACAGGTACAACTTGTTGAGGTTGTGACAATTGGGGTCCCAACACTGGTTGTGGTGGTGGGTACGACGCTTGCTCGTATTGTCTTGGAGCTCCTACCGGATACGGGTTGTATCTAGGCATCTCCCTACCAAGCTCTCTAGGTGGGTATCCATAAGGTCGGTATTGGGGTGGATTGACAGGTCGTGATTGCCTATTAAAGGGACAGTTCTCAGTTGTGTGATTGGTATATTTTTGCTCGATGTGGCAGTATGAAGAAGTCCCTGGTTGTTGCTGTCTGTGGTATGGGTACGTAGGTTGTGCACCGACTCCTCCTCTGGCACACAAGTGTGTGGGATGTTCTCCTCCACACAAGTTACACCTTCTCAACATAGGCACTCTTTGAGCTGGATGTTGGTAAGCTCTCTGCCCTTGTACTCCTAGTTTCTTTGCTAATAGTTCCGCTAGTTCTTCCATATTACTAGAATTGGATGTAACCGTACTTCTTGAGTCTTCTGATTTAGTGAGGTCGGTAGTACCTTTGAGGTCCTCAGCAAGGTTATCTTCCAGGTCGATGCACTCTTGAAGACACTCACTCAATGTTTGCAGCCTCTTCACATACACTAGGGTTCTTAGGGTCCGGTTAGCGAGTCCATCCAGGAATAATGAAATCATCTTTTGTTGAGTCGGTCTCTCAGCCATTGGGCATCTATCCACGTATTGGTTGAATCTTCGGGCAGCAGTCTTCACAGTTTCATTAGGGTTTTGTTTGAAGCTATGGATCAAAGATGCAGAATTGTGCTTAATCCCTCTCTTTGTAAATTCTCCAATGAATTCTTGAAAGAATTGCTCCATGTTTCCAAATTGATTGGGATCTAGAGGTTGGAACCAAGTTAGAGCTGTTCCTGTGAGGGTGAGTCCAAAAGACTCATACTGCACAAAGAAGTCCTCTACTTGTTCTGCTCTTAGAACTTGTTTAAATTCGGCAATATGATCATATGGCTCCCCTAATCCATCATAGTGGTTTCTCATACACTTAGCTACTTGGATTGGTCTCAATCTCCTCATTGGTTCAGGCGGTCTGGGCATTACAGGGAAGACTGGGGCAGCTGGTCGTAATGGAGGCATACCTGGCTGCCCTCCCACAGGTGGTCGTGGTCTGACCGGTGGTCGGAAATGGTTCCCCATTCCTGTGTGGGTCTGATTGTGTGTGTGCACTCCTGGAGTTGCAAACTGTACATGAGTACGGTTGGGCACACTTCTTTGACTGGTCTGTCCTGATGTGGTGTGTTCCGTCTCTTGTTGATTTCCAAAAGGATTCTGCGAGGTAGTTGCCTGCTCCCTCTGAGGAAATACAGGCGCACCCATATATCTCAGCCGAGCCCTGTCTAGGACACCTACCGGCCAATATCTTCTCTGATTCTTATCTAGGTAAGTGAGTCTAGTTTCGTCATCTGGGTCTTTCAACTCATAGAATGTCATGGGACTCTCTCCTATTCCTTGAACAGGTACGTCAGTTTGAAGCAATAAGTCTGCTCCGTGAATCATGTAGACTTCCAATAAGTAGTCGTCTTGAGGTATCAAGTCCCCTCTCAAGACCCGTGATACTTGTGACCTGCCTCTGGGGGTGGACACTAACTCTTCAGAGTTGTCGGGATCCATCAATTCTCCTCTTTCATTGATCCTCTCAGGAAATTCAGTTACTATGTAAATGTGACCCATTTTGTCAATGTAAGCACCTCCCTCGTATTTGACAGCTGGTCGTGGTATGATGGCGACATCTTGGGCAGTTGCCATCCTGGCGACAGACCTATTTAAGCCATCCAGGTAGATTGGAATCTCCTGGGCATTAGTGGATACATATTGTAAGGAGGTACGGTAGTCTCCTTCAACAGTTGTCATGAAGGTTCCTGTTGGTGTAGGTCCTTGCATGTCTTCTGAAGCCATAAGTAACTCCTCCTCCGAGTCACTGGAAGTTTCTAAGTAGACTGAGTGATGACTAACCTGGGCTGTACTTCCTACTGAGGATATGACACTCCTTCTACTACCTAGAACTCTTCCTGACCTCAAGTTCATTCACTCTCTGAGGCCTCTCTTTATGCTGCTTAGATTTACTTGGGACAGCTCTACCAATGATTCAGTTTGTTTGCCAAAAGAAGGGTTCAATTCTGGGCGATACCACACTTGGCGATACTGCTCTCGGCGATACGATACCAGAGCTCCAAACGATACGATACCAGACACCCAGACGATACGATATTAGTCTGGTGTCGCGATACCAGGCTTCAGTGCCAGACGATACGATACCAGATATAGTGTCGTGATACTCCACTGGGGACACCACGATACGATACCGGCAAAGTAGACGTTACGATACTAGAGATTAGGGGCGATACGATCTCAATGTGGTGTCGCGATACGATCCTGGGCCGGAGACGTTACGATACCACCGCAGTAAGTGCGATCGCGATACTACTCTTGGCGATACGATACCACTATGGTGTCGCGATACCAAGATAAGCACCTGACGATACGACACTTGTGAGGGCACGATCGCGATACTAAAGTAGTGTCGCGATACCAGGGTGGTGTCGCGATACCACTGTATCAAACGATACGATACCACTCGGTAAAGTGAGGTCGCGATTCTAGAAACTTAGGCGATACGACACCACAATGGTGTCGCGATACCAAGTATTAGTATCGGACGATACGATACCAGAGATCGAGTGCGGTCGCGATACCGACTCAGTGTCGCGATACCAGAATGGTGTCGCGATACCAAAGCAGGTATCAAGCGATACGACACTGGTGGCGAGTGTCGCGATACAAGGGAATTTTGGTATCGCGATACCAAAACTCGACCGATCGCGATACTCAAGCCAAAAGTAAGGTTTTTCTCAAACTTTTTTTACCCCTTTGTTCTCCTCACTCTCCTCTTCCTTCCTAGACCTCTGTATCACACAATAAGATGAAGAAGATATCAGTTTTCCCACCCCGTGATACTGCGCAGATTCTTAATCACTTGTTTGATCATTTTTACAGTGTTTTTGACAGATGATTTGAGAGAATGTTTACCTTGGTATTGTCTTGATTGCAATGTGAGCTCAAAACCTATCTCTTACTGCCTGAATGCCACGATACCAAGTCCACGATACTGGTCGCTGCTCGCACACGATACCAGAACACTGTGAAGTGTCAAATGAGCCAAAATTTTTTGGTTTTTATATTTTTTTGACTGAACTTAAAATTTTTTGGGGATTTTTGATGATTTTCTGAGAATTTTGGCCTACTCCTACTCCTCTTTTCCTCACTCTTCCTCTCCTTCTAACCTAACTCTAACTCCTCCTTCTCTTCCCTCCTCCTACACTTAAACCTAAAACTTATCACACACACCTCACGGATGAGAAGTGACAAGTGCTGAAATGGAATACTACTCGTCAATGGACAAATTCACCTCTACAAGTACGATTCGATCACACTTGCTCTCTAACTATCACGAAGGCACCTTGGTGGAGTGCCTCCCCGGCAACGGCGCCAAAAACGTGTGTACTTGAGCCGCAATGACTCAAGGACTTGTACCAATGAGACTATACCTCGATTGCCATACAAGTGCATATAGTGGAGTTCTTTTCACACATTTAATTATCAATCCTAAGGAGTGACTTACCAAGTGTATGAAGACATGTGCACACGTGATAGAAAATGAAGTGAGTTAGCTATTCAAGCATGAGAAAAGACTAATACTACCCACACCTACGGAAAAAACTGGAAGTGTTGCCGCAAGCCTCTTTTCAGCAGTTTTGGTTTTTTGAGGTTTTCTCCCAGCCCAGAACTCCGAACATAGACAATAGGGTACTCGTTTCGAAGCTCTCGACGAGACGAATCCAACGGTGGTGGTTTCACTCAATTCTGACCACTCTGCTGCAAGTTATGGAAGAAACAATGAATGACGGGAACTACTAACACCCGCGTTTTTGCTTCTCCTAGCTTACGCACGCACTACAGCCACTCAAAACAAGGGGGAAGGGGTAGACAACAGTCCTACACCTGCATTTCAAGCATCACACACACATACATGAGCAAAATGAAGATCAAAATCAGCAAGGAAGAGGCAAACTCGAAATTTCAGAAGTGCTCCTCTTCACAATGACAAGAAGTCCTTTACAATGAGTCACTTTTGACTTATATACTAGTGCCCTAAATTTGGTCCTTTCACACAAGAGACCGGCACTTTATTCACTAAAATGCTAACTTCCTACTATTGTACATGGGTAATTCACTAATCTTCTGTGGGGATGCATCTAGAGGACTCCTCTAGTGCATTTACAATGGAAAATATATACAAAAGTGGTTATGTTACAAAAAATTGTGTGTCCAAATCGGAAAAATTTTGGGGCCCGTCTTTTTTTCTCTGCTTTGCGCGCTCTTTAGCTCTGCAACAGTGACCTATTCTTTTGTTCAACAAATCCATTCTCTTGAGGTGTATATGACACTGTACACTGATGTGTTATCCCACGTTCAGCCAGAAACACATCAAAATTAGAAGACATATATTCCCCCCTTGATCAGAATCGAAGGTGCCCATTTTACATGCTTATAGATTTTCAACCAAAATCAGAAACTGTTTGAAGCACATAAATACTTCGGACTTTGCTTTCAGTGGATATACCCATGCATGCATGGAAAAATCATCAATGAAAGTCACGAAGTAAAGATAATTTCCAAAAGAGGATGTCTGCATAGGACCATAGACATCACTGTGAAGAAGCTACAATTTTTTACTATCTCAAACTGAACCATCTTTTGGGAATGAGGAACGTTGTGTTTTGCCCAAAATATAGCCTTCACATACATGTTTACCAAGTGCCTCAACTTTGGGCAAAGAGGATACCATTTTAGATTTCTATAGGTGTAGCAAACTAGCAAAATTTAGATGATTATGCACGCCAAAGCTTTGCATCCGAAATAGTTGCACATGCTAAATCATTCACAGATTTTTCACGATCTATGAGCTTATATAGCCCATGACATAATCTCTTGTGATTGTTTGACCCAAGATTGATTCTTACTTCACAATATGTAAGTGTATGTGCACATATGATTATGAGTTAAAATCTATATGTATATATAAAGATGTAGAAATATAGATAGATAGGTAGATAAATACATATATTAATATATTTAAAAACTTTAAGAGAGATTGAAAGTCATTTGATATATTTTATGATATATACTTAGTGGAATGTATATATTATCTGATATTGATTAATTATGTTTCTTTTTTGTAGATATAAAGTCTCCATAAAGCAAGCATTATGGGAAAGGGAAAAGAATGGTCATTTTTGTGATGATTCATCAAGAGGGAAAAATAGTCTCCACAATATAATGCAAATGTTGTTGACATCATTATGTAGGCAATGCAACTTCGATAAAAGATCATCTTTTTAGTATAGGTAATAAAGTGGTAGGATGCTCTAATCCAGATAGTGATGTATGTGTACAATTTGCAAGTTATGCTAACAAATGTAAATTTCAAGGTATCACATCAAAAAGATTCAAAAGTATGAGTAGTTCACACTACTTTCAAAGTAGTCCAAGTTTAGAGAGAGAGAGAGAGAAAGAGAGAGGGGGAGAGAGAGAGAGAGAGAGAGACAAAGAGATGTAGAGAGGGAAAGTTAGTGTTGTAGTAGAGAACATAACACAAAGAGAGAGATGCAAAGAGGACAAGTAGATGTTGTAGCAAAGAACATAGTATAGAGAGAGAGAGAAAGAAAAGTTGAACCTTGATACATAGTGGAGTCGAGCATTGCACATCAGGCAATAGACTAAGAGAAAGATAGAGGGGTAATTGAAGGTACAACTGAGGCTCTCCACAATGCAAATATATATATATATATATATATATGTGTGTGTGTGTGTGTGTGTATATGTATATGTATATATATATATATATATATATATATATATATATATATATATATATATATATATATATATATATATATATATATATATATATATATATATATATATATATATATATATATATATAGAGAGAGAGAGAGAGAGAGAGAGAGAGAGAGAGAGGGAAGGTTCAAGATGACAACAATACAGAGATGATATGAGAAATTGATTCAGAGACCGATGGATTCTATAGGGGGAGGGAGGGAGAGAGAGAGAGAGAGAGAGAGAGAGAGAGAGAGAGAAACTCACAAAGTTTTGGTAGTCACATAAAGATTCGAGGAGTTAGAGAGAGAAAGAGAGAAGGAAAGAAAGAAACACAAACATAGGCAATGGCAAATCTAGACAGAGGCAACAAGAGAGAGAGGGGGAGAGAGAGAGAAACAGAGAGAGAGAGAGAGTTAGCTTTCTTTTCAATTTATTTTTTTGTTTGTCATTTTATGATTATTACTTTAAATTATGAAATAAATAAAAGTAAAATTAAAATAAATGATTAAATTTAATACATGGTAAATAATTAAATTAAAAATATTTACGAATTAATATAAATAAATAGAATAAGAATTAAGTATTCAAATCAAAAATATAATTAAAAAGAAAAATAAGTGTGTTAAAGATAGGAATTAATTAATTTAAAATATATAGATAAATTAAAACTAAAAGAAAAGTAGAAGTATAAATAAAATAAAAGAAATTAAATATAAATAAAAAATTTTAAAAGAAAATTAGAAAAATAAAAAAGGGACATACGAGTATAGGAGAATATGAAAAGAAATAAAAAGAAATAAAAGAAAACTTAAAAATAAAAATTAATGAAATATATATATAAAGAGAAATAAAGAATTAAGGCATTGTTTTTTTTTTAGTGGATTTTTCCTAACTCTAAGTGTACTAATGATGGATTTTTCTTTCCTATTGCTATTTCAAAACCGAAGCAAAGTTAAGTGTGAAGTAAACATTATTTCCTTTTTGTAGTAGTGAATTAAAGTGAAGTCCAATCATTTCATCTGCTTGTAGTAGTGCATATGGAGCTAGTTCATCCAGGAACCTAGTTGTTTAAAACATCCTTGTATCTACTTAGTTTGTAATATGCTTCATAATTAATTTACAAGCTTTTATCCATACATTGTATATTCCCATATGCCCATGGATGCCAATTGTGTACCTTTCATTGTTGATTATGATATGATTGATGTTCATTGTTCATCTTCCATGACCATGCGCATAGTTAGCACAGTCTCTTTTATTCACGATGTCGGGAAGATTTACATCTTCCAGTTGATGACCAGAGAAAATGAAAGCAACTTAATTGAAACATTGAAGATGAAGAGCAAATGAAGTGCAGTGAACATAATGTTTTTTGCAGTGTCGAGAAGCATTGAAGATGACAGAGAAATGAAGTGCAGTGAACCTAATGTTTCTTGCAGTGTTGAGAAGCATTGAAGATTAATGAGCAATTGAAGAGCAAATGAAGTGCAGTGAACCTAATGTTTTTTTTCAGACATTCAAAGCAAAGGAATCGAAGAGCAAATGAAGTGCAGTAACTTTAATGTTTTTTGCAGAAACATTGAAGATCACAATTAATTGAAGTGAAGACAATTGAAGTGAAGCGGCAGCTTAAAGATCCATTTAAATCTTATTTCCCATTGAGTCAACTATCCAATTGACTAGACATTTATCCAATTGTTTAGGCCTTCCAGTTGTATTAGATTTATTGATTCGAACCATTAGCTTATCAATTAATTTATTTAAGCAGTTTTACAACAATATTCTTTCCCATTACTTTCATCAAGAACCATTAGCATATCAATTAATTCATTCAAACAATTTAGCATCATATTGTTTCATTAGTTTTTCCATTACTTTCCTTGATGTCTTCTAAGTTAGTTCATGAGTCTGAGCACAGTACTATTGAAAATATTGAAAATATTGGAAATGTTCTAATGACAAAACAATATAAATTACCTAATTCTAATGACACAGCTTAAGGAAATAAGGGTTCTAATGACAAAACAATATAAATTACCTAATTCTTCTACTAAAACTAAGGTCTTTAAATAGTTTAAATAGCTATGGTCCGTAAGGACGGGCAGCCTCCTACCTAGCAACAGCTTCTTGATATGAGATTAAAACTAGTGACTCTTCTGTTACGCGTTCCATCATGGTTTCTTCTACTAAACTATCAGGTAATCTAGAGGTTTCTGGTCTGTCTAGAGTTGGCAGAACATTTCCAATATTTTCAATATTTTCAATAGTACTGTGCTCAGACTCATGAACTAACTTAGAAGCATCAAGGAAAGTAATGGAAAAACTAATGAAACAATATGATGCTAAACTGTTTGAATGAATTAATTGATATGCTAATGGTTCTTGATGAAAGTAATGGGAAAGAATATTGTTGTAAAACTACTTAAATAAATTAATTGATAAGCTAATGGTTCGAATCAATAAATCTAATACAACTGGAAGGCCTAAACAATTGGATAAATGTCTAGTCAATTGGATAGTTGACTAAATGGGAAATAAGATTTAAATGGATCTTTAAGCTGCCGCTTCACTTCAATTGTCTTCACTTCAATTAATTGTAATCTTCAATGTTTCTGCAAAAAACATTAAAGTTACTGCACTTCATTTTCTCTTCGATTCTTTTGCTTTGAATGTCTGATAAAAAACATTAGGTTCACTGCTCTTCAATTGCTCATTAATCTTCAATGCTTCTCGACACTGCAAGAAACATTAGGTTCACTGCACTTCATTTCTCTGTCATCTTCAATGCTTCTCGACACTGCAAAAAACATTATGTTCACTACACTTCATTTGCTCTTCATCTTCAATGTTTCAATTAAGTTGCTTTCATTTTCTCTGGTCATCAACTGGAAGATGCAAATCTTCCCGACATCCACCGCCACCAAACCTGCACATCGTCCTCGATGGGCCAACTTGCAGATTAAGGGAAGCGGCATTTTCAATGATTATCCTGAAATTAAATCATAGAAAAGCATCAATTCTTTTTATAAACATCTTGTAACTTATCAAATTTTTAATCTTTTCAACATGCACATGAGGTTTCATGAAAATTAAATCTGGCAATGAAAACATATGAAAGTATAAAGGTAAACTATTAACCTTTTTAGTCAACAAACATTAGTTTACATTTTTTTCCATTTATAAACTATGTAAAGATTAGTATAAAACAGAATTCATTTTCATTCATTCAAATGCAGGTTTCATCATATATATGCATTCACATATGAGCAATCAAGCATGCCAAAGAAATCTACTAAATCTACTTGGACAGACAGCCGCCTTGTATGCCCAATTTTAATCGCTAGATGTGTTTTTTCACAACTAGTTCTCTTCATATAAATATGATGTAAACTTCATATCGATAATAAATGTAAATACCTTTTTGGGGTGGAAGAAGGTATAACTTCCATGTCAATATTCTTTGTTTTTTTTTTTTTTCGCTACTTTTTTGTTTGAAAGGGGAAAGGCTTAACCCCTTAATCCGAGCTAAGGATCTAGCTGCATGGACAAGAAAGATCTAGGTTTTCACAGACATGTATCATGCAACAATATGCTCCTACATATATACAACTACTTTCGTTATCTAAATGAACTACAAATCCTTCTATTTTTAACAAATCTCACTTAATCTATAAAGGTAGAAATATAAATTATGTCTATTTTCCTAATATGGTTAAATAGAGTCCTTTATAAATTAATATTCTTCATTCCAGATTTTATCAATTAGTTTTATATGAATGCAAATAAAATACGTAAAACAAAATTTTAAGACAAAGAAAAATACGACCTAAAATCAATTTTATCTTCAATCTGCTTCATCTTCAATCTGCTCTCTTTAAATTGATCAGAACTTTTGGCATAACATCTTCAATTGCTTTGATCAATGCATCTTCAAAACCTGTAATCACTTATAAAATAGAAGCTACAAAACAAGTAATCTTCATTATCATTTATCTTGCAAATATAAATTCATATATTCTATCAGATTCATCTTGCCGAACGATTTAGGCGGATGACTTGATCCACCATCCGAGCATCTCTCACGACCCGACATTGGTGAACCTGACGTGAACAAACGGCCTTGCAGCTCAGGTATAAAATTTAAATTTTTCATGCATGTGCATACATGATATCGACAGGTTGGATTGCAGAAGCTTCTTCATCCGTGGGAGCAGTGGCTTTGTCTTTGACTCCTTGCACTCTTCTAGGTGTTGAGGGCTGTTCCCTAGGGAACTGAGCGCCTCCACGAAGAGTGGCAAGTAGCTATCCTCATCTGGCCACCCCTTTTCATCGACATTAGAAGCAAGAACGATTGCACAATCATCCATTAGCAACTGATGTATTAGATTTTGATTCTATTAAAAATTGTATAAACTTATAGACAAGTCACTCTTTAAAGCCTCTTCTTCGATTCAGATTCCAGGTATTTATATTTGGATTCTTTTTGCTTGCACATAATTAAATGAAAATGACATCTAATGTAGAGAATCTTCTGCATGATATGGAAGCACGATTAATTTCATCTATAGATTTAAAGCTTAATTCCAAGTTTGAGTCCTTAAACTCGTTTCTTTCAATTTTAACTACAGTAGTATCTGATTTTAATGCAAATCTTAAGTCAATAGATACTCAATTTGATCACGAGTTTAGGAATTTAGAAGGAATTCTTCATTATGAACTCTCAAATTTGAATGAAAATATGGAAACAATAGCAAATCATGTAAAAGAAATTTCATCATTCAAAACGATTGGTCATGAAATTGCAAGTTTAAAAGAGAACATTGAAAGGTTAAACAATCAAATACACGAAAGTGCTACATGTGAATGCAAAGGTAGATATCAAGTACGAGTTCAAAGTAGATCTATGTATTCTATTGACCAAAATCCTTTACCCGATCATAGAAAAGTTGATCCTAAGACTGTATATCAAAGACCAAAGAGAACTGTAAGATGCTTCTGGTGTGACCAACTAGGTCATACTTATGGGAATTGTATGGCCTATGAGAAAGCATGTAGCCAACAATTGGTATTAGAAAGTGAACAAAAAATATGTGATTATCAAACGCACTACCATTAAGATTAAACTTAGGTAGAGGAGGAATGATAGACTATTTTGACCAAGGAAAATTTAGTCCTAAAACCAAACTTCAAAAACAATGGAAACCTAAGAGTCATAAGGAGAAAAGCAATGTATGTCAATTACATTCTATGAACACCAAGATTGTGCCTAAATATGAATGTTTGGACAATGATCAAAACCTTATTAAACCTAAATCTATGAATAACATTGATCTTCAAATTAAATCTAAGGATCAAGATACATTGAAAAAGTTTAAGAAAGAAGAAGATGTCAGGATAAAAGATGATGAAAATGAACAATCCATTAATGGAAATGAAGACATACAGGCGGTTAAAACAGAACCTAAAGTCATAGAAATTGACAATAAATGTGATCAAAATAAAAATGATGAAAGAATAGTACAAACATCTGAAGACGAAAATCTTCAACTTCAATCAGAACATGACAAGAATATGGGAAAATGGGTACAAGAAGCCATATGGAAGATTGAAAATAATATCAAAAACTCATCTAAAGGTAAGAAAAAGGAGAAGAATTTAAGTGAATAGTTTTATTGTGATGGAATTGTTTAATGAAGATAAAACATTTCAAATTTTGATTTTTGCTTATTGCATATATGCTGTTTTCCTAAAAATTGAGAAACACATACCTAAATTGTTTAGTTTTAATGTTTGAAAAGCTAATTACAAACTTATGATTAAGTTTACATTACAATTTGTTTAATCAAAAGAATTCTAAAAATATGAAAACACAAAGTTTGTTTCAAATTAAACAAAAACATGTTTGTAATTATGCTTGCAAATGATTTTGATCAATATGCTTGTCATTTCCTAAACTTATGATAAATTTATGATTTTTTTTCTTTCACAAATAAGAAGAAATCTATTATGAAGAACAATTATGAAGAATATTATTATGATGAATATTTTGCACAAAATGATCTTTGTTTACAACAATTATGATGATATACTTTTAAAAGAAAGAAATATATATGATATAAATATGATCATGATAAATATGAAGAACATGAAAAAAATGTTACAATATGAGGATGATTTTATTGATATACCATATGATGAGTAAGAGGAACTTTTATAATCCAGATATGAATTTTTCATTGATATATAAAAAAAATGATGCTCATTTATTAAGATACAAGTTAAAAACTTTGAACATTTTGATTTTTCCTAAATTTTGTGAACTTTGTTTCATAGGTTGAAAAACCTATTAAGAAAATTAAGAATGCATTATTTATGATAATTATAACCACTATGAATTTCTTATGAGGAAATTTGTGACATGATGAAGATGAATCTAATAGAATATATGAATTTATATTTGCAAGATAAATGATACTGAAGATTACTTGTTTTGTAGCTTCTATTTTATAAGTGATTACAGGTTCTGAAGATGCATTGATCAAAGCAATTGAAAATGTTATGCCAAAAGTTCTGATGAATTTAAAGAGAACAAATTGAAGATGAAGCAGATTGAAGATAAAATTGATTTTAGGTCGTATTTTTCTTTGTCATACAATTTAGATTTATGTATTTTCTTTGCATTCATATAAAACTAATTGATAAAAACTGGAATGAAGAATATTAATTTATAAAGTACTCTATTTAACCATATTAGGAAAATAGACATAATTTATATTTCTACATTTATAGATTAAGTGAGATTTGTTAAAAATAGAAGGATTTGTAGTTCATTTAGATAACGAAAGTAGTTGTATATGTGTAGGAGCATATTGTTGCATGATTCATGTCTGTGAAAACCTAGATCTTTCTTGTCCATGGAGCTAGATCCTTAGCTCGGATTAAGGGGTTAAGCCTTTCCCCTTTAAAACAAAAAAGTAGCAAAAAAAAAAAAAAGAATATTGACATGGAAGTTATACCTTCTTCCACCCCAAAAAGGTATTTACATTTATTATCGATATGAAGTTTACATCTAGTTGTGAAAAACACATCTAGTGATTAAAATTGGGCATACAAGGCGGCTGTCTGTCCAAGTAGATTTAGTAGATTTCTTTGGCATGCTTGATTGCTCATATGTGAATGCATATATACGACGAAACCTGCATCTGAATGAATGAAAACGAATTATGTTTTAAACTAATCTTTACATAGTTTATAAATGGATAAAATGTAAACTAATGTTTGTTGACTGAAAAGGTTAATAGTTTACCTTTATACTTTAATATGTTTTCATTGCCAGATGTAATTGAAATAAACTTCATATGCATGTTGAAAAGATTAAAAATTTAATAATTTAAAATATGTTTATAAAAGAATTTGATGTTGTTCTATGATTTAATTTCAGGATAATCATTGAACATGCTGCTTCCCTCAATCTGCAAGTTGGCCCATCGAGGACGATGTGCAGGTTTGGTGGCGGTGGATGTCGGGAAGATTTACATCTTCCAGTTGATGACCAGAGAAAATGAAAGCAACTTAATTGAAACATTGAAGATGAAGAGCAAATGAAGTGCAGTGAACATAATGTTTTTTGCAGTGTCGAGAAGCATTGAAGATGACAGAGAAATGAAGTGCAGTGAACCTAATGTTTCTTGCAGTGTCGAGAAGCATTGAAGATTAATGAGCAATTGAAGAGCAAATGAAGTGCAGTGAACCTAATGTTTTTTTTCAGACATTCAAAGCAAAAGAATCGAAGAGCAAATGAAGTGCAGTAACTTTAATGTTTTTTGCAAAAACATTGAAGATTACAATTAATTGAAGTGAAGACAATTGAAGTGAAGCGGCAGCTTAAAGATCCATTTAAATCTTTCCCATTTAGTCAACTATCCAATTGACTAGACATTTATCCAATTGTTTAGGCCTTCCAGTTGTATTAGATTTATTGATTCGAACCATTAGCTTATCAATTAATTTATTTAAGCAGTTTTACAACAATATTCTTTCCCATTACTTTCATCAAGAACCATTAGCATATCAATTAATTCATTCAAACAGTTTAGCATCATATTGTTTCATTAGTTTTTCCATTACTTTCCTTGATGTCTTCTAAGTTAGTTCATGAGTCTGAGCACAGTACTATTGAAAATATTGAAAATATTGGAAATGTTCCGCCAACTCTAGACAGACCAGAAACCTCTAGATTACCTGATAGTTTAGTAGAAGAAACCATGATGGAACGCGTAACAGAAGAGTCACTAGTTTTAATCTCATATCAAGAAGCTGTTGCTAGGTACGAGGCTGCCCGTCCTTACGGACCATAGCTATTTAAACTATTTAAAGACCTTAGTTTTAGTCATAGAAATAGGTAATTTAAATGGTTGTGTCATTAGAGCCCTTAATTCCATAAGCCTGAGTTTGCTACAGACACCCCGCGTGTGCCGAACGATTTAGGCGGATGACTTGATCCACCATCCGAGCATCTCTCACGACTCGACAACGATATCCTCCTCCTTGAACCACTCACTACCCCCATCCCTCCAACCACTTTCATCTACGATGTTGTCAGAGTGAAAGGCTTGGTTGATGGATTAGGTCAATCACTGGTTCCAATATGGTGCACGCGGGGTGCTTCATGCGAACTCTAAGGTAAATGGTGCATTAATGTATGAAAACTCAAAGAAACATATAAGTTCAAAAAGATTGATCACATCACATATCTAATGTCTTATAAAAGCTTATCAGATTCTTAAGTTCAATGCATATAAGATTATGCTTTTTCATGTAATCCGAATCCAAATGTCATTTAAAGTTAGCACAACTCAAGTGCTCCTAATAATATGCATTGTCTTAAGTCAAAACCCGTCTCCAAATTAGGCAAAAACCATAAGTTTTGTTCATTGTGATAAACATTAATCTCACATTCAAATTAGGCAAAAACCATAAGTTTTGTTCATTGTGATAAACATTAATCTCTCATTCATATGTTTTCTTGCAAATATTATGGCCTTTGAGGAAGAACTTCATTCTTTGATGATAAATTAGCTCAATAGATTAATCTATATTTTAACATCGACCATTTCACGAGTCTTCAGACATAGATAAGGATGTATCTAAGGCAACATGCAATTAGTTTTTCGATCACTTAAATACACGATACGCACATGGACACGCGTATCACACAGAACACTCACAAATACTTTAAACACACACCTTTTTTTTTTCCTTTTCGGTTTTTTATTAATATTTGTTTTCTTTTTTTAATTTTCATTCCTTTTGTTTTTCTTTTCACTTTATTTGTTTAAGACTTAAGGCATATAAGAAGTCATATCCAACACATATACATACACTTACTTACGCTTATATACATTATCACACACATACACTTAGAACACATCCACTTTCATATGGTATACACATACACACACATACTCAGCACATTTAGGCCTATGTATAATTATTCACACACATAATTTCATTCATACAAACACACACAAAGATAGACATGCACATACACATACTCATATACCCTCACACATACATGTTCATAAATATGCACATACAAGAGCATTATTTATGAACACAAGGGTTTACATACACATACACCCACAGAAACGCATAAACACATTCACAAAAACATACACGCATAAATACATGCACAAACATATCCACATATTTATTCATACATAAACACACAAGTACCAGTTCACGCATATGAAAATCGTTTAGCCACATCAATGTTCATCCATGCACACACATACATATGTACACACATTTAGATACACATAAACACACATATGCATAGGCACATAGGGTAATCTTATGCAATAGTTCACATATATCTATATACTTATACACATGCATATATGGTTCACATGTAAAATCATTCATAGTGCTCATAGAAGTCATTAAGAAAGGTTATATGTGGATGCTTCAAATGAGGGTTCATACGGAGGGGTCAAATGGATATTCCTCTTTTTGTTCGCCTGTAGCTATCAAAGAAAGAGATCAAAAAATCATATGGAACATGTTTTGAGAGATTTAGAGATCATCAATTATTTTTAAGGAGATTTTCTTAATGTAAGTCAAAGTGGAGAAATCCTTTGAACATCCACCCCCACTAAACATGCACCTGGTCTCGATGGGCCAACCTATCGATCATGCAGGGCAGTATAAAAACTTCTTTGTTATCAAAATTTTCGATTGGATTCTTGATCAATTCATGCTCATGGAATGCAAATGGCTTTTTGATTTTTAACTAGCAACCATTTATGGTGCAAATGCAAATGGAAACGAAGGCTATGGATGGTGGATCTTCTTATGCAAGAATCCATTCAAGATCCAGTTTGTGTTCCTTGCAAGTCATGACAATCTATCCAAATCATGCAAGAAATAGGAAAACTCTAAGGAAAATTCCCATAAAATCTTATGATCAAGAGTGCAATGATTTATCGACAAGGGACTACGGGGCATATTTTGATGAAAATTTTTGTTAGAATCCACTATTTAGCAAGACAACAATAGAAAATGGTTTGATTTCTCACAAGAATTTGTACATAGTTTTTAAAATTGTTCTATACATTCTTTTGCATTTAACTTATATTATTTGCAAAAAGAAAATATTTCAAACAAATTTGGGAAACATATGAAAAATATTACAAAAAATTTAGGTTTAATACTGCTTGATGAACAAATTGAGAATATAATTGCATTAGAAAGTCGTTCTACATTTCGGGAAGAGCTTGAGCAAGCTCTTCAAAGAAAGGAAGGATATAAAATCATTATGCTTAGTTCAATTAAAGATAATGATTTAATTGTTGACTTTTGCAAGAACATGAAGTCAATGTTAATACTAAGTATAAGATTGTTGATAAGAAGATCAAACCCATACCTCAACCATTGTCTAGAGATAATTATGAAAGATATATGAGAGTGTTTGGTGAACCTATGCTGAGAAAACAAGAGTTGATGGGGCATCACTTTACTAATGAGACTATTAAGCAGATTAACTTTGGTGAGAAAATATTTCTTACTAGAAAAGGAAAGAGAAACATTTATTGAATTCATCAAGAAACATGAAAAGCATTCTCCCTTTTACCACATGAGATAGGTTGTGCAGATTCGAAACAAGTTTTAGTCATGATCATCTTTATAGTACCACATATTCCATGGAATATTCTACCTATACCAACTCCAAAGGGTCATTTACCTAAGTTGATGACACTATTAAAGGAAAAGATATCCATGTGAATATTGGATCCATCCTTTGCACTATATTCAAATAGATGGTTCATGATATAGATGAAGAATGGGTAACTTCATTTCATCTAGGATTTGCAACCTGCAAACAATTAGAAATGTAGAAATAGGACCTATAGTAGATGAGTTTGTTGAAGCATGTATTAGGCATTCCATCTATTCAATGGGTGACATGTATTTAGGGTATGGCCAGTTTCAATTAGCTATTGAGGGCAAATACATTACTATGGTGAAGACTCCATTGGACCTTGTATGTATGTGTACCTTGCCATAGAGACCAACAAATTTTCTCACTCATATGATGAATGCTATGATTTTTTTCTTACATGACTTTATACCTTTTGTGTCTATGTCTTTTATTGATGATATTCCGATAGAGGGTTGTGAGGAAAGAGTGAAAGATGATACTTTATATGCTTTCGATTGTAGGAAATTCATTAACGACCATATCTCTAAATATGAAAGAATTTTCGAAAGATTTGAAGAGTTTGGGCTAACAAAGAATATTTCATAGGAGCTAATGTTATTGGTGAGACTGATTGTCTTCCTCTAATAGGTATGATTGCAAATTGTTCTTCTCCGGATATTGTGATGCTTAGGTGGATTTCACATGTAAAGTTTATTAATCCAACTTATGTCCATATAGCTGGGAAGTTAAATTCTATTGCAGGCATGCTCTCACGAGCAAAATTTGATGATGATTCTAATTATGATGAGATATAAAGAGAAATGAATATGATGAGATATGATCCACTAGTTTATGTTTATGAGTGATTCTGTGAGAATGAGTATGAAGGAGAATGTAAAGATAAAGGATGTTATATGAATTCAATGAAATATTCCTCATGCTAGTCCACAAATAGTTTTAGACCCATCAAGAAAAGTCTTACAACTTCTTTCTGAAGGATGGCTTTATCTGGCGACATGCTAAAGGTAAGTGAAGAATCCATTATGTGTTCTGAGTAATAGGAGTCTTCAGAGAAAGATTATGAGATAAATGCATGAGACCTTATGGGCAAGTCACAAAGGATTTGTTGTGACATATGAGAAAATGAGGGAAGCCTACTGGTGACCATGTATATATATGAATGTACGAGACTTTGTGAGCACTTGTGCCACATATAAAGTTCATTCGTCAATAAGGCATAGAAACCTATTACATCTGACTTATCCTCCTTGTATTAACTTGACTAACCATGTGGAAGGTCAAGCTCTTCATATGAAGACTACTTATAATGTATGCAGATTCGTGTTGGAAGAACTGATTTCATGATTTGGATACATAGAGAAAGTGGTTCCGGATCTCAGGGAATCATATGCAAAAGAGGCAAAGAAATTCTTTAGTTGACATGGGATTCATTTGTCTCTAACTACTGCCTTTAACCCTAGGGTAATGGAAAGATTGAGAGATTTCATCCTTCTATTGTGAATATGATCTCTAAGGCATGCAATGGAGACATAACTTGTAGTGGCCTAGATATCTTCCATTCACATTATGTGCAAATAGGATGACGTACACTCGGTCTATAAGATTTATGCCTGCTAAATTGATGTACTGTCAAAAACCAATTTTTCCCATCAAAAATTAGATTCTGCCATGGATGACGCTCCCTTGGAATGATGATATGTCAAGATAAGAATTATTGTTGTTAAGAATTAAACAATTAGAGCAAGGAAATGAAAAGCTAAAAGAAGCAGTGCAAAAGATAAAGGAGTTGAGGTTAGAGAATAAAATATACTTTGATAAAACTCATCGACTTAGCCCATGTAAGATAGAGGTTAATGACTGGGTATTAGTGTATGATAGTACATTTGATACTCAATATGATGCAAGAAGCAAATTGACTAAAAGATGGTTTGGGTCATATGTAGTTGTGTCTTTGTTTAATAATGGTACATATGAACTTCACAAATTTAACAAAACTCCTTTGAAATCTTTAACTGCAAGAAAAAGAGTCAAGTTATTCAAGAAAAGAAATGACGATGAATATGAAAGAGATCAAGAATTGCTTGAGCTTGGAGATGAAGATAAATATGATGCTAAATCTATTGAAAGAAATTAATAAGGTGAATGTATTCTATTTGTTTTGTTCATTTTCTATTAATGTTTTGTATTTTGATTTTATGCATATCATGTATTGCATTCCATAATGTTTAAAGAGATTAAAAGAAGATTTTAAATTATAGTAAGAAATGATTAGAACCGCTAGTAGGGATGTGTGCACTTGAGAGAGTAGCTTGAGATATCCTCTGGCCATTATGAAGACTTAGATAGAACACTCTCACTTGAAGCTCTTAGTATAATGAAGGCCTTGCTTTATATAGATAGGCTATGGGACATTTCTAAAAACACGTCGGAAGTGAAGTCCTAACTCCTTCTAGTGCATATCTCTCCATCCTCAGCTCGGATTAGGGTTGCAAAGATACCATTTTGCACTTGATTTTAGGAATTCTATGCTTTCTTCCACCAAAAAAAACATAATTAAAGAACAAATAAAGAAGCAGTACATTAAGGGTTGGTGCAAAGTAAAGAAAAATAAAGAAAAAGTAAAAGATAAAAAACAATATTCATGACTTAGATGTGGTCTCAAAACCACTTCTAACAATTATTATGTGGGCTACATGATGTGGAGTTATGCAATAGTGGAGCTAGTAGTATTTTTTGGTAGGTGTATAGGAGCAAAACATAAGGATATTTATATAAAATAATAACTCACTTTGAAACGAGTCAATAGGAAAGACTATTTCTAGAAAGTCAAAATGATTTTTATGACATTTTTTTATAGTAGTATGCTGACCAAATTAGTCTTTAATCATAACTTAGGTACTTTAGAGTTGTCTTTGTTTTGCTAAGAACCTATATTTGCATATAAAAGTCATGTTTTAAATTTTCAGAAGAAAAATATTAAAATAAAAACAAAAACAAAATCAAAAAGAATCTTGATGGGTTTCTATTTGACTTTGAAGGTTGTCCCATCTCGATGATGTGCAAGTTTAGTGGGGGTGGATGTCCGGATGAAATCCCTTGAGGATGGTGTATTATAAATTTTCAAAATTGATATCTTTTGTATTACTTCTCTCTTTAGTGATTTTGAATTCATGAAATGTAGCTGATAAACTTATGATTGAGTATCTGCAGGGAGAAGAAGAAGACCAAAGATGTATGTATGTTTTAATGTTTTTTTCTGTGCGTTGAAAAATTGTCCAATTGTATGATTGAGTGAGCCATGTGTGAGCATTAAAAAGTCTATTGACATAAAAACCCTAAAAACCTATGACTGTATTTGTATAAAGATCACATGTCCATTGATTCTTTAAAACCCTTCAAAATCCATATCTCAAACTGATCCCTATAACTAAACCCTAAATGAACCCTAACTTGTAACGCTAATTGACCAAGAATATTTAGGAACCATTAGCCCTTAAAACCCTAATTATATTAAAAATGTCAAACCATTAAGAAAAACCCAAGTGTATATTTGAAATCCTTTAAACCTCATATGTATATGTACCTAATTGGAAACCCTAACACCCTTGTGTTTAAAGATCTTGAAACCCTTAAACTAAAAAAACCCTAGCCACACAAAACTCGAACAAGTATTTTCATCCGACATCAAAGTGTGTTTGAAACCCATATTTACCCTAAAACCCATGAATGTTCAAACGCCTAAAGTATTTATGTTGAAACCTATAAACCTTAAGTAAGGAACCCTAGAAACCCATGTTTGGAACCCCCTAAGGCCTTTTATATTGAACCATTATATATCCATAATCATGTGTGTGATAATTAACCCTATGATTAAAATCTCTGAAGAACCTTGTATATGCATAAATGTAAATTAATGTAATCCTTAAACCTTAGTCCTAAAATAAAAAGAAGAAAAAAAATAAGAAATAAGATATATGAAAGGGAAAATAAAAAATAAAAAGAAAAAGAAGAAATACAAAATAGAATGGAATGACTGGATTACATAAATCTAGAAGAGGAGGGAATAGAAGAATTCCATGTGTGTGCATACGTGCAAGACGTCTAATTGGAAAGGTAGCCCTTTGAAACCCTATATATATGAGCTTGATTTAACATTGTTTTTTCCTAATGTTATTTCATATACATATTTTGACTTTTCTTCATCTCATACTTTGTCTTCTAAGGGAGATAAGAGAGTTTCATAGAGAGAGAGAGAAGGAGATAGAGAGCCTTCCTTCTCTCTATACTTCACCCTTGCTCCAAACTAACACACATAAGATGAGCTGAGAAAAGTTCATAGAGAGAGAGAGGGAAAGATAGTATTCTATCTCTCTCTTCCTCTCTCTCCTCCTCGATCACAAGAAAGATATAAGCTTTGGCAACTCTACTGTTGCAGAGAGAGAGAGAGATGTAGAGAGGGCAAGTTGGTGTTGTAGCAGAGAATGCAACAAAGCGAGAGAGAGAGAGAGAGAGGAAAAGGGAGAGAGAGAGAGAGAGATCTAGAGAGTACAAATCGGTGTTATAGCATGGAACATAGTAGAGAAATATATATATATATATATATATATATATATATATATATATATATATATATATATATATATATATATATATATATATATATATATATATATAATATATATATATAGTCTTTTATTCATGATCTACTCCTTCCTAAACCACTCACCATCCCAATTCCTCCAACCACATTCATCTATGAGGTCCTCCTCCCACATCCGCATGCTTCGTTGCTCCCCCTAGAGCATAGGTGGGGCTCCTCCAACTATCCCTAGAAGGCACCTGTAGCTCAGCGATGAGTAGCACCTCCTTTAATGTCAATCCGGGGAGACGTGAGGATGGTATGAAGACCACCAGCAAGTGGAAGCACAAGTGCGTGAGT
Source organism: Ceratopteris richardii (assembly GCA_020310875.1). NCBI lineage: Eukaryota > Viridiplantae > Streptophyta > Polypodiopsida > Polypodiales > Pteridaceae > Ceratopteris > Ceratopteris richardii. The sequence goes on along the minus strand of CM035427.1, from coordinate 89,708,800 downwards.
GAGAAGCACACAAGCATGCACACACATACACGCACACGCGCACACACGGCAAGAACAAAGAGAGTAAGACAATGGAATCACTTCTATTGCAACAAAGTTCTCGTACAAGCTCAAACTACAAGAAGCTACCCTCAAAAATGAGCTCTCTAGCTCTATTTATAGTTTTTGACTAGCTTTGGCCCTGTCCAGACCTAGTGTCCGGCCTAGTTAAAAATTAGGTTCCAGGGCTTATTTGAGGGCCCAAACGAGATCTAAAAATTATGAAAATTGACAGGCAACTACTTCTAAGGCTCCCCAAGCTCGAGGACTCCTCGGCTTGTACAAAATGGAGCTACACAAAGGTGAAATGATATTTACAAGGGTTTGTAGTGATGAGAATCACTTTAAAATGATGTGAGGGTTTTGAAAAAAATGAAGGGTTGCCTCAGTGCTAGATCTGCATGTGTGTCCGTACTTGCTTCTTCCCGTATACTGTCAACACTCTCCCCCCCTAGGGTCTGTCGCCTCTGACAGACCTTTGCTCTACGGGTTGATCAATATAGTTCTGGAGAATGTCAGCTCCCACCTCATGTTCTTTGATTCGCAGTCCTCGGATCAGGTCTCTCTGCAGGGTATCCCAATTGACTGGGCCCGGTATGTCCGTCTGTGGCATTGTGTAGAGTTCTGAGTGCATCGTTTGTTCGCATGCAAAGAGGTGTAACAAATGGGTGGGCCGTGGCGCGAACACCTCTGAGTGTGCTTCTCAGAATCCCGTGGTGAACATTTCATCGAACGTTTGCTTGTAGCAGGCAGGGAGATATCTGATGCGTGCGTGCCATGCGTAAGCCACTCATATGCTCGGGGTTGTGCTAATATCATATAGCAGGTCGTAGTTACCATTAATAAACCCGGGAATAGGAGGTTGAATACGGCATACATTGCGAAAAGTTTTGAGTACGACCTGCATCATATCAAAGATCTTGAGCATCATCTGGGCAGCGACATCTGGCATGGGGTGGAGACGTGGTATCCAATGTCTGATGGTTGCCATCATGTATGACACCGTGGGAGTACCGGTTGGGGGAGCGATGGCGGGGTAATTGAGCCATTCTTTGCAATTGGCATTGTTCTTGACTTTGATTGCAAATGACTTCCATGTCCTTCTCCGTTGTACTGGTCCATAGCAATTGTTATACTTTAAATGCATGGGTGCGTGGTCCCATGTTCGTAGCATCTCGGGATAGGTCTCCAATAGCTTTTGCCTCCAGATGGGTTGATGTATTCTCCCTTTGCGCGCCTCCTCTGGAATGTCCTCCGGTTCAAATTGCGTTGCGAACGTTGGGTACTTGTTGGTCTTACGTTTGATCTCAGCGTTGTAGTCTGCCAACAGTACAAAGTATGGCTTATATTGTAATTCTGAGCTGGTGATTAGTCTTCTAGGAGCCAGCTGTCTGAAGTATTCTGATTGAAGTATGGTTTCTTCAATGGTCTTCATGGCCAACATCTGGTAGGTGATACGTTCTTCATGAGTCTGCCCCATTTCTTCTACCTGTTTCATCCATGCCGATGGGGGTTCCTCATAAGTGTCCTGTCCCTCCTCAGTGGTTGTGCCTCCTGGAAAAGGTTGAGGCTCATAGTTCTCTTCATATGCTTCCGCCACTGGAATAATAACTTCTTCCTCTTCCATGGGTTGCTCAGGTGGGGAAGGAGGTCGCTCGTACTGCATCAACTTCAATTTTAATTCTGCAACCTGTTGCCGTAACTCCAGTACGTCATTGGTCGTTGAATGTTCAGGTTCAGGTGAAGTAGCAGCGTCGGTCATCTCTTTAGGTTCCCGTTGGTGTGGTGTAGACTCTTGGGGTCTCTGTAGGTCCTTCAGTTGGTCGGCAAGCTGATCATGTGCTTCTAAAAGATTGGCATAAGTTTCCAAGATCTGTTGTATGCTTTCTGAGGGAACAGCTTGAAATTTAGCCGGGTCTATGGGTGCTCCCGGGGTGTTCTCCATGGCAGCCTCGAGGTTCTCTTGGTTTTGTTGTTGAAGCCGTCTGTTCTCTTCTTGAGCTGCCACCAGATGTCGTCATAGCAAGGCCATGTTTCGTTGAAGCCTTGCATTGCGGCCCATTTGATCTCGCAGCTGTTCCTCCATGGCTTTGCTCTCTTCCATATGCCTCGCTTCGAGTTGCGCATTTGCATGTTCGAGGGCGGATATTTTGCTTTGTGACTCCGTATGACTGGACTCCAAAGCATTGATACGCTCTTGGAGTGTTGCTGAGAGGGTGCAAAGCTCCTTGTTATTTTCTTCCAATAACTTATATTCCTGTTTAAGCTGAGTGGCAGCTTCGAGCATGGTGTCGAGTGCAAGACTAAATGAGGTGGATGCAGGGGTAAGGATGGGAGATGCAGGGGGTTGGGAAGTGGGAATGGGGAAGGTGGATGTTGTGCCTACCGTGTGTGGAAGTGGTGATGTGAGTGTAATAACCTGTGATGGTGTTGTGAGAACAGTGGTGGTGGGTGATCCAGCGGATGGTGAGATGTCCATGGGGTCGGACATGAGGGAGTGTGATTCGTGAAATGTGAACACCGGGATGGTGGGTGGTGTGATAGTGGTGGTCATGAATGTGGGGGAGTGAATTTGGGGAAGGGACTTTTTATTATGTTCATCAACCTGTTGAAGAATGTTTACAAGTTGGGTCCAGAAGGAGGGTTGGGTGATTAGTGTGGTGCCTGAGGCAGTTACAAGGGACGGGGTAGGTAGAGTTTGGGAGGGAGGAAATGGAGGGGTGGAGGGTAAAGGAAGGGAAAGAGTCTGTCTAGTGACAGATGGTTGTCCAAAGGCATGGAGGAAGGAAGGGTGACCTAGTTGGGGTTCAAAAATCTGAGTGACAGAGATGGATGAGGGTGAAGGAAGGAAAGTGGAAACGGGGGTGTGTACAATGGTCTCACTATAGGAGGATAATGGTTGTGTAGAAAGACACGTGGAGAGAGGTTCTGAGGGTGGGATAGGAGATGATGGGGGGGATGGTGCATGCGTAATTTCCTCCGGTTCATCATTGGGCCTAGGGCTAATCATGTGAACATCTTCTGATGTGGACGTAGCTAACGCGGTAGATACTTCCATCTGAATCATCTTTCCTTGTCGAGGCCGTGTATCAATTCTTCTTTGATCATAAGCAGGGTTCTCTCGATAGACCAAGGTTCTCATTGCTTCACTGATGCCACAGGTGTCTGCCAAAAGATTTAGCGATTCTACAAAATGGGGGTCGATATTCTCCGACTGCAGCATCTGGTTTACTAGGGCCCTATTTGCTTCTTCTGACATTTTATGGCGTCGTTGCACCTGCTTGATTGTTCGGTATAGTCGTTTGAGCTGTGCCGTATATGCAGGGGCTTCGTCTTCACTCTCTTCTGGGTTATCTCTTGGTGCCTTCTCCTGAGCTTGTGTGCTTAGTCTCTGAGGAAGTTGTGCCACTCCTATCTCCTGTACACTGCTTGTCTCGCCTCGTGCATGTTCTCTTTGGGCTGATGTCCCCGGATCGACATTGTCAGGGCAACCTTCACTGTCTGATAGATGGGCCGTCTGCAGGAATGTTTCAAAATCAAAGTTTGGGTCCTCGGTGAAGGTGGCCATAGCTGCAAATTCTGCATCGGTAGGTAGTGGAGGGGCAGAAGGAGTGGGCTGTACCACCTCTCTTGGTTGAGACTCTTGGAGATGGATTGTGAAAGGTGCCACTTGGGCTTCTTCTCTAGTGGAGACTTCGGCGGTGGCTTCTGGAGGGATCAGGACCTGTGAAAGGGATCCACGCATTCTTTTTGCAGGCTGACTCCCTGACTTTCGCCCTTTGAACAGCTCCAGGTGTGCATACTTTAGGGCTCGGGCAACTGGCACGTCATATGCAAGACATCTGTAGATGATTCTTGTCAGCGCACAACAACCATGTAGAGTGGGCTTCCTCACTCCCCGCTTGCCTGCCTCATACACTTGATCTAAGATCCATACCGGCATCTTAATGGGCAAGCTTCCGGTCTCTGCTAAATATAGCCCGTACCATATCTTCTTGTGAGGCTGCGTGAAACGGTCCTGAGCGGGAAATGCGAAGTGCTGGAGGCACATCCGCAGAGGTATGGCAATGTTGGGGGTGAGGGCGCACATTTCTTTTAGTTTCTTGATTCTATTGCTTTTCATAGACTCTGGTATCAAAGGGTCGCGGTCAGAAGGTACATGCGTGCCATACATCTGAAGGGCTTCCCTGATTAACGTTACATTTAATTCAAACTTCCTCATCTCCTCCAGATTGGATAAGGAGGGCACCCAGAATGTGCCTGAGTGATCTTTATCCCCGGTAGGTTTCATCGTAGCAATCAAGTAGTAGCACCTGAGGAAGTCGGGTTTAGGTAGAGCTGCACTGAAGTAAGCTTGTAGTCCTGCCTTTTGCCAGATATCTTGAAGTGCAGCTGCATTCTGTAAGGTCTCAAATTCTTTTGAAAAGAACTGGAAGGTCCACCAAACCCCTCCACACTCCATCTTGGACTCCCAGATGTGATCTGCGTCTCCCAAATCCCCTGGCATTTCATTGAACCAATGGGAGTGCCCTTTTACTCTTTCGGTTAGTCCATTGGGTGGATCTGGAATAGGAATCCTTCGCACATTCAAGAATTCTTCAGGCCGAGCTGTTGGTGGAGCTTCCACTGGCATGGCATCCCAATTGATAGGAGCACCAGATCCTGCCTGAGAGCTTGTGCCTGCCGCGGTTGCCATGAGAGTAGGTTGCTTATCTGTTGGAAGACGAAAGGCACATTAGTGTTGCATAGGAAACAAGATGTAATGGTGTTCCCTTCACAATACTAACATGACAATCCCGGAGGTCAGTGGTTAGTGGTGAGGTGTTTATGATATGTGTGAGTGGTGATTAAAGGTCAGTGTCATCCTAGATGCATACTTTGGTTATGCAATGGGCTCGAAATGCTCCTGTGTTAGTGTGGACGGATTTGCAGAATAGGGTCAGGGGGTTTAGTACACAGTTTAATTCTCCACACTTTGATAGAGGAGTCGTAGCTCTTAGAGCTAAGGACAGGTGAAGATTTCGGTATGAGAGTGTGATGTATTTGGGACCTTTTGGGTACCCATTTCCAGACATTCCTGGGGTTGATGGGAGTGGGGACAGTGAGAGGTGTAGGTATCTTGTCACTTTCTGAGTTGTTGGCCAAGAGTGCTTGTGAAAGCTGCTTCATCCTAGTGCCTGAAGGTGAAGTACTTTGGGCTTGTAAGCAAGCCTTGGGCACCCATATCTGTCTAGCATTAGGGGTGGCCTTCATTGACCGCTTAGGAACCCAAATAGAAATGGTATGCCTAGGGGTTATCCTAGGGGGCTTCTTCACTTTGTTCCTTGATGGTGAGGCTCGTTTCTTGTCTCCTTGAGAATCTGCTATTGGAGCTGTGGGTTTTCCATCCTTGCGTATCCAGATCTGCTTCACGCCACGAGATGCTCCATGTTGCGCGGGTTGGCGCTCCTGCCTCTTGATTAGCGGCCTCCTTCGTGTAGAGTGATGTTCGGTCTGCTCGTTTAGAATCTTCTTTGGATCAGTTATGAACTCCTTCTTGGCCTCTGAACCTTCAGTAAGATTGACATTCCTCTGCACCATAGAAGTTTGGACAAGCACAACAGTGTTATCTTCATGTGGATTCCTGGAGGGACCAGGAGTTGGTGCCTGTTCTATTGGTTTGAGTGCTTGATTTTCTAATTCAATCGTGAGACGGCTTTGGCCTACCCACACCTGAAGGAGTGCACTTCTTAGGTTGAGGTTGACTGCATGATCATAGATCCAGTCTTGGCCCAAGACAAGAGGTTCGGTCAGATCCTCGTCTTCACACACTAGCACTTTTGCTGGCATGAGGACCTCTTGTATGTAGAGGGGAAGATCCACCTCTCCCATACAAGGGGTTTCAACACCTCCTAATCCTATCAGACATGCTTCTAGGGGTTTTACCTCCAATTGCAGCTACTGGCAATAAGAGAGCCGAACTGCACTTGTGGCTGCTCCTGAATCAATGAAAGCCCTCATGCTGGTTGTGCTGTCTCTTTGTCCTATTTCTAGGGTCACAAAAGGTCGTCGGTCCACTATCTTATGGGTACGTTCACCTGAAGCCTCACACATGGCCATGTGATAGCCTGGAGACTCTTGAGTGTCAGTCATAGGCTGGTCCCTTCCTTGTCTCCGCAACTTCATTCGTCTGATACGCTCTAAGGCCTCTGCCTGTGCTTCTTCTCGAATTCGTTTTTCCTCCTCTTTACGTTGCTTAGCAGTATTGAGTCGGCTTAGCATCTCCTCCGTGAGGGGTTCCTGATAGAGCTTGACTCTGCATCCGCTAATATAGTTTGGGAGGACATCCCCCTCTAAAGTGGCTAGTTGTACTGCTCCACTCGTGGAGATCCTATTAATGATCATAGGTCCGTAGCCCCTCTTTTCTAGCTTTCTTGCGTGTTGTTTCAATGTGTAGACTAAAACTAGATCTCCTGCTTTCAAGCCCTTATCCTTCACATGGGCATCAAAGTATGCCTTTTGCCGTTTCTTTGCAGCATAGATGCCTGCTGCTGCTCGTAGCCTCGTCTCACCTAAACGTTCTAGATCAAAGATCCTAGAGGACAACTCGTGTCCATTCCACTCATGCTCTTGTGCTACTCTTAAAGCTGGGATTAGGAAATCTAGTGGTAGCACTGCATTCTGTCCGAAGACCATCTGAAATGGGGTGGCATTGAGTACCGTTTTGTAGGCAACTCGGTATGCCCAAACAGCATGATGAAGTTGTTTGTCCCAATCAGAGCGTTTATTATTTACGAGTTTCGTCAATACGTTACATAGGATCTTATTCGTGCTCTCGGCTTGTCCGTTAGCTTGTGGGTGATAGGGTGCAGACTTCTTATGTATCACCATGAATTCTTGAAGGAGATTTTCAATGACCTCATTCAAGAAGTGCGTACCTCTATCACTAACCAACTCTATTGGTAACCCATATCTAGTGAACACATTTTCGAATAAGAACTTAGCCGTCATTTGAGCATCATTCTTTGTCGTGGCCTTTACTTCCACCCACTTTGTAAGGTAATCTGTGGCTACAATAATGTATTCTACATGGGAGTTTCAAGCTGGGGGGTTGATGGGACCTACAAAGTCTATACCCCACTTTGAAAATGCACGTCCTCCCATCATTGGCCTTAAGGGCATTTCATCTTTTCTTATCGGATATTGGGCACGTTGGCATGTGTCGCAACTCTTCACATAAGAGTGTGCATCCATATGAAGAGTGGGCCACCAAAGTCCCGAGAATAGAATGGTCTTAATTACTCTGTCCGGCCCAAAGTGTCCACCTGCAGCACCGCTGTGTGCAGTTTCTAAGACTTTCAAATAGTCTGATTCATGAATGCACAGTCTTAGGTAACCATCCTTGCCTCTTCGATATAGGTTGTCTCCTACTAAGGCATAGTCTTGAGCCTCTTGCTCCATGCTCCGTTTTCTTGCAAGACTAGCCTGATTGGGCAATGTTCCCGATCTCATGAACTCAACCAATGGAGCACTCCAATCTGGGATTAATGACACGTGATAAAGAGTGGCATGCTCCACTGGGGGTCTCTTCTGGCACACTGGACAATTGTGGATCCACTCTTGTATTTCTTTGTCCATGCTAGGCCAATACACCCCTAAACGTTTTAGATTCTGCAATGTTCGTTGTTTAGGGTAGTGATTTCCTAGCAGTCCCTCATGGGCTTGTTGCAACCAACTAGCATGTTCATCATCCTCGACACAACAAGCTAATACGCCCTCGGTATCTTGCTTGTACATACTTCCGGCTAATATTTGATACTTTAGCGATTTTACAATTTCCTCTTTGCTTGTTTTAACATTTTTATTTGCAAGCCCGAAGGTTAGGACTGGTACCAACTTATTTGCCCATTTAGGAACAACTTCTAAATTGAACAGATAAGCATCGGGCAATTCATCAAGCACTCCTTGCGGTGGCTCTCCTGAAGTGATGCGAGAAAGATGGTCTGCCCTAAGATGGGTTCTACCTTTCCTGACAACAACTTCAAAGTCGTATTCCATTAGTAAGAGGAACCATCTTACTAAGCGGCCTGTATTGCAAGGTTTATTGACCAAATATAGTAAAGCTTGATGATCAGTGAAAAACTTGAACTTATTGGCCAATAGATAGTGTCTAAACTTCTTCACAGCATATACCATACCTAGGCCTTCTCTTTCCGTTGTGGTATAATTTCGTTCAGCTGCATTTAGTTGCCTACTAGCATATGCTATCGGCAAATCTAGGTTTCCTTCACTCGTGGGTTGCGCTAGCACACATCCTATTGCATGATTTGAGGCATCTACATGGACATGAAAGGGTTTGCTCCAATCCGGAGTAGTCAATATTGGTGCTGTGCACAAACGTCTCTTCAGCTCGTTGAAGGAAGTCTCGCATTCCTCACTCCACTCGAAATTTGTTAACAACCCATAGAGAGGTTTAGCTATGATGGCATACATGTGAATAAACCTACGGTAATATCCACAATGGCCCATAAAGGCTTGTACCTCTTTAACATTCCTTGGTATGGGCAACTCTGCTATTGCTCTTACTTTGTCTTCATCTGTTGAAATTCCATTCTTAGAAACAAATGTGACCTAAGATCTTACCTTGTCGTACCATGAACACACACTTCTCTGGATTCAGGCACACTCGATAATCTCTACACTTGTTGAAGATTTGCCTGAGCTCAGGGATGTGGTATCTTCTTTCTTGGGAATGAGCGCATAAATCATCCACATATACTTCTAAGCTCTTTCGCAAGAACTCTTTGAAGACATGACACATGAGTCTTTGGAATGTTGCAGGTGCATTGGTGAGCCCAAATGGCATCACACGAAATGCAAAGATTCCCCATTCTGTGGCAAAGGCCGTTTTGTGCTGATCTTCGGGGGCAATGGCTACTTGGTTGTAACCTGAAAATCCATCAAGGAAGCTGTAAACTTCCTTGCCTGCAACACGCTCCAATAGATGTTCGGTGATTGGAAGAGGATAACTATCTCGGATCGTAGCGGCATTGACTTTTTTAAGGTTAATGCACACTCGCAATTTCCCATTCTTCTTGGGCACCACTACAATGGGGGACACCCATTCAGTGTGCTCAATCTCATAGATGAATCCGGCTTCAATCAGCCTGTCAATTTCCTCTTTTATTTTGGCTGCATAATTGTCATTATATGTGTAGGGTTTTTGTTTGGTGGGCTTGGCATCAGCAGTCATCGGAATCGTATGAGAGCAAATCTCTGGATCTACTCCTTTCAAGTCTCTATAGTGCCATGCGAACACATCCCTATATTCCCGTAATAGCGCTACAAGCTCTGCTTCTTCTTCTGCACTTAGGTCGTCTCCTATGTACGTACATCGCTCTTCGTTCCCTTCAATGGTCACTACAATTTTTTTGGTCTTTTCTTTATTGTCATATGCTTCTCCTATAATGGCCTCTCTCTTAGGCATTCGTACCAAAATTTTCCGGTCTTCCACTTCATATTTCTTGAAATTTTCTGGTACTTCAAACAATGATTCTTCCTCTTCTTGTCTCACTGCTTTCCTTTTCTTTTTCTTTTGACCTCCTTCACTTCCTTTCTTTGAACTTATCGTTTTAATACTCGCAAGGGGTTCTTCTTCCTTTTGGGTTAACACCCCTAGGTCTTCTAAGTAGTGTTCCTCTGAGTCAAAGTATGTATCCATCACAATGGATTCTAGATCATCGTCATTCTCTTCTTCTTCTATGAACTCACTAGGATCACACTCTTCCAACAAGGGCTGACACATGAACACTGAAATATCATAACCCTCCTCATCACAATGGGGTGTCCATTGTTCCTCATTGACTGCAATGTCCATGGTAGCTAAGCTTTCTGCCCAACCATGAGGCTCAAATTCCTCATCTGGAAATATCATTGGTGTATAGGCTGGGTCTTTTATTGGTCTATCTCCTGGGGGAGTTCCTTCTTCTCTCGCTTTTAGGCGCTTTTCCTCTTCCTCTGCGACCTTGCACATCCACAAGTGAGTATCTTCATGTAACCAGGATGGTTCAGGTGAACTTCCAGAATGCACGGAGATAGAGTCCTCTTTCACTTTGTGGATAGGATTCCACTGTAGGGGTGGTACATCTCTGAAGGTGTGATCCTTCAGATTGACCTTGGTGGTGACCCCTAAGTGCTGTAAGTACAAGGAGTTGGTTCCCCAATCCTGTACTATTTGCAATTGTCGTAGGAAGGGTCTTCCTAGGATCATCTCGTAAACATTATTCTTCACAAAGTCACATATAGCAAACGTATGTTCAAACTCTACACCACAAGTGGTTAGAGTTATCCCTTCAAGCAATCCGAGAGGTCTTTCAAAATGACCATCTGCCATTTGAAGTTTCATTCTCGTTGGTCTTAAGGTGGGTTTGCCCCATCGCTTCCACAGGGAGGTGGTCGCAATAGCAACACCGGCACCCGAATCCACAATTGCTTTGGTTGTGTAACCTTGATAGGTGATCGGAAGATAAGTGTTACCTTCTTCACCTTCGCTCATGTCTCCTATCTTGTCGAGAGGTATCCCTGGTACTTTTTGTTTAGAGCCTACTTTTGGTGTATTGGATTCAAGTTCTGGGACCTGATTTTTCACATGATTCCAGAGCTCCGGTTTTGCCTTGAGGAGTTCCTCTACAGTGAGGTGACACTGAACCTTAGTGTTCTTCACAACATCAGTGTTCTTGGGAATCACTGAGTCTTCATTTCTTACCAATATCGTGGGAGCTCTGATCTGGAGAGATTCAGATTCCCATGGGCCTGTGAAATGAGGCAACTCTTGTAAAGAATTAGATTCAAAATCTAATCCCTCATCCTCTTGTTGCTCTGCTTGATCCCCATAGATAGAGGGAATGTCTTGGGGAAATTGATCACGAAGATCATCAATCTCAGGAATAGGAGGGGAATCACCCTTCTCCTTGGCCCATTTCTCTTCTTGTATTTCCCGCAAGAACTCTTGCGAGTACTGTTGAATTGAAGGAGGTATTCCAGCATCCGTGGAATTAGGAACATAAGCTCCCTTAGGTGGTGAGCTTCCTCTTTCAACAACTGGTTGAGCCTGTGGAGGTAAAGAAACCTGTGATTTATTTACCAACTGCTCTAATCTTTCCAGTAAGCCTTGGAAATGCAAATCTGGCTTGACAGAGTTTGTCTGATTGAACTTTTGACTAGTCTCAAGTATAGCTTGAGCTTGTTCTACCATTTTCATGCACATTTTCATCCGTTCAATCTCTAAATCTGCTCTAGGGTAACTCTTGTCTAGGTTTGCAGCTGTTGGCCCTTCTTGAAGTCGAGCCTGGTAGGCCTTGAAGATCATGTCCAAGCCTTCAGGAGTGGGGTCAGCTAATACTGATCCTACTCGGGGTGGTGGGTGGGTTACGAGGGGTGTATTAGAGGGTGGAGAAATGGAGGGTGATGGGGATGGTAGTGGTGGAAGTGTGTGGGAGTGCGGTTGAGATGTGATCTCTGTGATTTTTGCCTTGGTTTCTCTCACGCTTTCTTCAAGTTCGTTTATCTTTTTTGCCCATTGCCTCTTCATTCTTTCACGACTATCCTTCCCGGCGCTAGTTCTCTTTTTGGGTATGCTCTCTGTTTCACTCACCTCGAGGCTCTTTTCGGGACCAACACCTTGGTGTTGTTGAAGTGCCTGGGCTCTTGTGATCACCTGCATAGGTGCAGTGGAAGTCACACTCCCTGTGGAGTCTACAACTAACCCAACAACATTGATAGGAGTGATTTTAGGCATGTTATTAGGGTTCTTCGGGCAATCTCGTAGGAGATGCTCTTTCCCGCAATCTTGACAGAAGCCCTGAATGGTTACTAGTTGAGGCTGTGTAGGGGTAGGCAGTGGACAATCACGTATAAGGTGATCTCCCTGACATCTGAAGCATGGTCCTCTAGGAAATGGAGGTCGTACCTGTCTAGGTTGAGGTCTAGGGTTGGGATTTGTGTACATAACATTAGAATACTCAGGTTCCCCACTATTTTCACTTGGGTCCTCATAATAGTATGACTCGTTATGCTCGGGTGACTGCATGTAGTAAGCATGTGGGCTATCAATATGTGTGGAGTCAAAACTATGGTCACTTGGATCACTGTCTGATAGCAATGGGGTGACTGGAACTATGGCTCTATTCGGATTTTCTTCAGTAGATGCATATTTCACTGGGATCACATTGGTTGGAGCAGGGGGTTGTTGCACTAGGACTGGTTGAGGTCTCTGCTGCCCTTGATAAGGTGGCTGATAAGTTTGTTGTGGTCTGTTGTATTGTGGTGATGGGTACTGATTCTGGTACCTACCATGTTGTGGATATGGTTGAGGATAATTTTGCCTAACAGTTTGTTTGTTATATGGGCAGTCTTGTGCCGTGTGATTGGTGTACCTGCGCTCTATGGTGCAGTACTGGCTACTAGGATTCACCTGAGGTTGGGCCATAATGGGGCATACACTTGCCATATGTTCACCGCCACAATTGTAACACCGCTTAACTGGGGCAAACCTTGGAATTTGCTTGCTAGAGACACCTAGTTTTTGGGCTACCTTCTCTGCAAGTTCCTCGATGGATGTGGATTGACCAGATGCCATGTTACTAGAGCTATCAGAATCCTTATAGATTTTTGATAGTTCTAATTCCTCACCTAGATTGTCCTCAATGTCTATGCACATGCGCACGCACTCCTCTATCGTTCTAGGGTCCTTCAGGTACACATATGACCTGAGCTTAGTGCTCAACAATCCGTCTAGGAACAAGGCCACTTGTTTGGCTGGTGTGGGTAACTCCGGCATAGGGCATCTCTCCAGGTACTGTCTAAATCTTCTTCCAGCTAGTCTGACCGTCTCTTGAGGTGTTTGTTTGAAGCTATGAATTAGTGAGGAGGTGTTATGCCTGATTCCACTCTTAGAAAACTCAACAATAAATGCCTCTAAGAGTTGGTCTATGTTTCTGAAATGCCTCTCATTCAGTGGTTGGAACCACGTAAGGGCAGTGTTCCTAAGGGTTAGACCGAAAGCATTATATGGTGTGAATAGGTCCTCCACCTGTTCAGCTTTCAACACTTGTCGAAATTCTGCCAGATGGTCATAAGGGTCTCCCGTGCCATCGAAATAATTCTTCATGGACTTCACCAGTTGAGTTGGTCGCAGGGTCCTAGTGTGTTCTCTCGGCCTTGGCAAAGGAAAATCATCAATGTCCTTGTGATTCCATGGGGTTCTATGTCTCTCAGGTTCCACTCTATTCCTTTCTGTTCCCGTTCTTTCTCTTCCCAGGGAGTTGGCGAAACTTACCTCAGGTTTGTCTCTACTTCTATCTCTCTGAGCCCCATGAGCTTGGGAGGTCCCAGCTCCTTGGTGACCAAGGGACACATTAGACCTCGGTTGGGGAAAAACAAATTCCCCCTTCCATGTGTAAGCATGTCTGCCATGCTCATTGACCACGAAGATCCTCTCTGATGCATTGTCTAGGTAGGTTACTTGACCTGGGCTATCAGGGTCTTTAAACTCGTAGATTGTGAGGGCACTCACCTCCTGAGGTTGAGAAGATTTATATCTCCAAAAAGCCTCATCGGTTTCTCGGTTTAAAAGCAGATCTATGCTTTTATTATCCTGGGGAATCCACTCTGGAGTCATGATTCTAGTCAAGACAGATTTACCACGGGGAGTTCTTGGCTCTCTCTCTAAGTTTCCTTGCTCTATATCATCCATGTCGGTCTCCGCAATCACATTTCCAAACTCATCAGTTCTATCAGGAAGAGTGGTGACTACATATATAGTCCCTTCTTTATCGAGGTAGGCTCCATTCTCAAACTTGACTACCGGGTGGTCTAATCCATAGGGTTGATCGGGGTTCTTAATCTGGACCACCGATCTTCTCAGTCCGTCTTCGTAGATGCGAGCACCTAGACGATTCGTCCTGATATATTCCAATTGAGTCTTGTAAGGTCCCTCTGGCTTTTCTAGGTAAGCCAATCCTGAACTACCTACTGGTCTCTCCATGTGATAGGACATCTCAGAATCACTGGTTTCTGATCTGGGAGTGTATGGGTAATCACTCAACTGCTGGGCCCAAGACCTGGCAGTGTGATTGACACTAGCTTCAGAAGATCTGAGGCTTTGTCTGTCTCGGCCTAAGTGTCTGCCTGATCTAAGGTTCATATGCCTGATTTATTCACCCCCCTGGAACCCAAGCACACTCTCATTGCAGGTTAATTTTGCACCAATCACTTTGTTCTTTTTTAATTGAATATTATGTTTATGGTCTTGTCTGAAATTGCGTCGTCAGGAGTACTTAAGTGACTTCCCGCACTTGATAAGTGATCGACTCCAGTTTACCTTTTGTCCCTTAGGGTTTTCGCACTTAAGACCTATTTACTTCTTGCACTTTGTTGATTAATATTCTTGGACTTGATTCGTGCCTAACGTTGCCCTAATTAATTACCACACCTAAGTCGTACTTAGCCTAGGCTAGGAATTGACAAAGGAGGGTTGAGAGATCTTCCAACCTCAATTAGCTGGTTGACCAGACTGCTACACAAGCCCAGGAAGCCTTCTCCCAAGCTTGGTACTCACCCTTGCTAGCTTGCTTTGGATTGCCTTGAGCGCGCACAAAGTTCCTGCAAAAGCTCACCTATTAGTATAGCTCTATTGCCACAAGTAATTGAAAGACACACTTCAATAATTTCAGCCCCCTTGGAGTAGTTCATTGTACCCCCTGAATCTGAGAACCACTTAGTTCCACCTAAAGGTCAACTTAAAAATGCATGTTCTAAAACTCCGCGTATGATTCTTACAAAAACCAGTCGAGGTCCACGTGGGATTCTCAACGAGCTTTCCAACGAGACCAAAATCTCATCAATCGGAGTTCGTATGGTCAAGTTATGACCATTCAGGCACTAAAGGGTCAAAACAGGCACTCAGGGTTCAGGAGATCCCTCTCTGGTTTCTAGGTCTTTTGCCCACTTCCAAGGTTCTAAAGTTATACCAAGGTGCCTAAAATTAAGCTCAACTACCCTTCCAATCACTAAAAAAATTAACCCTAAATTTTCATGCGTTAAAAGCCGTGTATCGCGATAGGTCGGGTCGAGGTGTCGCAATAGGTCGAAGTGTCGCGATAGGTCGAGGTGTCGTGATAGGTCGGGGTGTCGCGATAGCTCGTGAGGTGTCGCGATAGGTCGAAGTGTCGCGATAGCTCGTGCGGTGTCGCGATAGGTCGAAGTGTCGCGATAGCTCGTGAGGTGTCGCGATAGGTCGGGGTGTCGCGATAGCTCGTGAGGTGTCGCGATAGGTCGGGGTGTCGCGATAGCTCGTGAGGTGTCGCGATAGGTCGTGAGGTGTCGCGATAGGTCGAAGTGTCGCGATAGCTCGTGAGGTGTCGCGATAGGTCGAAGTGTCGCGATAGCTCGTGAGGTGTCGCGATAGGTCGGGGTGTCGCGATAGGTCGAAGTGTCGCGATAGCTCGTGAGGTGTCGCGATAGGTCGGGGTGTCGCGATAGCTCGTGAAGTGTCGCGATAGCTCGTGAAGTGTCGCGATAGGTCGGGGTGTCGCGATAGCTCGTGAGGTGTCGCGATAGGTCGAAGTGTCGCGATAGCTCGTGAGGTGTCGCGATAGGTCGGGGTGTCGCGATAGCTCGTGAAGTGTCGCGATAGGTCGGGGTGTCGCGATACCTCGAGGTGTCGCGATAGCTCGGGATATGGTGAATTTTTCTGTTCTATCTAGTGATCCTGGGAGCTCTAGGCCTGCGCAGTGTCGTGGTGCACTCAGAATCGTGATTGGGTGAAATTTTCGGAGTGTCGTGATAGCTCGAGCTCAATGCCTCGGGGACTATGCAGACAATTTCTGTACCTGCTGAGCTTGCTGGAGATGATGATGGAGCTGCCACCTGCAAGAAACATGCAAAAAACACACAAAGACAAGCACGCACAATCGCTCTCTCTCAAACTCGCACACAACAAATGAGGGAATGATAGGGAAGAGGGGATATGTAGTGGAGAAGGAGGTGGAGGTGGAAATGGAGAATGAGGTGAAGATGAAGATGGAGATGGAAAAAAATCAGAAATTTACCTACTACTTACCATTCCAACACGTCCTCTCTACGTCTTACCATCACACGCTCGTCCTCAAAGCTCGATCCCCGGCAACGACGCCAAAATTTGGTGTAGCTCAGCGATGAGTAGCACCTCCTTTAATGTCAATCCGGGGAGACGTGAGGATGGTATGAAGACCACGAGCAAGTGGAAGCACAAGTGCGTGAGTGAGAAGCACACAAGCATGCACACACATACACGCACACGCGCACACACGGCAAGAACAAAGAGAGTAAGACAATGGAATCACTTCTATTGCAACAAAGTTCTCATACAAGCTCAAACTACAAGAAGCTACCCTCAAAAATGAGCTCTCTAGCTCTATTTATAGTTTTTGACTAGCTTTGGCCCTGTCCAGACCTAGTGTCCGGCCTAGTTAAAAATTAGGTTCCAGGGCTTATTTGAGGGCCCAAACGAGATCTAAAAATTATGAAAATTGACAGGCAACTACTTCTAAGGCTCCCCAAGCTCGAGGACTCCTCGGCTTGTACAAAATGGAGCTACACAAAGGTGAAATGATATTACAAGGGTTTGTAGTGATGAGAATCACTTTAAAATGATGTGAGGGTTTTGAAAAAAATGAAGGGTTGCCTCAGTGCTAGATCTGCATGTGTGTCCGTACTTGCTTCTTCCCGTATACTGTCAACAGCACCCAACATGCATATGCCACTCACCGGATGGACGACAAGGCTTGATCCAACTCATTCGTCCCTTCACAACCATCACCCTTCCCTCTCTAATAGCATGTGCATGTGCAAGAGAAAGAGACGGAACAGATCATAGCAACAAGAAATCAGTGGCCATTCTCTCAGAGTGAGAGATCGCACTTCTCCATCCCTGTGCCATTCCTCCTTGCTCACATCTACAAGTCCTATCAGTCAAAGAGAGAGAGAGAGAGGTTATACCTCTCTCCTCAATGCCGCACTTCTTCTTGCATGCATGAGAAGGTATTGATTAGTTTTGGTAATCTTTCACAAATAGTTTAAGCAAAAAAGAGATACAACTGTTGATATATTTTGGTAGTGTGTGTATGAACACACTAGGGCTGCTAGGGCACTTTTTTCCCTCTTTAGGAGGTTTTTTCCCCCGGCTTTTATATACACATATAGCCCTAACGGGTTATTTATCTTTGTGCATTCTAGTGGTAATACATTCAGTATTGTGTGTTGTGCTCCAAGCATTTTCCTCTTCTTCCTTGTGTTGTTTGTGTGCTTCCGCAGACGTCTACCTCCAACAATTGGTATCAGAGTAGGCCATTGCTTCATCTAGGGCATCATCGACACCTCTCTAATCACAGTCTC
>CM035427.1:89591349-89673849 GCA_020310875.1 Ceratopteris richardii | reverse complement strand
TAAATATAAAAGTATCATAATTACCTTATAAGCGATCCAAGATGATAGATCACACCTCGTACTCCTTTTGTTGTACATCCATCGATAATCAAGGGTAAAATATGTTTCAAAAAGATATTACCAACTCCCATAACAGGATATGAGGAGTTCTTGGCACATGTGACAATATTCCCCATAGGGGTAGACTGATCTTCCTGCAATAGAACAGAGACTAACTCCTCAAATGTCAAGGCATTTGGAATTCCTTTCATCATCAAATGAAGAGAAGCAAAATTCGAGTATGAATCAGGAAGAACATTCAGAACAGTCTGCACAAGTGAATTTTCATGCAAGACTTCATTAGTAGAAATCAACTATTCCTTCCAATCTTTGATCTTTTTAGAAACTATCCATGGAATTGTGTGTTATGGACAAAGGAAATCATCTTGAACCACAAATTCCATGTGAATCCTATATCTCATGATTGGATCAGAATAAGGAGAAACCAATGGTTCCATTGCATCCAAAACGTACCAAAACCATAAGATCAACTGTCTATTTGCTAAATTTTGACATTCGGAGGTCCTATTCAGATTATTGACATCATTGATGATATCATCAGCTCGCAACCGCCCTTGACAACTGCCCTTGAAATCCTAAGGAGGATTTGACCACATACATACTCAATCTTTCCAATGCCAGTGTTGGGAGCTCAAGGAGTCTTGATCACAAAGTAAGCACTTTCAAGTTTCAGTTCGAGTTTTAGTCTTGTCTCTTGCTCTAGTCTTGTCTAGTCTTGTATCCTGGACATCTAGCCTTGTCATGTTGTAATCTTGTAATATGAGATCTTTTCGAGTCCTTCCTTGTATCTAGTTCATCTCCCAAAAGGGAGTTCTTGTAATCCAGAGATCTTGCTCCATACTTATGATCTCGGGTTGTGGGATCTCTTGTATTATCTCTAGCGAAGTTATCTATATCTCTCGGTCTCCGGTTGTGGGACTTCTTGTATGAGCTACATATTCTTGTACTATTTTCCCTACGTGGGTATTCTTGTAATCAGAAGCACATTTTTTAAATCTTGTCTACTGTAGTCAGATAGCACAATCTAATGCTCCCCTGATATTTTGGCAAGACTAGCTTCTATTCAAGACTAGGCATCATGGAGAATGCTTATGAACAGATTATGGCATCACGTCAAAGTCTTCAACAACAAATCAAGGACCTAACTCATAGACAGACACAAGTCGAGATGGAACATCTAGTGCATATAGGCACACTCATCTAGGAACTACAAGAATGAGTCAGGAATCTTCAAGCAAATCAAGGAAGCATTCAAGTGAACCAACATCCTAGTTCATCTTTCATGAAGGAACCCAAAATTTGCATGCTAGAAAGTTTGATGGTGATCGCACAAAGTTCTGAGGGTTCCTACAACAAGTTAAATTGTACATCCATATGCAACCTAATAGATATCCTGATGATGCATCCAAGGTCGATTTTATTGGAACCTTGCTCTATGATCAAGCAAATCTTGGAGAAGGATATGGCAGTACTTCATGACTATGAGGGGTTTCTTTGAGAACTCAGTGCCACCTTTGGAGATGCAGACACGGGTCGAGTGGCAAAAACAAAACTCTGGAAGCTACATCAAGGTAACCGCCATGCCTCTACCTATGCATCAAAATTTAGACAGTTGATATGTGACCTTACTTGGCATGAAGATTATTTCATAAGCCAATATAGATGGGGTTTAAGAGATGATGTAAAGGACCTTATGCTCACAATGCCAGAGGTTAAGACATTGAATGAATACATCAACCAAGCTATTCAATGTGATAACCACCGTTTTGAAAGGAAACAAGAAAAACAAATAGAAGGAAGACCTCGCCAATGGAAACCCTTCTCGCCCACTCCTAGAGATGAGTCTATGCCCAAACCTATGCAAATAGGTGTAACTAGGTTCTAGCCTCTAACACCACAAGAGAAACAGAGAAGAAGGGATAACAAGTTATGCCTATATTGTGGAAACCCTGTCCATATTGCAGTTAATTGTCCCAACAAGAGAATGAACTCCAGAATTCCAACTACACCCATAGAAACATGTCTTGCACCTGTCAAGTTAATCATGGCCAAGAAGACCCTTTCCCTTACAACCCTAGTAGATTGAGGAGCCTCTTCATGTTTCATCGATGAAGAATTGGTTAAGAATCATGGAATACTTGTACTTTAGAAGAACAATCAAGTAGTAGTTGAAGTAGTAGATGCTCGACCTCTAGCATCTCGGAATATAACCATGGAAACCACACCATTAAGAGTACACCTTGGTGACCATGAATCCCACATATGTTTCAATGTAATATCAAGCCTAGTACATATAGTTATCATTGGAATGCCTTGGTTAAAGAAACATAATCCAGACATTAATTGGGAAAATAATAAAATCACCCTTTGAGATTTCGAGAAGAACCTGACATATGTCAGAGCCAAAGCCTTCATACATGTAGTAAGGAAGGAACTAGCTCAAGAATCCAAGAAAGAGGATCCAGTGTAGCTACTCGATCAGTACAAAGGCTTCGAAGATGTTTTTGAAAAGAAGAATGCAGATATCCTCCGATAGCATAGAACTTATGATTGTGCCATTGAACTTCGAGAGGGAGCACAACCGCCCTTTGTACCAATCTATAAACTATCCCCAGAGGAACTTATAGAACTACACAAGAAAATTGATGAGAATCTAGCAAAGCGGTTTATCAAACACTCAAAGTCTCTAGTAGGAGCTCTTATTTTATTTGTAAAGAAGAAGGATGGGACTCTTTGGATGTGTGTAGACTATCGTGGATTGAATATAGTCACTATAAAGAAAAAATACCCTCTACCACTCATATCAAAGCTCTTGGAATGCCTTGGAAAAGCAAAATTCTTCACAAAGATTGACCTTCGAGGAGCTTACAACCTTGTAAGGATCAGAGAAGGAGATGAATGGAAGACAGTATTTCAAACAAGGTATGGCCATTTTGAATATGTAGTTATGCCATTCGGTCTCACAAATGCTTCAACTATCTTCCAACATATGATGAATGATATCTTCGAGAACACTTAGATGATTTTGTTGTAATATACCTTGACGATATCTTGATATTCTCCAAAAATCTAGAGGATCATGAATGTCATGTAAAGATAGTCCTAGAGAATCTAAGAGAAAAAGGATTATATGTGAAATTGGAGAAGTGCTCTTTCCATAAGACAGAAGTGGAATTTTTAGGGTACATTGTATTAGATAAAGGAAGTTTTATGGACCCTAAAAAGATTAAGACAATCCTTGATTGGCAACCACCTTCATGTGTTCGAGATGTACAATGTTTTCTCGGGTTTGCCAATTTCTACATGATATTCACTAGAGATTACTCCAAGATAGTGACACCTCTTACCAAGCTTACAGGGAACTCCAAATTTTCATGGACCGAAGAAGCAAAAAAAGCCTTTCAAACCTTGAAATCAGCATTCACTACTACTCCAATTCTAGTTCATCCTGATTCGAGTAAGCCCTTCTTCCTAGAGATAGATGCATCAGACTTTGCCCTAGGGACCATTTTTTCCCAATATGGAGATGCTCCAGTTGCATATCATTCAAGGAAATTTTCCCCTCAAGAAATCAATTATGAAATTCATAATAAAGAACTTCACATTTGATACCTGGCATCACCATCTAGAAGGAGCAGCTCATAAAGTTATTGTGCATACATATCACAAGAACCTAGAGTATTTTATGACCACATGCATCCTCAATAGAAGGCAATCTCGATGGAGTAACTTTCTATCCAAATTTGACTTTGTCATCACATACCATCTAGGACATCAACAATGTCAGTCAGATGCCTTGTCCATAAGATCTTACCTTGCACTAAAGAAGGATGAAGAGGCCTTTGATGAACAAGAGAGTGTATTACTCAAGGCTGAGCATCTCGAGTTAGCAGCTATCTCTTCAAGCCATCATGAGAATTCAGCCTTGAATCATTTGATCCGTGAGAATCTACCACAAGATGAATTGTTTTGTAACCTTAAGCAGAAATCTCAAGAAGGAAAAGTCCAAGAGGTAAATGAATTTCAAGAAAAGGATGGATTATTACTCCATAAGAACCTATTGTATGTCCCTCCAAGAAAGCCCGGGATCCAAGCACTTCAACAACGTCATGACAACCTTGCATTAGGACATTTTGGAGTGAATAAAACAATAGAACTCATATCAAGGGATTTTTGGTGGCCTCAAATGTCGAAGGAAGTAAAATAATATATCCGAACCTGTGACACTTGCAATAGATCTAAGGTATCCGGACATAAACATCATGGCCTCTTGCAACCTTTATCAACATGGAAAACTAGATGTATTCTCATGGTACTTGGTAGCTAGAGCTTGAAGGTGACTGGATTAATCTTGGCCAAGATGGTGAATGGACCAAATCTTTGATGCTCTAACTTTGCACAAGGCCTTGAAGTTTGCAAATTGTTTTTGAGTAACAATACTTTATCCCCAATTTGATACGATGAATTCTGAACACGATGTTGATCTGAATAGTACTTATATTGATCTTGAGATTTATGGACCTCTTCCTTGAGTTCTTTGTAAATTTCCGTCAAGTATTGGGCCTTGTCTCTGGCAGCTGGGTTCTTGACATGATTTGAGAGTTGTATATCCATCCTTGGATGTTGTCCATAATTTGCAAAGAAGGGATTTTGCTTAGTAGATGCATGAACACTATTGTCATATGCAAATTTTGCAAAGGTTAAAAGCTCAAACCAATCATTTTGATGATAGTTGTTGATGCAATAGAGACATTGCTCTAGGACTTGATTCACCCATTCTGTTTGTCCATCAGTCTATGATGATTTGTTGTGGATAGTTTGAATTGAACACCAAGAAGCTTGCAAAGACTGTTCCCAAAATCTATTTTGGAACAATATCATATTTCACCATTGAGGGGGGAGAGACCTAGTCCTTCACCATCTATCAAGATTGATGATCATGAAGAATTTGAAGTCCAGCATGTCCTAGATTCAAGAATATCATGAGGAAGATTGGAATACCTTATTCATTGGAAAGGGTATGACATCAATGATCGTACTTGGGAACTGCAGAAAACCTTCAGAGAGCACCAATCAAGGCTTGAGAATTCCATAAGAGCAATCCGCTGATGTCGAGACCAAAGAATGACCACTCCTCGTGGAACTCGTCACTTGAGGGGGAGGTGATGTCATGGACAAAGGAAACCATCCTGAACCTCAGTTTCCATGTGAATCATATATCTCATGATTGGTTCAGAATTAGGAGAAACCAATGGTTCCATTGCATTTGGAACATGCCAAAACCCTAAGATCGACTATCTATTTGCTAAATTCTAACATTCATAGGTCCTGTTCGGATTACTGACATCATTGATGATATCATCAACTTGCGACCGCCCTTGAAATCCTATATAAGGAGGCTTTGGTAACATACATACTCAGTCTTGCCAATGCTAGTCTTGAAGATCAAGGAGTCTTGATCACCAAGTAAGTAATTTCAAGTTCCTGTTCGAGTTCTAGTCTTGTCTCTTGCTCTAGCCTTGTCTAGTCTTGTATCTTGGACATCTAGCCTTGTCCTGTTGTAATCTCATAGTACGAGATCTTGTCAAGTTCTTTCTTGTATATAGTTCATCTCCCAAAAGGGAGTTCTTGTAATGGAAAGATCTTGCTACATACTTACGATCCCAGGTTGTGGGATCTCCTGTATCATCTCTAGCTGAGTTATCTATACCTATCAGTCCCGGGTTGTGGGACCTTGTATCAGCTACATATTCTTGTACTATTTTCCCTACATGGATATTATTGTAATCAGAATCATATTTCTGAAATCTTATATACTATAGTTAGAGAGCACAATCTAGTGCTCCCCTGACGTCATGTTCATTCATGTGCTCACTCTCCAACTGTTTTCGGAGGTAAACAACACGAGCCTCATTCCTTGCCTGGTATAAAGTGGTTAGTGTATCCCAAGCATCCTTAATAGTTCCGTAAGAGCGAATGAGGAATAATGGCACGTTTGATAGACAAAGCTATTAATGCATGTGCTTGAGCATCTTTTCCATCCCAACAAACTTGCTCTACAGTAGGTGCAACAAGAACCACAACACAAATAGGAACATGAAGAATATCACCATCTGCATCACCTTTAGCAACTGTGTTTGCAGATGAAATAGAACATTTTTCAACACCTTGGACAATATTCCACAGTCCTTTTGCGAGCAATACATGACGCATCATATAAGACCACAATGGGTAATTGGTACTGTCCAACTTATCCTCAATAGCCAACATGCAGAATACATCACTACTTTCAGCCATGGCCACTGACTAAAATACCTTGATGTAGAAAAATGATTGTATCTGAAAAAATTGAACATAACTACCCTAACGAGTGCTGCTAAAGCTCTAGTAGACTTTGAGATACTTATACATTCGAATAGAAACCTCAATATATCTTTGGCACAAAAAGACAAAATTCCCTGCACAAGCGCTATGATAGTGTGTCTGAGGCCGAAACAAGCTAAGATCACTATTTCAGCACTAGATAGAAAAGCTATTTTGATCTCCTAATGACCCTAAGTATGCTCACCAATTTTTTGTGTGATTTTGAGACTATGATTGAAGGAGTGTCGATGACACCCTAGATGAAGTTGCGACCTGCTCTGATACCAACTATTGGAGTTCGAGGTCTGCAGAAGCACATGAACAACACAAGGAAGAAGAAGAAGCTTCGAGTACAACACACAATATTGAATGTATTACCACTGGAATGTACAAAGATAAGTAACCCATTAGGGCAATAGGCGTATATACAAGCCAAGGAAAAAACCTCCTAAAGAGGGAAAAAAGTTCCATGGTGATCCTAGTGTGTTCATACACATCACTACCTAAATATATCAACAATGTGATAGTATTCCCTATGGGGACAGGGCTCAATTGAAGTAAAGAAACTATGTTATGAGGTAATATATTTGGTCGCCCCACTATCAAAGCACCAAACATATGAGTCTACTGCAGATATACACTGTTCATGTGAAGATGGGCCATAACTACAAAATAGTAAATGCTCATTATTCATTATGCACAAGATTAGAAAACTCTGTTTTGGGTGTAGAGGGCTCTACAACAATCATTCTAGCCTCTTTGTTCTTTGCCTCTTTTGCAGCGAGTTTTGGAAAACTCTTTATGACATGATCATTTCCTTTACATTATTTGCAAAACAATTTCTGCTTTCCTGTTTTCTTCTCATCTCTTTCATCCTTCTTTGATTGTGCAAAATTAGCAGATTTTTGCTTACTAGAAGAAGAGCTCCATTTACCTTTGCCCTTTTGACTAGCGAGGAAATCTCGATCTGCAACATGCATAATGGATCTGTTATGCCTAGAGAGATCTTCTTAGAATAGAATAGAGACTAACTCCTCAAATGTTACGGCATTTGGATTGCCTTTCATCATCAATCGAAGAGTAGAAGCAAAAATTTGATATGAATCTGGAAGACCATTCAAAACAATCTACACAAGTGAATTGTCAGGCAAGACTTCATCAACAGAAATCAAATGCTCCTTCAAATTTTTGATCTTTGTCAAAAAACTATCGATGAAATCTCCTTCATTCATGTGCTCACTCTCCAATTGTTTTTGGAGGTAAGCAACATGATCCTCATTCCTTGCCTAGTATAAAGTGGTTAGTATATCCCAAGAATCCTTTGTTGTTTTGCAAGATTGAATGTGGGAAATAATGGTATGTTTGACAAACAAGGCTATCAATGCATGTGTGTGAGAATCTCTGCTATCCCAAAGAATTTTCTTTATGGTAGGTGCATTAAGAACCGCAACATGAATAGGAACCTAAAGAATGTCACCATCTTCAACCCCATCTACATCACCTTAGCAACTTTGTTTGCAAGTGTAATAGGACGTTTTTCAATAACCTGCACAATATTCCACATTCCTTCTGCAACCAATACATGATGCATCATTTAAGCCCATAATGGGTAATTGGTAGCATCCAACTTATCCTCAACAACCAACATACATAATACATCACTACTTTTAGCCATGGCCACTGATTAAAATACCCTAATGAAGAAAATGATTGTATCTCAAAAAGTTCAACAAAACTACCTTGTCAAGTTTTGCTAAACATGTAGTAGACTTCGAGATGCTTATACTGGTGAACTGAAACCTATATATAACTTTGGCACAAAAAGATGAAATTGCCTACATAGGCATTGCAATAGTGCATTTGAATGCCAAAATGAGCTTAGATCGCGATTTTGACACCACACAACAGAGTTGTTTTGGACTCCTAAGCACCTTGAGTATGCTCACCAAATTTTGTGCAATTTTGAGATTGTGATTGGATGGGTGTTGATGACACCCGAGATGAAGCGAAAACCTTCTCTAAGACCAATTTTTGGATTTTTAGGTCTACAAAAGCATGTGAACAACACAAGCAAGAAGACGAAGAAGAAGCTTGGAGCACAACACACAATACTGAGTGTATTTCCAAGAGAATATACAAAGATAAGTTACCCGTTATGGTTTTAGGCATATATACAACCTAGGGGAAAAAACTTCCTAAAAAGGGAAAAAGGTGCCCCGGTGGTCCTAGTGTGTTCACACACATCACTACCTAAATATATCAACATGCATGTCATGGAAAGCACTTATTCTACTTCTTATCAAGTCTTAATCCTCTATGTCAACTCTATAGTTCGAATCAATGTTTTTGTATATGATTGTATGCCTCCTATCCTAGTTCCAAAGGTGTTTCCACATGTCAAAGCCCTTGTTCCATAATTGCCTCCTTGTTTGAAGGTGGAAAGACTCCTCACAATTTATCCAGTAATTGAGAACCAAATTAAGTCATTCTATTTGATGCCCATGTACCACTTCCAATCATTGGTTAATGTGCATAATGGCTTCATATTGTTCCATCCCTTCCACGACAAGTGCATTGGATCTAAACCCCTTGATTTAACTAGGAAGGGGGAGAATAGAAGCATGAGAGGATCAAGATCCCTCTAGCAAAGTAGACCATTGAGCATCAACGTCTCACAATTTTTGAAAATAATTCCGGCCCAAGAGGAGCTATTGTCATCCAAGGCTTTGATCAAGAATTTAGCAGCCAATTTGTTGGCAAGAGCCTCAAGGTCGAGAATACCCAAATCACTAGTGTCCCTTGGGCTAGATCAGATCTCCCCCTTGATCCTCGGCACACCTCTCCTATTGAGGTCTCCCTTCTAAAGGAAATTTCTACATGTTCTTCAAGCTTAAAAAGATCCTTGTCAGAAGGTCTCCAAGAAACTAGGAAAAACATAATAGAGGAAATGAGAAAATTTTTAATCACCATTGCCTAACCAGCCATATAAAGTTGCATACCCTTCTAGCAATTAAGGTTTTTTTCCAGCTTGATCAACACCTTATCCCATCTTAAGAAAAATCAAATCCCATAGGGATACCAAGAAGCTGAAAATTTTGATTCCCCAAGAGCTCTTTACATCCTTGATCCAACATGAGCTGTGGTGGTGGACTCATAAGAGACGTATAGGCTATTTTAAAGTGATTTATTATGGAACCAGAAGCTTCAAAAAATGTGTAAAGGCATTGCCAAAATATGTTAACACATTGAGTGTCATTTTGCACAAATGTATTAGCATCATCAACAAAAAGTCAGAAGATTTGGTCTTGGTGGTGCCAAAGTGCCAAGCCCTGAATGCACCCCATTTGAGATTGGTGGGCAACCAGACAATTGAGCTCATTTGACACAATGGAAAGTAGTACAGGGCAAACATGCAACCTTTCCTAATATATCACCTCAAATGGATTGCAAGAGAGAGCTGATCATTAATGTTAATCCAAGTTGAGGCATTGCCCATCAGTGTGGAAACCATCTTAATGAATCTAGGACCAAAGGAAACAACCTTTAGGGATTATAAGATGAAGTCCCACTCCATTCTATTGTAAGCTTTGTCAAGGTCTATCTTAATTAAGAGAGAGTGTTGGAAGGACTCCTTGACATAATTAATTCCTTCCCAAAGATCTATGATGGCCTCAAGAACTGATTTGCCCTTAATGAAGTCGTTTTGGTCTCCACTAAACAAAAAACAAAGATCTTTCATAATTCTATTCACAAGGCCCTTGGAAAAAATCTTGTATCATGTCTAGAGCATAGTGATCAACTACGAGTTCTCAATTCTATTCTTACTATCTTTTTTGTGAATCACCTTATTCACTCCCCTATTTAGGGAATTCCACAAAATCTCCATAGTTGAGTGCCTCCCTCCACATTAGCCCCAAGGGGCTCACCATAACGTCTTTGAAAGACTTGAAGAATTCATTAATGACACTGTCTAAACTTGAGCTCTTGCCTTAAGGCAAAATGCCAATAGCATCAAAGATTTCTTGGCCAAAAATTGGAGACTCAAGTATGCATAGTTTCCCTCGGGTTTTTTCAGTTCTGACACCCAAAATGGTTGCCATGTAGTCCCTTATATCTGGCATGAGGGGAGAAGAGGTTCCAAATAGCCAATTGAGGTGATTCACTATCAATGTACAATTGGCCTCTTCTAAATGGCACTCATACCATAAATAAAAAGAGAACTAATTTTTTTTGCCCATACTCTTCTCAACCAAGTACAACTTGGAAAGATAAAGACAAATATAGGAAAAACATAAGATAGAATATAGACTTAAACATACTTTCTCAACTATTAAGGTTGATCATGCCCTTCTAATCAAGATCACATGTCTTTATCTACACCTATCCAAGCAACACAAAAATACAAAAACAAGATGATATGGTTTAAGATGAATAGTTGAGTGATGAAGTAGTGTCATCATCCACTCCACCAATGTCATCTTGAACATCTTCTTTTGCTACCTTCTTTGTCATATTTCTTTTTGAAACAAAATTCGGTTTTATGTCTCTCTCCACCACAAATTTTGCATGGGTTAATAATAAAGCAATCTACCTCTTTGTAATTTGTTTTATTAGAATGATTGAATTTCTTAAATTTCTTTACGTTTGTTGTATATTAACTTCCATTATGGTTTTCTTCAACCTATCCCTCCTTTTGGATTGTTGCCATTACTCATCAAGATTTGGCTTTGTCTTGTTCTATAGAATAGTGACAATCATACTATATGTGGGAGCTAAAATCTTCAAAAAAGCTACTACTAGAATTTCCTCCAAAATAGGATTTTTCATCTCGACCAATTGAGATAAACAACTTTTAAACTTATTCAAATGCTCTACCACTAGTTGAGTCCTTCATTTCTAATTGGAAGAAGGATATAAGAAGTGATATAAGTGATTACTATGTCCTCATGCCAAATAGTCCTTCTAGATTTAAACATGCTTCTCCTACAGTTTTAAAGCTTGAAAGATGATGGATGAATTCATTATTTAGGCTCATATCTGTAGTCCACAAAGCTTTTCTATTTGTAGATAAAGATTCTCCGCTTGGTCCTTGATATGTACGTAAAGTAGTAGTCCCTCCTACTTGTGTAGCCCCTCTTCTTGGGTACTTCTTGCTCCACCAGATATGAAGATGCAAAAGCACTTTGAGCTTGTTGAACTTGGTTCAAATAATGATCTTGTGCAGTGGTTGTGAATAATCCAATATCTCCAAGTTCAAGTCTTTTAACTTTAGCTTCAAGTTCATCCCATAGGTCAATTATCATGAGATAATATTGGAGCTTTGTTTACCAAGTGTGAAAGTTATCACCCTTGAACCTATCTACCACATGGAGTTCATTGCCATATCTCTATCTTAAGCAAGTATATGTGCTCAAGAATAGTCTCTTAAAAACTGTCAAACACTTGCTCTCATACAATTGGTGATTTTTAAATCCCACAATCAATGTGTGTGTGTGTGAGAGAGAGAGAGAGAGTATATAGAGAGAAGATAGACAAGCAATAGAGACAATGTACATAAGAGATTGGAAAAGGAGCAAAATAAACTCCAAATTAAAACCTTAAAATTACAAGAATATGCTTCCAAAGTCCTCAAGCACTCTAAGTGTTGGATGAGCAATAAGTTTTGAACAAAAAGATGAAATCATGTGTCACATATCTATTCTATATATACTTGTTTCCAACTCTTGAAAAGCACTAGGAAAAATTACCAAAAAAAGCCCAAAAGAAGCCTCCTAGAATTTTTTTAATAAAAAATCACAGAGGTAGCTTTTTGGGATTAATTTTTATTTTTTAATTTATGTTCGAGTTAAATATGGGCCTTTGGACTAAAATAATAAGATTTTGACAAGTTTCAAATCAATTTTGACTTTTTATATGTGTTTTTTACTTTTCTTCTAAAATTAGGGTTTGCCATTTGACGTAGCCAAAGTCCTCCAAATTTATCATATCATGTGTCATTGGATAGCTCTTGAGTAGAACTTTTGAAATAGTTAATAAAAGAAACCACATATTTTGACCGAATTTGACCTCCTATTGACTTGACTTTGACCTTGGAAAATTTGCATATATGAATTCACCCTCTTGTGGAAGGTTCATTTCTATTAGAACCAAGGGGCTATCCTAATCTCTGCCACCTTATAAAACATAAGAAAAGTGGGGTAATGGTAAGAAATAATGACATCCATGTATTGTGTGAGAGAGGGGAGCCCCCGAACATCAATCATGCTCTAGGAGACATATCCTGTGTTGAGCTACACCTTGTGTAAATCATCACCAGATTGAAGCTTCGACCAAGAAAAGTTTGTGAATCATTGACCTGCACTAGATCCTGGCAACTTCAGCTTATCCCATACAACTTTCTCCGCCCCTCAATCAAGGGTAAATGCTATATAAAAATTGGGAGTGAGATCATAGAGAACCATTCATTTCTCTTATCACTCCTAAAAGCTTTCTCTTAAATCATTCTTTAATTTTCTATTCAAGTTAATTACTTCAACAAGTAGGGATTGTTGCAAAGAAATGGTCCCCAAAAACCTCATTATATTCTTTTTCGTGCCTTTCCAAAGTTAAAAAGTAGAACATATAACCAAGTTCATTAGTCTTTCATTCGCATAAAGCACACTATGAGGTTTAACTATGTCATTAAATAGTCCTCATATTAGTCCATGTTCGTTTGTATTTTGTTTTACATGGCAAGATTGAGTTTTTGTTTCCTTTTAGTAGGTGCCATAACCCTTGGAATTTGATGTTTGATGTTTCCGTCTCAATCTTCCATAGATCCTTTTCCTACTTTGATCCCCTTTTTATGTGGTGAAATTAATCTTGGACTCTAAGGCTGTGCAAAATATGGGCACTTCTAGAATGTCTTGATGCATTCTTACTCATTCTTTATTAAGCTATTAATGTGTCCCCATATCCCCCCACAAATTAGCGATGATGCTATTCTTCAAGTACATGTGTTGTGGACCACCAATATCACCAATTCACTCTCATTCAAGATTATGATCTTTATGCATGAAATGTGCATATATTCTATTGACTGCTCCCTTTAGCTCTACGTGGAGACATATGAAACTCGTATAGCTTTTTTCAATTCCTCAACATGCAAACCCTTCCTTTCATGTATTTCATTTGACTTCTTAAATATACATAGATAGCTACTCGCTGTATGCGTGTAATAACTGTTGAAACGCAAAACGCAAAAAGAAAAAAAAAAAGCACGGATAGCTTAGCTGTGTGTGTGTCCGCGCGCGCAAGGGGGCGATGCCTACGACTATATCTATATAAAGAGTGCATCGGAAGCATCATCAGTGACTTCAGTACGCAAACAGTGTCTTTTGAGAGGCGCTGTTCCTTCGAGAACCGCTCTCGCGCATACAGACAGAGAGGGAGAGCGAGGGATCAGGATGCCGGTATTCAGGACGGATGGGTTCGAGGGCACATCGGTGAAGTTTAGCCCTTTCATTGAATCAAGGCTGGCAGTGTCCACAGGTCAGAACTTTACCGTGTTGGGCAATGGCAGGCAGTATGTCCTTGAGCTCTCGCCCCGTGGCATCCTTCAAGTATGCTTCTTTGACACGAACGATGTCCTCTATGATTGCTGTTGGGCTGAATGCAACGAGAACCTGCTGCTATCTGCATGCGCCAATGGCAGCCTTAAAATGTGGGATATAGCCCGTCCACCAGCGGCGAATCCAATTTCATCCCTTGAAGAGCATGCATGTGAGGCCCAATCTGTCGATTGGAATCCTGTGCGTAAAGACTCCTTTCTCAGTGCTTCATGGGATTGCACTGTTAAATTATGGTCTATGGAACGTCCTGTTTCCTTACGCACATTCGTTGAGCACACTGCACATGTATATACATCTACTTGGAATCCACAGCATGCTGATGTCTTTGCGTCATCATCTGCTGACCGCACTGTTAGGTGCTGGGATGTGCGTAATGCTAATTCGATTCTTGTCATCCCTGCACACAAAGATGAAATTGTTGGCTGCGATTGGAACAAGTACAATAATTCCTTACTTGTAACTGGCTCCATTGACCAAACCATCTGTGTATGGGATGTGCGAAACCATGCTGTTCCAGTCACTGTCCTTCAAGGTCACTCCAAGGGCGTTCGGAGGGTCAAGTTTTCTCCTTTCCACGAGAATATCATTGGTTCGTGTGCATATGACATGACGGTATGCATGTGGGATATCAGCATTCAAGATTCCTTGCTTGCGAGGTATGATCATCATACAGAATTTCCATTTGGATTTGACATGAGCATACATGAAGACAATCTTCTTGCCAGTGCTGGATTAGATGATTGTGTTTATGTTTGGCCCCATGGGTTTGATCCTAGGGCATGATTGCATTTTCTCGAGCTGTCATTCAATACTCACGTGTAAATTGTAATGCAAGGATGTGTAAGTCATATGAACCACACAGAACTTTCAGTTAAGCAATTCAGCATTATGCGGATATCCATGGATGAATTAATGTTTCACATAGTCGAGTGTGTGCATAGCAGTTGCTCTGTTTCTCTGTATCCTGATGTGGGCTGATGAATGCCTTGGCAATTCTTGCTGAAGCTTTTGCTTGTGATTGCACAAGCTCAGAATATCATAATCTCAGAGTGTCATATTTCATGGAGTACTGAATTCATATTCCAGTCCAGGATTATGTCATTTTATTTGTGGCATCATTATTCTTAATGAAGACATGTGGGCAAGATTGTAATGGCACAATGCTTTTAACAGTTTCTCTGGTGTCAAGTCCTTTACATGGCATCTGAGAATATGTGGTCATGAAGGATAGGATGTTTGAGTGGAACTGGAAATGGATATTACAGAAAAATAAGGATTCTCTATTTGATGTCACCATGATGTATAGTTTTTATTTATCTTTTGTTGGGAAATGTTTGTTCCTAAATCTTTTTCACAGCTTTCACTGCAATGAGATTTTTTGTGGAGGGCTTGAAAATTCATTCTGAATACCGTGTAAGTATGGCTGTTTTGCACATTTCTTCCTCGCTCATTATGTATAGTTTTTTGAAAGACAATTATAGAGGCTTTGATAAATTCACTTTTTCCATTCGTGCTAGAAGCTCTCAACTTGTCTATGTTTTCTTTTATTTTAGTATTTCACAATCTGGGTGTGTACTCCTAAGCAACGGAAAGTAAATCTCCATCTCACATAAGAAAACTTTGATCGAGAATGGAGTAAATGAATGTTTACCTAGAGCCAAAGGGTCAAGAGTGACGAGTCCAAGTGCTTTATATGAGGAATGTCTCACAAACGGGCCCATCGGTCCTATTGATAGATTCAAATTAGGAGGTAGCCAAGTTCACATTGGGCTCTCGGTTCACACTTTGATTGGACACTTTAACTACATGTACCCATCCAGATGTCCTTATTTTGTGATGTAACATTTCCCTCTCATTTCTAAATTCTTGTTGCTGTCCTAAGTAATTTCCTTGGGTGAAAAACCAAGAATTCAATCCCTTGACAAGCTGACATACTCCCAAGTCAAAATGGACTCCATTGATCACATACTCAGGATTAAAACCCCTTCGTGACTTCCTTCCCTTCCGTCTTGAACCAAGTCAGACTTTAGTGGAGCACGTTGCATAATGTCTTCCAATCTCATCTCCCCTCTAAAGTTATCACAAAAAATCATCATGAACCCCTTCCTGACTTCCTTCCCTTTGGTCTTGAACCAAGTCAGACTCTAGTGGAGCACATTGCGTAATGTCTTCCAAACTCATATCTCCTTTGAAGTTATCACAAAATCATCCTGACTGAGTTGTCATGCAAGGCAAATTCCATGGACCCATGATGCTTGCCAAAGTCGGAAAACAAAGGCAACTTCCATGGAACCACATGATGCCTTCCCAAGCCGCCAAACAAGCAACTACAATGGGAATAGGATCCTTGTCCAAGCCACCATTTTGTCAATAATCGTGGAACGAGGATATCAGTGATTCCTCAGGGTAGTTCCGACTTGCAAGACACACCAATTACCTTCTTTGTGATCAAATATGGATCATCACCAAAAGGATAACATCATGCATTGGGGTTCTAATCGTCTCAGGATCTCGGGTTACCCTAAGGTACACTCTCGTACCCCACCAAGTCCATGCGGTTTGTGTACAGTGTGAATAATATAGAGAACAATGAAAGAGGCCTCAAAGAGCTATGTGATGATGTACTCTTGGTTGCACCAAACACCAAGGCGGCGAGCTTTTGTGTCAAGAGAAAGAAAGTAAAGAGAGAAACTTGTATGAAAATTTGGAGAAGAAGATGAAGCTTAAGTTGTAGATATTCTATTCAAGTTATGTGGTTTTGAGACAAAGTTATATTGATAAGCGTTTTTTAGGTCATTTTGGGAATGATCACACATGACCAATGACTAAAAATCATAACAATAATGTACATGCCTATAAGTCCTCAATTTTGGGTTCAAAAAATATAGTAAAAATATATTTGGAAAGCTTTGAAGAAAGCTCCTTTAAGCTAAGTAATTCCCACCATCTGAATACATAGCTGATATTGTGCTTTGGATAGGCACTTTGTAAGAGGGATTCTATGAAGTATTGACCTTGATTAAAGTGATCATGCCATCCTTTAACACCTTTCTAATGAAGTGGTATCTCACATCAATATGCTTTGTGGAGCATGGAACATATGACACTTTGGCTAAACCAAGAATGGGTGCCTTGTCATGGAGGCATGGAATTTGGAGCATCAATATGCTTTGTGGAGCATGGAACATATGACACTTTGGCTAAACCAAGAATGGGTGCCTTGTCATGCAAACCATACTCGTAACTCATTGCATAGACATGCTCACCATATGGCTTCTTTAGAAGCTTTTGTGGTTGAAATATATTCAGCCTTTGTAGTAGATAGTGCTACTATATGTTGAAGTCTAGAGCACCATGAAATAGCACCTCCCACATGAGTGTGTACATATTCACTTTTGGATTTACGTGTATCCACATCACTTTCAATGTCCGAATCACAAGATTCTTTGGAAATGACCCTTCTCACAGCATATGCACTTGCTTTTGGTCCCTTTCATATACCTCAAGCTAGATTTGATTGCCTTTGAATGAGCTTTGTTAGGATTAGTCATAAATTTACTAGCAACCCCCATTGCATGGGCAATGTCTGGCCGAGTGGGATCCATGGCATACATAAGTGAATTGCAATTTGTTGCGTATGGAACACTTCTCATGTAGCTGGCTTCATCATCATCTTTGAGACAATCATCCTCGGA
Source organism: Ceratopteris richardii (assembly GCA_020310875.1). Lineage (NCBI taxonomy): Eukaryota > Viridiplantae > Streptophyta > Polypodiopsida > Polypodiales > Pteridaceae > Ceratopteris > Ceratopteris richardii. The sequence goes on along the minus strand of CM035427.1, from coordinate 89,656,121 downwards.
AAGTTGAACATGTGGCTGCAATGGCACTCCAAGGGGCTTAGCATTAGCCACATTAATGTTGGTTTTTGAGACCTACAATCAATATAGAGACAAAGTAGAGAGAGAGAGAGAGAGAGAGAGAGAGAGAGAGAGAGAGAGAGAGAGAGAGAGAGAGAGAGAGAGAGAGAGAGAGAGAGAGAGAGAGAGAGAGAGAGAGAGAGAGAGAGAGAGAGAGGGAGGGAGGGAGGGAGGGAGGGAGGGAGGGAGGGAGGGAGGGAGGGAGGGAGGGAGGGAGGGAGGGAGGGAGAGAGAGAGAGAGAGAGTAGAGACAATCCTAGATGTGGTAAAGGAGTCAATGCTCCAACAAAATTCACTAATAAAATACGAAGAACTTACAAGTTGAAAGCATCAAGTGCGCAAGGAGACTCTAACTTATGAAGTTATGGTACAACAATGATGGTCATAGCCCGAATTCTTGGTCTTTATATAGAGATCTTGAACCAAGCCAAACTCCCATGAAAAATCTCCACAAAAAGCTATTGATTGAATTCCCTTTTTTTTTCATGGAAAAAAGCGAGAGATTCCTTTTCGAAGTTTTTTAGTTATTTATTAATTTATTTTCATGGTTGAATACTTACCTTTGGATCAGATTAAGGAGATATTGCCAATTGTCACCTTGATTTTGACTGAAATTAAATGCTATGATTTTTTTTTTAGAAATCAGGGTTTTCTTTATTTCTTTCAATTCTTTGCCAAATACCCAAGTGTTATACATGGTTGGACAGCTCTTGAATAGTGCTTCCTAAATCTACAACAAAATGTTTTGCATGGTTGGACAGCTCTTGAAGAGTGCTTCCTAAATTTGCAACAAAATGTTTTGCACGATTGATCATTTTTGGTCATATGCTAACCAGCTTTGACTTTGACTTTTTCGAGTTTTTCTCTGGTCTTTGCACCTCCCTTGTGGAAGGTTGCTATTTCTAACAATCCCTCCTAACTTGACACAAGGGGCATATGCTAGGTAGGTATTTTGTTAGTTGACATTTTGTTTTGGTTAGGTACATGTATAGTTATATTTATACATAGTGTTGTGTCATCATTCATGCAAGTGTCCACATGGCACAAACACACACACACAAGGACCTTAAAGGAAGAAGGAAGACTCTTGAGAAGTATTGCTATAGCAATCTCCTTTGATATAGGATGGTTCATCCTTGGTAATTGAGTTAGATAGCTCTTGAACTTATTTATGGGCTAAATGTTCCCTCCAACTTTATCCAAGATTCCCTTGCACCCTTGATACTTGCAAGGTGATGGCTGTATTCATTGCTTAAACTCATACCTATAGTGGACAAAGCCTTTATATTTTTGGATATAGGTGCCACATCAGGTCCTTGTATTGCAATTGAGGTTGTAGCCCCTCTTGGAGTTGTATGAAGTGTTGCCTCTCTTGTTTGGGGACTCCTTGCTCCATCGATTGATGATGATGATGATGATGATGATGATGATGATGATGATGATGAGGATGATGAGGTAGCACTTTGAGCTTGCTGGGTTTGTGCATCATAAAATTCTTCTACAATTGTTGTGTACCAACCGATTCCTCCTCCTTCTAAACACTTCATTTTTGTTTCAACTTCATCCCATAGATCAGTAATCATGAGATAGTATGGAAGACAGGTTTGCCAAGTGTGGAAGTTGCTTCCATTGATGAGATCAATTCCTACCATGGAGGAGGATTTCATATCTCTACGATGTATTAACTTAAAGCAAGAATGCTTAAGCTACTCTCTTACATACTCTTACAAATCTACTGTGATACCAATTGTTGGTTTGTAGAGCTACAATCAATATAGAGACAAAGGGGAGAGAGAGAGAGAGAGAGAGAGAGAGAGAGAGAGAGAGAGAGAGAGAGAGAGAGAGAGAGAGAGAGAGAGAGAGAGAGAGAGAGAGAGAGAGAGAGAGAGAGAGAGAGAGAGAGAGAGATGGCAAAAGAGTCAATGCTCCAACAAAATTCACTACCAAGAACTTACAAGTTGAAAGCTTCAAGTGCTCAAGGAGACTCTAGCTCATGAATCTATTGTACAACAATGATGATCATAGCCAAACTCCTTTGTCTTTATATAGAGATCTTGAACCAAACCAAACTCCTAAAAAATTCCCACAAAAAGGCTATGGGCTGTACTCAAGTTTTTTTTCCCCCAAAAAGCGGGACATTGCTTTTTGGAGTTTCTTTAAATTCTTTTTGATTTATTTTTGTGGTTGAATACTGACCTTTGGATCAAATTAAGAAGATTATTGCCAAGTCACCTTGGTTTCGACTTTAATTAATCGCATATATGCAATAAAATTTTCTACGCATGTTTGACCTTTTCTGATCATATGTTGACTAGCTTTGACTTTGTCATTCCTGAATTTTTCTTTGATCTTTGGCACCTCCATGGTGGAAGGTTGCTATTTCTAACAATTAAATCTGTGCGACATTTTTTCAATGTGCTTTTCTTGGGATAAATGCAAAATATGCTGTTGCCTATCTGTTTTTATTCATACCAAGTATATGCTTAGCCCAAGGTCTTTCATTGAAAATGCAGAGTTCAGCTGCTGTTTTATAGCATTTAAAGTGCTCTTTTTCTTCCCAGCCAGCAGCATATCATTTACATACAACACAAGAATGATTGGGCTTCCATCGTCATCCTTTTTGGTGCACAAACAATGGTCAGCATGGCTACTTTTGAATCCATGTTTGAGCATAAGTGCATCAAATTTCTTGTAGCATTGCGTGGGGGCTTGTTTCAACCCATATATACTCCTTTCAATTTACATACGAGATGGTCTTTTCCTGGAATGGCATATCCTTCTAGCTGTTTCATATACAGCTCTTCATCTTAATCACCGTGCAAAAAGGCTGTTTTAACATCTATTTCAAATGACTCCAAATCTAAGGCAGCTGTGAGAGCAAATAACACATGTAATGTGGTCATTTTAACCACCAGAGATAACACTTCTTGGAAATCAATGCCCCTTTCTAGGCATATTGCTTAGCAACCAGCCTTGCCTTATACTTGGGTTTAACATCCATAGTCTTGATTTTGTATACCCAATGCCCACATGTTAGGAATGGCTGTCCTGCCTTTGGACAACTCAACCAAGTCCCAAGTATCATTTACATGCAAGGCCTTCATCTCTTCTTTCATGGCTAACTCCCATTTGTTCTTGTTCTACATAGCTTTGCCTCTTTATAAGTGAGAGGCTCACCCTCATTTGATAACAACCAAAGATGTGTAAGTTGGTTTGTTAGACCAAACCTCTTCGAGGATGCCACCTTTTAGGAACGTGTGAGGGGATATATTGTAAACATGAACTGCAGTTTTGAGAGCCTCTCCCCAAAATCCATGAGGGAGATTAGCTCTGGACAGCATGCATCTCACCCTTTCATATAAAGTCTTGTTATACCTTTCAGCCACAATGTTTGAAGAGGGGCTGTATGGGACTGTTAGCTCCCTCTTACTGCCAAGCTTTTTATAGAATTTATTGAATTCAGCACTTGTGTACTTATGTCCATTATCCATGCCTAAGCATTTTAGCTTTCTACCTATTTGGGTGGTCACAAATGCATGGAATTTCTTAAATGCAGCAAAGGTTTCGTCCCTAGATTTAAGCAAATAAACTCAAAGCTTTCTAGAGAATGATCAACAAAAGAAACAAAGTAAAGAGCACCCCCCATGGATTTGGTGGGCATGCTACAAACACCATAGTGAACAAGATCAAGCGCATTAGACTTACGAGAGGCACCAGCGTATTAGGAATTCTTTACTCGCTTCCCATATTGATATTCGTTACAAAAGTCAAGTTTTGGGCCGCTAGCATCAAACTTGTCAAAGATTACATAATTTGTCAAGGTCTATTTGGCTCATATGGCTAAGCCTTTTATGCCAGTGAGAATTAATCTCAGCCAAAGCAAACAATATGCCCTGCAAGGCTTTTTTCCGTGCAAGCAGTAAAGTGTATCTTTCTTAGTGCCTTTGACAATCTCCTGAACCTTTCATGAGAGCTTCCATGGTCCCTTTTCAATGAGGGTACTCTATCCATTGATATCCAACCGCCCAATAGAAAGCAAGCGTTTCTTGGTACCAGGAACTATCTCACATCATGCAAAATCAGCGCATTTGTGCCATCCACAAAAAGATGCATTGTACCAATACCTTTAGGCTTTAATAGAACATGCATGATCGTTCCCAAGGTATACATTGCCACCGTTTCTTACATGAAATGTAAAGAAACGCTCCTTTATAGGAGTCACATGAAATGATGCATCTGAATCCACTATCCAAGTCTTGAGATAATACATCATTTATTGTAAACAAGGCATCAATTAGATCACTCTTGATGATTTGCGTATCCTATGAGAAGCATCATATACATGTGCATCATTTGCTATCATGGTAGCACATAAGATGTCCTCTATGATTGACAACTCGTCAATGACCACACTAGGTTCCACATTGGTCTTCTTGTTGTCCGCAGAACAATCTTGTGCATCTGTCTTGCTTTCCTTCTTCTTCTTGTCATTGTTGTGCTCATTCTTTCTAACTTTGCTTTGTGGTACTTGCACTTTGGTTTCTTGTGACCTTTTCTACCGCATCGGTAGCAAGTCACTTCTCTTTTACCTTTGCTTGTACTCCGATTTTTTTGCATGCTTCCTGCTTTCTTCTTTGTTCTACCTCTTATCATGTTGGCTGAACTGTTTCCCTCTCCACTAGCTTTCCTTTTGATCTCCTTCGTTGAGGATAAAACCCCTTGCACCATCAAATGTGTGATTGGTGTTGTTGGACAATGATACCAACCAGAGTCTCCCAAGACTCTATCAATATTATCAACAAAAAAGCGCTTTCAGCTTATCATCAAAAGTTGGTAGATCTGAATCTTGGAGTTGAGAGAAGGTACCTATTAGGTAGAGATACTGGTAGAAGTTAGTGGCTTGCAGAATTTTTTAGTTTTCTCAGAAGCTGAATATTTTTGGATGCTTTGAAAATACTCTCTGTTCTCTTCTAATTGGGCTATTGAACATCAAAAATGGAGTTCAGAAGAGTGAGAAATGGCCAAAACTATTGGCATATACATAGATGACCTCTAAGAGGAGCTGGGTGAAGATGGTGTAAGGGAGGTTTTGAAGTGCCCATATTCTCCTCTGCAAGCATATCCTATTTTGTACATATGGGATTTCCCCCAAGAAACTTTCTCCTACACTCCTTTTCTCTCTCCCAAAATGGAGATCTTGTAGGAATTAAAAAAACTGTCAATACCTGGAAATCGTGCTGTCCCTCCCTCCAACACTCGTGCAGATGAATGAGGAGAGCGCACAAAGCGATGTATTATCCTATATAGCATGGTGCAGTGCCTATTTCGGAGTGTAAAGACAATGGGGAAGCAAATCAGGGATCACCTTGGAGGGAGAAATGTGGTGGCTTCAGCCAGATGGGCACCTCCTAACAACCATGCACATGGTGTTGCTGTGTTCATACTTGTGCAGACCTGAGTCCTTTGCATGCCCATTGGATCCCTTTGTGCTATGTTGTCTCCGATACCAGTGAAACATACATTCCCGACAAGATCCTCCATTTTTGCTGCAGAAAACACATGGCTGAACTTGATGATGAACCCCTGCACATCGGCATCTTTGGCGCACACAGAGATTGCCTATGGACTTGCAACTCAGACACGTTACCCACGAGATATCTACCTGATTCATAAGTAGTCTTCTTTCTACTCTCCATATGGGTACTATATGTTGTAAGGTGCCTAGTCTATGACAGTATCTTTAAAGACTAGTGTAACAACTTTTTAATAGGTTTACACAGTATGGGGATGGTAAGTAGTGTGAAGAACTAAATCAAGGTATAAGTTTGCAGAGGGAGGAAGTCCAATGAGAAATGTAGGTTGATTCTAGACGCCAAGCTGTTTTGCAACATGCAGTAGTGCAGGTTTGATACTCCAGGATTTCTACGCTAGTCTTAGTTTTTGATGTGGGAATGATTATTGAGCTTTATTATTATTTCTTGTGATACAACTCTTATTCATTTATTCCTGGTATTGATCCAAGGAGACCCATCTTCTTTTGGTTCCTGGGAGCAATTATCTGTTTTCCCGAACAATGAGGGATGGCACAAAAGATTGATTAATGGATCCAAATTTCTCTTGCATGTTTCTAATTTGTGATGCTAGAACGATTAATTGAACTTGTTTACAGCTTCATGTGTTACACCACACAGGATGAAAGTGTGATGAGAAGCACCTTCATTTTTGGTACCGACCCAAGGATAGCCATTTGATGTATCGTTGCACAATGCTGGTTATTAGTAGCAAGTACTTGTTGTCTCTGAATCACTGTGCTCTGACTAGTGATTTTGTCTTAAGAAAAATTCAGAGAATTAAAGCACACTGAAGTGGAGATTAAACCTTTCTAGTGTGTGTTTCCCACATTGAGAGACTTGATGCATAGGCCAACTTCATTGGTGGCCTAATTATGATTATTTTATTCATATCACTGGAACATGTGTATGCTTTGTCTGTCGTAGGACCTATTAAAGGGGAATGGATCATTGCTTTGTTAAACTGGGACATCTATCATCGTTACTGATGATGTAAAATATGAGTCTCCCCCACCAAAAGAAAAAAAGAAAAAAAGTAAAAAGGAAAAATGCAATTCTACCCCCTCCCTTTTCCAAGCAGTAATATCCAACAAATGAAAATGGGATTGTACTAACATATTAATTTGCGACATTTGTTAGCCACACATTTAAAGGATAGGCAACCATTTCGCTAGCATGAAAATGCACATATTTGTTATCTTTTGGTTACGAAGTCTCAGTTTTCACGAATCAAATACTATGACAAGAAAGACCATAAATGTAGCTCATTACAATTTCATTGCCTTGAAAGCTTCATGTAACTGCTGTCTATGTTCAGCATTTTGTGTGTGTATGAAAACACTATGCCATGGTTGTTTCAGTCACAAAGCAGTGTTGTGATGATAGAATCATATCGGTGCTGATTGATCTACAGTATGTGATTGCTCTCTCACACACACAGGGAGGCGGGAAGGGGAGAGGGGGGGCGAGAGAGAGAGAGAGAGAGAGAGAGAGAGAGAGAGAGAGAGAGAGAGAGAGAGAGAGAGAGAGAGAGAGAGAGAGAGAGAGAGAGAGAGAGAGAGAGAGAGAGAGAGAGAGAGAGAGAGAGAGAGAGAGAGAGAGAGAGAGAGAGAGAGAGAGAGAGAGAGAGAGAAAGAAAAGAAAGAAAGAAAGTGTTTTTACGTCTATTAGGAGGCCGAACTCGGCCTATGAGACAAATCGATGTACATGGGTGTATCTTCTGTCAATCAGAAAAGATAAAAGTGCTGAAAAGAAACTGGTTAAGCTGATATAGATCTCCGTAGTATGCATGTGGGGATACCCATGAAAATGGTGGGGGGTGTATGGAGTGCGATATCTATGATAGTCTATATGCAAAAGGGTAGTACAACAACCATGAGAATGCATCTAAGACGACTACTAGCTCCATCCTGTGCTAGTGGGTGGGTGTAATATGTGATACATAGGTGGAGGTGGAGTCAGGGCCACCCTGATGGCTGCAACGGGATCGGCCATCATCTGGGATCGTCTCTCCTCCATGGCGCGATGGTCACAAGCCTGGATCTCCGCAATCTGGTGTCGGTGAAGTCTCGGGGCCCGATATCCTATAGCACGGGGTCGTCTCCTAGCTCGAGATATCTGAGCCTGCTGAAGAGTCACCCCGCTCGGTGTGTGGGCTGAGGGGGGGAGGGCTGCAGCACGTCGTGGAATAAAGAAGTCAGTGAGCTGACTCTGTCTCCCTCCTGTATGGAGTGCTACAGTAGGCTGGAGTAGGGAATCTCTGTGACTCTGTATCTCTAGTAAGAATCGCCCGAGCTGTCGCTGGTCTCTAGAGTCCATGATCTCTCGGAGGGTGGGCTTCCCTGCAAACAGAGTCTCGTATCTGCCTCTGATGCCATCATATGCGCTACATCTGCATACAAAGTGCTCATCCTCCATCTCTACTCTGCATACTCTGCATATCCGCTCCTCTCTGGGAATGTCTGCGGCTCTGCCCGTCTCAATCTCGAGTCGGTGTGATGAGAATCGCTACCCTCGAGCTATGAGGCATGTGAGTATCCATGTAGCGTGGTCGCTGGATGAAACCGTCAGCTAGTATGTCTATGAACTGGTCTCGATAGTGCGATAGTCTCGATCCCATGTGTGGTGTGTGCCATGTCTGACTAATGTAGAGCTGCCAGAGATCCTGTCTGAGCACAACATTCCTCTCACGACGAGAGAGGTGGATGTGAGGTGAGTCTGGGTCATACTGAAAAGGCGGCAATCTGTCCATATCAAGTCCATGACTATCAAACCAGACTCTAACCTGAGTGTACCAAGCTCTCTCATATCCTGACTCTGATATCTGTATAGATGCCTCAAGAGCTCTGTGTGTGAGTCTATCTGTAGGGAGGTCCCTAATCCTCTGAATAAAGCAGATAGTCTGGAATAGTGCCTCTACTGCCATGGGTGGTGCAGCTAGCTCTGCCCTGATGATGTCATGTGGCACCGACTGTTTCCCACGAAATAATCGCGAGATCATACGTACCTGTGGCCTCTCGATCGCACTCCACTGGGTGACTGTGAGACCTGGGGCCCAAACCGTCGCAGCATACATCATAGCTGGTCTGACCAGTGTGTCAAATAGCCAGCCCTTCGTGCGGGGCTCCTGGAAGTGTGCTTGGTGACATCTCCGCTCTAACATGGCTAAAGCTGCATATCCGCGTGTGAGTCTATCGGTGGCTGCCTGTCTCATGCTGAAGGGGCCAGGCAAGCTCGTGAATGTGACTCCGAGATAGACATAGGAAGTGACCACCTCAATCTGTCCACCACCAGCTCTGAATCCTGCTCCATTCCTCACCATGGGGGAGGTGTGGAAGATCATGAATTGGTCTTGCCAAGGTTTACTGTCAAGCCCCTCTGTGTACAAAACTCATCCAGGGCCTCAAGGTGGCGTTGTAATCCCTCGGGTGACTCTGAAATCAAGACAATGTCATCGGCATATAATAAAATGTGGACATGTGTACCTGCGAGGTCTGCACCCTCTCCTCCAGCTCGGAGAATGTAGTCCTCAATCTCGTCAATGTAGAGACCAAATAGAGTGGGAGAGAGTGGGCAGCCTTGCTTAACACCGATGGTGCTAGCAATGGCCTCAGACATACCTCCTGGACACCGTACCCTCCCAGTCACCTGCTCATAGAGTGCATAGATGGCCCAAATCATCCCTGATGGTACTCCCAAGCTCTGGAGGCGTTGGAAGAGCCTCTCCCGCGGCACTGTATCAAAAGCTTTGCGGAAGTCCACAAAGCAGCAATATAGCCTCTTCTTCCGCATCCTTGCCCCATCAATGAGGCGGCGCAGAATGAAGATGTGATCAATAGTAGAGAAAGCTCGTCGAAAACCTGCCTGGCCTCGTGCTCGTAGCCCCTCAGTCTCTGCATATGAGCTGAGCTCTTCCTCAAGTATGGCACCGTATAGTTTGGCCATGGTGTGGCCAATCATGATGGTCCTGTAGTTCCCTGGATCCAGGGTGTCGCCAGATTTGTGGATAGGCACAATGGTGTGCCTAGTCCACTCCTCTGGGAAGCCCTCTCCTATAGCCCGGTTGAAGACATGTGCAATCAACGGGGCTATAGTGGAGGCTGCATATATGAGATGCTCGCTCTGCAATCCCGCGTGGTCTGTCGAACGTCCATGTCGCAGTCGTCGTATGGCCCTCTCAACCATCTTTGCTGTGAAGAGAGAAGAACTAGTAGGGCGAGGCTCAAGTGGCTGGGGAATGGGAGGCTGCCTAGGTACCTCATATAACCTCTGAGCATAATCATGCCATGTGTGTGGGTCTCCAATAGGTGTGGTCGGGCGTGGCTCTCGTAGGCTGTGCCATGCTGCAGCACTGTCCATACTCATAAAGAGATGGTATAGGTCAAGCTCCTATGCCTCCTCAAAGGCTCGCCTCTTTCGACGTGTGAGAGTCTTCATCTGTCCCTTGGCCTCTCTCTCTGTGATCTCTCCCAATGCTCGCTGAGCTCGTAGTCGGCGGTAAAGATCTCTGCAATCCTCATCATACCAACGATGTTGTGGCATAGTCCCGGGAGGAGGTGTGTGACGAGAATGGATGGTGTGTGGGAAGGAGCTGATGGCTGATGTCTGAAGAACTGATGCTATCTGAGAGGTGAGTAGGGATAGTGGAGTGTCAGGATGAAGTAAGAGAAGACCCTTCTCGACTCGAGCCGCATATATGTGAGCTAGCTCGTGTGTGAAGTGGATGGTGGTGTGTGGGATGCGTGCTGCGGGTATGCGTAAAGGGGTGTCTCCCTTCAGGGAGAGTGCGAGGTATGTGTGATCGGCCCCAATGGGTATGGGTGGGATGGTGAATGAGGTAAGTAGGTGGATGGCCTCTCTGGACCCCATGACGTAATCTACTGTACTTCCCCCGCCATCTGTGGCTTAGTGTGGCTTAGTGTCAATCCTCTTGAGGTAGGCCACTGAGTCATCCCGTTATAGATAACGAGATTATGTCGAGAGCCTAGTCTGAGTAGGTGAGTGCCATAGTGAGTGTGTGTAGGGTCAGCTGAAGCTCGAGCTGTAGAATCATCCTCTATGGTATGTAGTATCTCTGGGTCTTCTGGGTCAAATATCTCACACTGATCATTGCCTGTCCTTGCATTGAAGTCTCCCATAAGGAAGACTTCCCCTAATGCAGAGTACTCTGTAATCTCTTCTGACAAGCAAGTGTATGGTGAGTCCTCCTCTCGATCTATGATAGCGAAACGCGAGCTAGAAGGAGCAAAGTAGCATAATGCTATGAAGGTGATCCGCTCCTGCGAGAGCTGCAGTCGAATCCAAAGATATCTGGCCTGTGAATCACGTGCGACTATCTGTATCCTGCTCTGAAGTCCATCTCTAAAGAGTATGGCTACTCCTCCTGATCCTCGGGTGGTGTGCTGACGTGTACACTCTCTGTATGTGGACTCCCACTGAAAACCGTGGACTCGAGGTAGGCCCCGGTCCGGGCTCTCATGTGTCTCTGTGAGCATAATGATGTCTTTGCCTTTGCGCACCTCTTCCAATCTCTCTGGGTGTGTCCATAGATCTCCATTGCAGTTCCAAACTGCAAGGTGTATCTCCTCGAGTGTCTCACAGGCCGCGAATCCCTATGGGATGGCCTTGCCATCAATGATGACACGACCATCTCTGTATGAAGCCTTCTTTCCTTCTTTGCGAGCTTGATGTACTCTCGGCATGCATGCACGACGGTGTGCTACCTGCATGGGTGTGAGATCATCGTCAAGGTAGATGGGGGGGCCATCAAGTGCTCTCAAAATCACCCTCTTGCGTAGGAAAGTAGATCTTATATCTTCGGAAGGGAAGTGTAGAATGAGAGCTCTCTTCTTCGTGGGGTCTCGTCCCGTTCTCCAAGACTTGATGAATGGGGGGGACTCCTCTTTGTAGCCGAGTATCTTGCATAGTGTCTTCCCATCGGACTCGGGGGTAGAGCCTTCTTTTTCTTCAAGGCCCGTGATGCGTACATTGAGACGGCGGGCATGTCTCATCTTTTCTTCCTCAATAGTGGTGTGCACGATGAGGGCTTCTTCCTTTTGTGCTTTCTCTTTGGCTTCTTTTTTGATGTTCTTCTTCACTATGTCGATCCACCCTTCTTTGGTAGCTTCTAATTTGTTTTCCATGCTCTCAGTCAAGGATTTGGTGAGTTCTTCTTTGAGAGCTTCTGTCTTGTTCATATTAATCTCTCCTTCTTCGGGTGTAAGAGAGACCATTGAAGCTTTGAGGAGCTCCAATTCCTCTTTCATGTTTGCCCTCTCCTTAGCCCATTCTTCTTTCTCTTTTTGCCATGCTTCCCTCTCCTTATGATATGTTTCTACTTCCTTCTCGAGCTTTGAGAGGCGGCTGATGATGGCCGTGATAGTGGAGTCCACCATCTTCTTGTTTTCCTTGATAGCTATGGTCAGTTTGTCCTCCATTTTTGTCAAATCGTCCTTCTTAGCCGTAGCGCTCATTGCATTCGAAGATGAAAAAAATGCTGTGTGCTGAGCCTAAAGACTTGCGATGAAGACGGGAGCGCGCCCGATGCGCGATGGAGTAAGGGTGGGAGTGGCTAATAACTGTGGGCAACAATTATTAGTCCGGGATTAGGGCCGTCGATTTGGAATTATTTGGAATTAGGGTTTCAGGGATTCGACGTTGGGGTGGTTGAAAGGGCGACATGTGTGGGAGCGCTCGGGGTAGGGTTTATGTTTCGATAGGTTGGGGTTTCTGCAGGGCGATCTTGGCGGGAATTGCAAGGATGTTGGCGGGCGACATTGGCGTGCAGATGGTAGGGCACAGTGAGAAGGGGGGGAGAGAGAGAGAGAGAGAGAGAGAGAGAGAGAGAGAGAGAGAGAGAGAGAGAGAGAGAGAGAGAGAGAGAGAGAGAGAGAGAGAGAGAGAGAGAGAGAGAGAGAGAGAGAGAGAGAGAGAGAGAGAGAGAGAGGGAGGGAGGGAGGGAGGGAGGGAGGGAGGGAGGGAGGGAGGGAGGGAGGGAGGGAGGGAGGGAGGGATGTAAGACGTCTTGGAACATCCCAAATGCCCAAGGCCTGCGAGAGCACAAGCCCAAGGTGTGCGCAAGAGAAACGTACACGGAATGCCAAGGTGATTGCATAAGAAAGCATTTTTATATTACTTTCGAAAGAGCTTACAATGGTCGGCAATGAGAACTTGCCATAAGGGGAAGCGGCATCCAGGTGCACTACTACTGCTCATAATTGCACACAATTTGGTGCCGCAGGGTGAACCTCCCAGACATTGAAAAGTCTTGGATAGAAATATAGGGGCTGTCATATCCTCCCTCGGCTTGGAGAGCTTGTTGCCCTCAACAAGAAGGTTCGGCTTACAAAATAATTTGGGTTGATACAACTTAAGTTGATACAAAATTAGGGAACATTACAATTGGCTTAAGGGTCGTGATCGACCTAAGATGTGCGGTAATATTTTCGGGCCAGAGGGTGATCCAGACCAAAAGTGTTGGCCGGGATCTAATCGGCATCCACTAAGGGGCGGCCTTTCCATTTGATGAGAAACTTTGTGCTTGAGCCGTTGGTTCTCGCTTTGGTTTATCCTAATGGTGATGGTGGGAGCAGTTGTGTCCTTGTTTATGCTTGGGTTACCCTCTCGATGAAAGATTCCTCTCTAGCTGATTGCGCCCGATGACAGTCAACCACTATGGATTGGCCGTTTTGATATAAGAGAATTTTGTCTTCCCCTTTCCCGAAGTATGTGATCATGTGTTGATCCATGAAGGAGAGCCCGATGATGGCCCCGAAAGATTCCATTGGTAAGACGAGGAAATCCAAGTGCCTAAACCATTGTCCTAAGTAGACGGGTACTCCTTTGGCATGTCGAACATGACTATCGTGCCCTTGGGCGAATACCACTGACATTCGGGGAGGTTCGCTGAGTTCGAGCCCAAGGTGGCGGGCTAGGTCCGGAGTCATGAAGTTATGTGTTGCACCAGTGTCAACCAGCATAGGGATGTCGAGGCCTCAAATCTTGCCCATGACAAACGTTTGGTGAGCTATCGACAACGTGATCCGATTACATTTGGCCTTGCCTTTGTAGGAAGCCCGTTGTGGTGACTCGGGTCATCGGATTCATTGCTCTTGGCCTCCGTGATTCTTGGTCTTGAGGTGGATGCTTTTGCATGAGGAGAGAGATAGATAGATAGATAGATAGATAGATAGATAGAGAGAGAGAGAGAGAGAGAGAGAGAGAGAGAGAGAGAGAGAGAGAGAGAGAGAGAGAGAGAGAGAGAGAGAGAGAGAGAGAGAGAGAGAGAGAGAGAGAGAGAGAGAGAGAGAGAGAGAGAGAGAGAGAGAGAGAGAGAGAGAGAGAGAGAGAGAGAGAGAGAGAGAGAGAGAGAGAGAGAGAGAGAGAGAGAGAGAGAGAGGGAGAGAGGGAGAGAGGGAGAGAGGGAGAGGGAGAGAGAGGGAGAGAGAGAGGGAGGGGGAGAGGGGGGAGGGAGAGGGAGGGAGGGAGGGGGGGGAGGGGGGGGAGGGAGGGAGGGAGGGAGAGAGAGAGAGAGAGAGAGAGAGAGAGAGAGAGAGAGAGAGAGAGAGAGAGAGAGAGAGAGAGAGAGAGAGAGAGAGAGAGAGAGAGAGAGAGAGAGAGAGAGAGAGAGAGAGAGAGAGAGAGAGAGAGAGAGAGAGAGAGAGAGAGAGAGAGAGAGAGAGAGAGAGAGAGAGAGAGAGAGAGAGAGAGCCCAATGCAATTATTTTGTGCATAGTTTGGTCTAAAGTCCATGTTGATGCGATTACGAGATAGAGATATCCATTGTGTTTACGCTATGTGAAGAATATTCATTAATCTTTCTATGTCTATTTTCATTAATTTTGCTTAGTCACAAGCTTGTAGGCAATTTATTTTTCATTTTTCATGTGGAAGTTTGCATGAGGTTAGGGCAACACTTTTTACATATACTTGGTCATATACGTTTTACATATAGTTGGTCTAGATCGGGCCCAATGTAATTATTTTGTGGACATTTTGATCTAAGGTCCATGTTGATGCGATTATGAGATAGAGATATTCATTTTGTGTTTATACTATGTGATGAATATTCATTAATCTTTCTATGTCTAGGCTTCTTTCATTAGTTTCGCTTAGACAATTTATTTTTCATTTTTCATGTGGAATTCTACATGAGGTTAGGGCAACACTTTTTACATATACTTGTTCTAGATAATGATTATGAAATCAATCAATATATTGGTTTTTCCTTTCAATGAATGTGTTATTGGAGAGGTAAGTAGGTTGACACAAATGAGCATTTGATTGATGTAATTCAAAATGTTTATATTACTATCAAATGTTAAGGAAATCGGTACATATTTCTAGTTGTGTGCATGTGCTGTGTAATGCACACATCTTTTATGTATTATCATTTGTGTATGAAAGCAAATGTGCCTCAATTCTGAAGGTGAGGAATGTCAAGTTTTGAGTTTCAATCAAGAACTTTCAAGGCTTGTAAGAGTTCAAGATTGAACATTCAAGGAATTCAAAGAATAAAGTCATAATTAAGCAACTAAAAACTGAAGACTATAAAGCATGCAATTAAAAGGATGAATAATGGATTGTGCGTTTGAAATTATACCCAATTCAATAGTTGAAGCAAAAAAAGAGTGTGGTCTTGTATTACTACATGTGAACTCAAGGTGCCTTTGTTTGTAGGATTTGTAGGGTTTTTTATGAATCAAGTATCTGGATCATATGCACTTGATATTATGGGAGACATGCAAAAATAATTCCTAAAACAAAGATGATCTAATACCAATATAACCTTCTTAAAAGAAGACAATGCAATATGATTTGTTGCACTGTGTACACAAGGTGAGAGGTATTATGATTCAAGAGATGTCGAAGGCATTTTTTTCTCAATGCTTTGCTGGTTAAAATGTCACTTTTATCTCATGTTTGTTTTTGGTGCATCCCAGAGGTTGCATGATATATCTTGGAAGATTAGCTGATAAAGATTACTCGAAAGCTTAAAAATGGGAAGGTTAACTTATGTAAGAGCATCTTACATTCAAAGTATGGGAAGAAATTTATCAATGTAGGTGTGGCTATAAACATTGATATAGATGTTACTCTCAACGTGGTAGTTGGTATCATCTTCTTTACTCTTTGTTTTGCATATTCTTTTTATGGAGGAAAATCAAGTGTCTTGAATTTCATACAATTTCAAGGGTTATTACTACATAAGAGAGGAGAAAACAAGTTCTCTTTGTTTAGGTTTGAGGTGAAGTATAGAAGTAAATTTAAAAGTAAAACAAAGAAGAAACTTAATAAAAACAAACAAGATAAAGAATGGAAAAGTATATACACTTATCTAGATCACCTTCAATAGCTTTATACCTTACAATTAAGTGTAACCAGTTCTAAGCTTTTAATATGCAATCTCCTTTTTTTTTATCACTTTCTCTCTCCTTTTCTTTTAATTCCTTTACATGAGGTTCATATGGGTCTTCAAATTAATTTGATGTCTTTGCATACTTGAAATATCTTGTCTTAAATCTTGAAATGAGACAAGGGTAAATGTTAGAGGATGTGTAGAGAGAAGAAAGAAGGTAACTAGATCATTTGTAGATCACTTAAAAGAAATCTAGAAATCATTGACTTCTTTTTTTTGGTTGATTTCTTATTGGGATTGCATTGTAGAGAGGAAGGATTATACTCTTGTAGAGTTGATGAGATTTATGGTAAGCTAAAAGAACCTTTCTCATAAATTTTGGAGTGATAATTTTCAATGTGTAAAATATGTCCTAAAGTGGGTATTTGTTAAAACATGTCAAAACTATTGGTTGTATGAAGCATATTATGCTAAGAGTTGTTAAGGTATCGATCTAATCACATGATGCTCTTAGGGGGATGTCTTGATTCTTTATTTGTTTTTGTCTCTTATACACAATGAATGAGTGAGTAATGCTAAAAAAATATTTCAATTATGATTCATTGGTTTACTTCAATCATTGGAAGTGGTGGTACACACTTTTCAAGCTCACTCATAATCAATTACTTGGTTTTACTTATAAACTTGGATTCATAGATTGTAGTGCATTGTGAGGTCTTCTTTTATAGTCTAGAAGAAGAATTTCAATGTGTATCTTAGTGTTTCGTTGCTTTCTTATGCTTGTGCTTATGTATTTGCAAGAGTTCTATCTATTTGACCATATCCCTTCATTGACATGGCCATATAACTTGCTTGTGGTTGAGAGTAGATGAAAAGAAAATTATAAAAAAAAAATGAAAATTGCATCATCTTCTTCATTTCGACGTGCTACTATGCTCACTTGGATCAATTTCAGATCTTTTATGAATGGATCCCAATTCAAGTGATTTCAATGTTATTAGAACAAGCATCTTTATGTTTTTCTTAGTACTATTTACTATGTTTTTTGGTTAATTGTTAATTTGGTTGATATTTTGAGTCTCTTTTTTGAGTTTATTGTATGCTAGGTTGCATTATTCGTTATTTCACAATTCATTTATTCGTGAATAATTATGGAATTTTACAGAAACCCCCCATTACTTGTCCGAATTATTCGATTCCACGTCAGCTTATTTAGACATGAGCAAATACTTTTTGCATGATAATTCGACATTTTTTGATTGAGTGCGCTTTCGATCTAAAAAGTTTTTGATCGAATATTTTATAGGTTGAAATTTCTTCGATTGAATATGTTTTCGATTGAAAGAAATTTGGTCGAATAATTTTTATAAAAGAATACAACTAGACTCATTTTTCATAAGAGTTACTTTGTTTTTTTACGAACTTACAGTGTTGTAGAAAGAACAAGATATAAACTCTTGCTATAAATATTAAGTACTTTAGTAACTAAATCATAAAAAAAAATATTTTTGTTTGCGAATTAAAAATTATTGTGATTGTTTGAATCAACATTGATTCGTACTTCAAAATAGTGTATGTATGTGTGTGTATGATTGTGAGTAAACATGTATTTGTGATTGTTTGAATCAATATTGATTCTTAATTCACAATAGTATATATATGTGTATTTGAGTGTATAATTGTGAATGAAATCTATTGTGATTCTTTGATTCAACATTGATTCTTACTTCACAATAGTATATATATGTGTGTGTATGATTGTGAATAAAAATGTATTCTGATTGTTTGAATCAATATTGATTCTTACTTCACAATAGTATGTGTATGTGCGTGTATGTTATATGATTGTAAATGAAAATCTAATATGATTGTGTATGTGCATGTATATGTGTGTGTATGATTGTGAATTAAAAATTATTGCAATTGTTAGAAAATATTTTATGTTTTTTTTTTTAAATTCAAGGGTTGATAAAGTATTAATAAGTGAAGATCAAAGGCATCCGACATTGCGTATTAGCTAAGAGAAGGTTCTTGTTGTATCGATTCAATATAACTTCATAGATCCATAAATCTTCTTTAGGAAGTTGTATTGTATTGATACAAAAAGAACCTTCTCTTAGCTGAGATATTGGGCCTTGACATCAAGACAATAGCATCAAGAGGGACTTGTTGGAGGAAAGAAATTGACTTGTTGAGACAATAGCATCGAGAGGGATAGCGAAGTTTTGATAGAAATCGACTTATGCACTTGATCCCTGGATACTTACGACAAAAAAGATGCAAACATGCAAGAACATATTTTACTTTTTTATGATATATTTTAGTAATTTTTTCAAACATATAATAATGAATTTTTATTTCTTTATATTTTTATAGGTATTTATTGTGTGTATGTATGCATGTGAGTGTATGTGTGGCTATGTGTGTGTATGTATATGTGCAAGTATCTATATGTATGTGTATGTGCATATGTGTATGTATGCAAGTATCTATATGTTTATGTGTGTGTATGCATATGTGTGCATTTCTAAATGTATCTGTATGCATATCATATATGTGTGCATTTGTGTATGTGTATATATGTGTGTATGTATGCATGTGTGTGTATGTACATGTGCAAATATCTATATGTGTATCTGTATATGTCTATGTTTGTGTATGATTTTGTGTGTATATGTGTATATGTATGTGTGCAAGTATCTATATGTGTATGTATATGTGCAAGTATCTATATGTGTATGTGTATGTGTATATGTCTATGTGTGTGTATGATTTTGTGTGTATATGTGTATATGTATGTGTGTATGTGTATGTGTATGTGTATGTGTATATGTCTATGTGTGTGTATGATTTTGTATGTATATGTGTATATGTGTATATGTATGTGTGTGTGTGTATATGTGTATGTGTGCATGAAAGTATGTGTATGTATGTGTGCATGTATGTGCCCATGAAAGTACATGTATGCAAGTGTGTATGCATGTGAGTAAAAATGTATTGTGATTGTTTGAATCAATATTGATTCTTACTTCACAATAATATGTGTATGTGTATGTGTATGTGCGTGTATGTTATATGATTGCAAGTGAAAATCTAATATGATTGTGTATGTGTGTGTATGATTGTGAATTAAAAACTATTGTAATTGTTGGAAAAGCTTTTATGTTCTTTTTGATAATTCAAGGGTTGAGAAGGTATTAACAAGTGAAGATCAATGGCATCTTGGACAATGTATATCAGCTAACAGAAGGTTCGTGTTGTATCAATACAAGACAACTTCATAGATCCACCATAAATCTTCTTTACAAGTTGTATTGTATCGGTACAATACGAATCTTCTGTTAGCTGACATATTGGAATCAAGACAAATCGCATCAAGAGGGACTTGTTGGGAGGACAAAAATCAACTTATTGAGATAATAACATCAAGAGGGACTTGTTATGGCCAAGTTTTGATAGAAATCGACTTATGCACCCAAATTTTTGATACTTATGACAAGAGAGATGTAAATAGGTAATAAAAGATTTTACTTTTTATGATATAGTTTAATATTTT
Source organism: Ceratopteris richardii (assembly GCA_020310875.1). NCBI lineage: Eukaryota > Viridiplantae > Streptophyta > Polypodiopsida > Polypodiales > Pteridaceae > Ceratopteris > Ceratopteris richardii. Next base: position 89,636,581 of record CM035427.1, on the reverse strand, counting down.
TTTCAAGCACATAATAATGAATTTTTACTTTTTTATATTTTTATAGGTTACTTTGAAGGTTGATTGATTTTGAGCTGAGTATGAAGGTAGAATTTCCCATTAAAAAGGGATAGTTATTGATCGTTAACTTGAATCATTTGAATGGGTATTAGACAATATGTTGTCCTTTATTCAATAGAATATAGGTGAATCCCACCGTAAACATGAAAATATGTTCTTTTAATTTAGAACATGAAGCTCACGAATATGTCTAAAATTTTATATATAACTTTATTTTCGATTTGTACATGACTTTACTTACTTGTACCTAACTTTACTTACTTGTACATGACTGTGAAGGTAGATAAGGTTTCTTGACTTCACTTGTTTTTTAGGCTCAAGTCGATTTATTGTGTGGATGTTCTTGTATTTATGTATATATACATATGCATGTGTATGTATGGATACATATGCATGTGTGTGTATGAATGCATGTGAGTATGTATGCACATGTGTGTGTATGCATATGTATGTATGTGCATGTGTGTGTATACGTGTGTCTATTTATTTATGTATGCATGTGTGTGTGTATATGTGTGTGTGTATATGTGCAAGTATCTATATGTATATGTATATGTGTATATGTGTATATGTGCAAGTATCTATATGTGTATGTGTGTGTATGCATATGTGTGCATTTGTAAATGTGTGTGTATGCATATCATATATGTGTGCATTTGTGTATGTGTATCTATGTGTGTATGCATGTGTGTGTGTATATGTATGTGTGTGTGTATGCATATGTATAATGGATGTATGTGCATGTGTGTGTATGCGTGTATCTATGTATGTATGCATATGCATGTGTATGTATATATGTGTGTGTATGTATATGTGCAAGTATCTATATGTGTGTGTGTATATGTCTATGCGTGTGTATGATTTTGTGTGTACATGTGTACATGTTTGTGTGTGTGTATATGTGTGCATGTTTGTGTGTGTATGCATATGTGTGTATGACATGCACATACATACACACATGCATACACATATTTTCAAATCTATAAAACAGAAACACCAATTTTACCTTTGAAGAAAATTCTCTATGGTAGGATTACAACTCTATAGACTCTCAAAAAAACATGTGCATAATGATGTTTTCGATAATAAGTTTTCAATCGAAAGAACTTTTGATCGAAAACTTTTTGATCAAAATGTTTTTGTTCGAATTTTTTTTTGATCGAAAACCTTTTGATTGAAAGTATATCCCTGTCCATTTTTTTTTGGTGTTTGTTCAAACAACCCCGAATACAACGAACATATTCGATATTTTTTAATTATTCGATCGAATAAATGCAACCTAGATTGTATGTTCACATGTAGATACGTAATATATTGAAGTTCTAATTGTTATGGGTATTACAAAAGGCTTCATTGGTGCCAATCTTCTTTTGGTTGGTCTATAGATTGTGAACCATAGTGCGAGGATCCAAATTGTGGTCACATAGTGATATATCTAGGACAATTGTTACCATTCATTTGTTTTTGCAAGACTATTCATTTTCCTAGAAATTGCAAATGTTGATGAAATGCGCTGATGCTCAATGATGAGCTAGATAAGAATATATCCATCCATCCATTTGTTAGAGAAAATATCAATTTTTTTTTGGATTTGATGTTTCATACTAAACAACAAAGTAAAAAACTCTTACGGAGAATCCAATACACACAACAAAACTAATAATGAGAAAGTATTTTACTTTGTTAGCGGAAAATTCAAAGATAAACCATTTGATTGTAGACATGGGAACAATAACAAGAACTAGGAATTGAGACACTAGGAAATAAATATAGGAGGTAGATAATAGTTTCAAGGCAAGGGGATCCAAAGACGTTCTAGAAGTTTTCAATGGAATGGATACAAAAGATGATAGCAAATTGTGCTAGAATTTGGAAAGCTAGGACATTTTTAATGTGATTTCACTTGAAAGATGTAGAGTTATATGAGGTAGCAAAATAGATATGCATCCATTAGTGGAGATGATATGGAAACTCTTAATGGAGAAACTTCACATGATAAAAAAAAATGTCTCTCAAAGCATCCAATCATGTCTACTATGTGCATTCAAGTGCCTTACATCACATGATCCTTCAGGTAGGTAGTCCATATATTTTTGGAACTTTCATACTTTTGGTTTAATTAATATTGAGGATATCACAAACATATCCTATTGCATTTATGTAAAGTATAGTATCTTGTTTATGGAAAGGCATAAGGTGAAAAGAGATAATATAGACCTACTTATGGAGATTTCTAATACGTTACACATGTTATATATCCGTATTATCATTGGAATACATATATTTTTTGGTAGATGGTTTGTTGAAAGAACAAGCTCCAACCTATCATGAAGACACATGAAGAAACCTTGGTCAAGCCTAGAGTATATATGGATTTACTATAACTCATGATTGGTTCAAAAATTGAAGAAAGTAAATAATAATGGTAGTAGTAGTGGTAGTAGTAGGAGTGGTAGTGGTGGTGGTAGTAGTAGTAGCACTAGTAGTAGTGGTAGTGGTAATGATAGTGGTAGTGGTAGTATTAGTGGTAGTGGTGGTGGTGGTAGGGGCAGTGGTAGTAGTGGAAGGAATGGTGGTACTCGTAGTAGTGGTGATAGTAGTGGTGATAGTAGTAGTGGTAGTGGTGGTGGTGGTAGTAGTGGTAGTGGTAGTGGCCGTGGTCGTGGTCGTGGTCGTGGTAGTGGTAGTGGTGGTGGTGGTGGTGGTAGTAGTAATAGTGGTAGTAGTAGTATTAGTAGTAGTGGTAGTAGTGGTAGTGGTAGCAATGGCAACGGTAGTAGCAGTGGTGGTATTATTATTATTATTATTATTATTTTTATTTTTATTAGTAGTGGTATTTGCATGTTAGTAGTGGTATTATTATTATTATTATTATTATTATTATTATTATTAGTAGTAGTAGTAGTAGTAGTAGTAGTAGTAGTAATAGTAGTAGTAGTAGTAGTAGTAGTAGTAGTAGTAGTAGTAGTAGTAGTAGTAGTAGTAGTAGTAGTAGTAGTAGTAGTAGTAGTAGTAGTAGTAGTAGTAGTAGTAGTAGTAGTAGTAGTAGTAGTAGTAGTAGTAGTAGTAGTAGTAACAATGGCAGTAGCAGTAGCAGTAGCAGCAGCAACAGTAGCAGTAGCAGGAGCAGTAGCAGTAGTAGTAGCAATAGCAGCAACAGTGGCAATAGCAATAGCAGTAGCAGTAGTAGTAGCAACAACAGTAGTAGTAGTAGTAGTAGTAGTAGTAGTAGTAGTAGTAGTAGTAGTAGTAGTAGTAGTAGTAGTAGTAGTAGTAGTAGTAGTAGTAGTAGTAGTAGTAGTAGTAGTAGTAGTAGTAGTAGTAGTAGTAGTAGTAGTAGTAGTAGTAGTAGTAGTAGTAGTAGTAGTAGTAGTAGTAGTAGTAGTAGTAGTAGTAGTAGTAGTAGTAGTAGTAGTAGTAGTAGTAGTAGCAGTAGCAACACCAATAGTAGTAGTAGCAGCAGCAGCAGCAGTAGTAGTAGTAGTAGCAACAACAAAAGTAGAAGTAATACTATTAGTAGCAATAGCAATAGCAGTGGTAGTAGAAGTAGTAGTAGTAGTAATAGCAGTATAAAGAAGTACTAATAGTAGTGGTGGAGGTGGTGTTGGTGGTAATGTTTGTACTAGTATTCATCGTTGTAATAGTGGTAGTGGGTCAATAGTAACAATGATAGTAGTAGTACTAGTAGTCATAATAGTAGTATTTCAGCTATTGGTGGTGGTAATAGTAATAGTGATCGTGATGGTAGTTGTAATAATAGTATTACTCGTAATGGTAGTGGTAGTACTAGTAATAGTGGTAATGGTAGTGGTAGTGGTAGACATAGTGGTAGTGATAGTAGTGATAATGATAGTGGTAGTGGTAGTGGAAGTGATAGCGGTAGTGGAAGTGGTAGTAATAGTAGTACAAGTAGTGGTAGTGATAGGGGTAGTGGTAGTGATAGGGGTAGTGGTACTCGAAGTGGTAATGCTATTGCTGTTATTATTTCTATTGCTACTACTACTACTCCTACTACTGCTACTACTCCCATTCCTAGTACTACTCCTAGTGCTAATACTACCCCTACTTCTAGTGCTACTCCTACTAATACTGCTGCTACTACTACTACCACTACTGCTACTGCTACTGCTACTGCTACTGCTACTCCTACTCCTACTCCTACTCCTACTCCTACTCCTACTCCTACTCCTACTCCTACTCCTACTCCTACTCGTGCTCCTCCTCCTCCTCCTGCTCCTGCTCCTGCTCCTGCTCCTGCTCCTGCTCCTGCTCTTGCTCCTGCTCCTGCTCCTGCTCCTGCTCCTGCTCTGCTCCTGCTCCTGCTCCTGCTCCTGCTCCTGCTCCTGCTCCTGCTCCTGCTCCTGCTCCTGCTCCTGCTCCTGCTCCTGCTCCTGCTCCTGCTCCTGCTCCTGCTCCTGCTACTGCTCCTGCTACTGCTACTGCTACTGCTACTGCTACTGCTACTGCTACTGCTACTGCTACTGCTACTACTACTACTAATAATAATAATAATAATAATAATAATAATAATAATAATAATAATAATAATAATAATAATAATAATAATAATGCTACTACTAATGCTACTACTTCTACTAATGCTACTACTACTACTACTACTACTACTACTACTACTACTACTACTACTACTACTACTACTACTACTACTACTACTATCACTACTATTGCCAATGCCATTGCGAGTGCTGTTGCTGCTGCTGCTGCTACTACTACTACTACTACTACTACTACTACTACTACTACTACTACTACTACTACTACTACTACTACTACTACTACTACTACTACTACTACTACTACTACTACTACTACTATCACCACTATTTCTACTACCACCACCACCACTACTACTAGAACTGCTACTGCTACTGCTGCTCCTTCTGCTACTACTACAATTGGTGCTACTACTACTACTACTACTACTACTACTACTACTACTACTACTACTACTACTACTACTACTACTACTACTACTACTACTACTACTACTACTACTACTACTACTACCCCTTTTTCTATGCCTCCTCCTCCTCTTAGTATGACTCCTACTCCTCCTCTTCCTCCTCCTCCTCCTTCTCCTACTACTACTACTACTACTACTACTACCACCACCACCACCACCACCACCACCACCACCACCGCCAACACCACCACCACCACCACTACTACTACTACTACTACTACTACTACTACTACTACTACTACTACTACTACTACTACTACTACTACTACTACTACTACTACTACTACTACTACTACTACTACTACTACTACTACTCCTACAACTACTACTACTACTACTACTACTACTACTACTACTACTACTACTACTACTACTACTACTACTACTACTACTACTACTACTACTACTACTACTACTACCCCTTTTTCTATGCCTCCTCCTCTTCTTAGTATGACTCCTACTCCTCCTCTTCCTCCTCCTCCTCCTTCTCCTACTACTACTACTACTACTACTACTACTACTACTACTACTACTACTACTACTACTACTACTACTACTACTACTACTACTACTACTACTACTACTACTATCACCACCACCACCGCCGCCAACACCACCACCACTACTACTACTACTACTACTACTACTACTACTACTACTACTACTACTACTACTACTACTACTACTACTACTACTACTACTACTACTACTACTACTACTACTACTACTACTCCTACTACTACTACTACTACTACTACTACTACTACTCCTACTACTCCTACTCCTACTCCTACTACTACTACTACTACTACTACTACTACTACTACTACTACTACTACTACTACTACTACTACTACTACGACTACTATTACTACTATTACTACTACCACTACCACTACCACTACCACTACCACTACCACTACCACTACCACTACCACTACCACTACCACTACCACTACCACTACCACTACCACTACCACTACCACTACCTATACATCACTATCACTACTACAACTACTATTGCTACTGCTACTCCTACTCCTATTGATATTGCTACTTCTACTGCTATTGCTATTGTTATTGCTAGTGCTAGTGCTAATGCTATTGCTACTGCTACTGTTACTGCTACTGTTACTGTTACTGTTACTGCTATTGCTACTACTAATGCTACTGCTCTTACTACTAATACTTCTACTCCTATTGCTATTCCTCCTCCTCCTCCTACTACTACTACTATTATTGCTACTACTACTACTACTACTACTACTACTACTACTACTACTACTACTACTACTACTACTACTACTACTACTACTACTACTACTACTACTACTATTACTACTACTACTACTAAGACTATATCCACTATTAGATCCAATAATATCACTAGTACCATCACTACCACCACCACTAATATGGGTAGTGGTATTCTTTCTACTACTACTACCACCACCACCACTATGACTACGACTATGACTACGACTATGACTACGACCACGACTACAACTATAAACACGACTATGACTATGACTATTACTACGACTACTACTACTACTACTACTACTACTACTACTACTACTACTACTACTACTACTACTACTACTACTACTACTACTACTAGTACTACTATGAGTATGACTACGACTACTAGTACGAGTACTACTACGACTATGACTACGACTACTACTACTACTACTATGATTACGACTACTATGATGACTAGGACTATGACTACAACTATGACTATGACTATGATTACTACTACTACGACTACGAGTATGACTACGACTACTCCGATGACTATGACTACAACTACGACTACTATGATGACTACGACTATGACTACTACGATGATGATGACTACAACTACGACTACTACGATGACTACGACTATGACTACAACTACTATGATGACTACGACTAGGATGACTACAACTACGACTACTATGATGACTACGACTATGACTACGACTACTACGATGACTACGACTATAACTACTACGATGACTACGACTATAACTACTACGATGACTACGACTACTACAATGACTAGGACTACGACTACCACTACTACGATGAATAGGACTACGACTATGACTACCACGATGACTATGAATATGACTATGACTATGAATATGACTATGACTATGACTATGACTACGACTACTGCTATGACTACGACTATGACTATTGCTATGATTACGACTACGACTACCGGTATGACTACAAATAGGATTAGCACTACGCCTACGACTACGGCTTCACTGTCAGGATGAAGTCCCGCAGGGAAGTGTGCTTGCTTTTTTTCAAAAGTTCATTGATTTTATGAGTTTAGTGTGATATTTTGATGGAGAGAAGGGTAATCATGTGCATGTTCTGGCCGATTTGATTGATTGAGAGATGAAAAACCATGTTGAATATGTATATTAGACTTGTGTGTGTAAATATTTGACTTTTGACCCATAAATCCCTAGGTTTGACCCTTGAAAACCCTTGGAAATGTGAGTTTACCCCATGAAAATTGAACCTGAACCCTTAGAAACCCTTGGAGTTTTGGCTGTAATTGTAAATAAAGCCTTGAACTGACATGCTTGAGATTAATTGTAGGAAACCCCTAATTTCCCCGACTAAAAACCCTAACATGGACCCCTGTAATTGGCGTTTATCCTAGGTCAAAACCTTGAATTAATTAATCTTGTGTGAAACCAAAACCTTAGTCTAGGAAAAATAAAAGGAGAAAAATAAAAAATAGAAATATGTGGTGTGATTTTCCAAAACTAGCAAATGAACATGCAAGGTGATCTGTAATTAGAAAGTTGAGGAAGCTTCTAGAGAATAGTCCCAAGGGGAGAAGAGGAGGGAAACCTATAAATAGGGGGCCAAGCCTCATTTCTTCTCACCGTGGACATTTCTGTGGATCTTCTTTCTAGGTATGCTCCTTGTCCTTACTTGTTCATTCCCTTGTTACTTTCTTGTTCATACTTCCATGATGCCCCAAGATGGAGGTGGTCTTCCTAAACAATGAATCAGATGGACTTGCGTGTCGCGACTCGCCACGAAGAGAGAGAGAGAAGGAGAGTCAAATGTGTGGCGGCGTGCAAGGAAATTCGGAGAGAGAGAGCTACATATTTTTGGCAGCATAGCACATGGAGAGAGAGGAGAGAGAAAGAGAGAGATTAATTCACATAGGGATTTGGATTCAAATGGAAAGTTTTATACCCAAAGAACCTCAAGTTCTATGGAAATAGTCATTCACATGCTTAAGAAACAAATACTTTGGGTTTCTTTTAAACGATTATCTCTAGACACTGATAAATCATGGTGCCAATTGTTACATAAAAAGGGATTTATGTTCTGATTTTTGGGTATAAGTAATATAAAAAGAAAACATGAGGCATATGTCTTGAATGAGGATATTTAAAGAGGAGTGCTTTAGTGTTGTTACAAGAAACAAGAGAAAGAGCGACATTGTTTTAACTTAGCAGTTTTTTTCATCTAAGTTTTCCAGTTTCAAAATGTACTGATGATTGTTTTATCCCCACTGTGGACATTTCTGTGGATCTTCTTTCTAGGTTGATGATTTTAGAGATTATATGAAGTGATTGCCGGGATTCTGAAGTAAAGAGAAGAGAAGCTATTGCCGAGGATACTTGAAGAAAAGAAAAGACTGAAGAATAAAAAAGTTCTGAAGACTGTCGAGACTCGTGGGCGCCTTCTCGCACTGTAGCAGGAGGCCTACCTTATATTTGGCCGATCCGCACTGTAGCGGCGGCATATATTTGTATTCACCTGTTCAACATTGTAGGGGATTTCTGTGTCACCGACCCGCACTGTAGCGGCATCATTGTATCACTCAAATTTTATTGGACGACTTCGTTGTATCATTGAGCTTGTCTGCATACCAATCCGTTGACTTCTGTGTTTTAGCATGGTACTTGGATTCTTTTGCTCCCGACACCTACAGTCTGATGTGCATGCACGTTCGATCATCTCTTCCGAGAGAGGTAGGGGCTCTACAAGGATCACCACACCAGAGAGTGAGAGGGTGAGGTGGCCAACGTGTAGATGCCGCTCGTCGGACAGTGGGAACGGTGCGCACACGGGGTTTGATCCAACCCTGCGCCGGCTCTTTCCATTCACATGACCTCCTTCTTCCTGACATTTGAACCTGACGTGAAGAGAGGCGGTTGCCCAGTGATCCTTGATGCATCACCCACTCCTTGAGAAGACAGATAGGAACCTCGGCGTCGAATCAGATATTCCAGGTACTAGCATTTCAAGTTCTTTGAATCATTGCATCGTTTCACACACTTGAACAGAAAGATTTCTTTTGATTTCCTGACTTTGATCATCCACTTTTTGCATTAGTTTTGATCATATGAGTGTGCACTTCTCTTTTCATGCATAGATTAAGAATCTACTTCTCAACTTGAATCATAAAAAAGAGGGAAACTAAAATGAACAAAATGATTGAAGAACAATTCAGTAAATATGAAGAGTGATTTAGGGCAATGGAAATTAACGCAAGTAAATCTATAAAATCAAAATTTAGTATTGTGATGACCATAATGCAAACAATAAATGCGATATCTGACACTATCTAGCTAATGGGCATAAGTGTTAAAGATGTAAAAAATGAAATGGATTCTGGGATTTTTGAATTGAAACATAAGGTTGACTTGTTGTCTAACCAAGTTGAAGACCTACAAGCATTGAAATGTGACCATGAACATGTGGTAAAGGTCCAAGGAATATCTACACAAAAAGAGTCATTAGGTCTTAGAAGAACCATGCCTAGAGTGACACCTAGGAAATCAAGTTGGGTTGAGAAGAGACCTATACGATGTTTTTGGTGTGATCAATATGGACATATGTTCTAGGATTGCTTGGCATATGAAAGTGCATGCAAACAGAAACTTGTAAGTGAGCATGAAGGAAAAATTTGTAAATATCAAGAGGAGATACCTTTGCATTTGAATGTAGAAAACGGTGGGATGAGGAAATATTTTGAAGAGAGCAAAACTAGATCAAAGTTATTTCAAAAGATATGGAAACCAAAAACTCATCAAGATAATAAATTTGATGAACAAAAGAGCTTGTTATCTATTGAGTGTCTAGAGAAATCTACGGAAGAAACCAAAGGTAGACAAATAAAGGTCGAGAAGCAAAATATTGAGCAGATATTAAGAGAACAAATAGAAATTGATCATAAAAGAGAATCTGATAGAGAAATTAAAGAGAGATCAAAGAAAGAGCATGATGTATATATTTCATTTGATCCGAAAATTTTAACTAATGAGAATCTATTTGATCAAGAGAAAGTTATGAAATTGCAATCTCAATTAAACTTTGATAAACAGACTGAACTAGAAAAGAATAAAGAAGAAATTCAAGAAGATTGAAAATCTAATAAACAAGTTAATAAAGCCGAAAAAGAGCTGCTTGATATTATTGAGCAAATCGAGGGGAGCGTAAAGACAACTTCAAAGACTTCTAAGAGTTTGAAGAAAAATAAGAGAAGTAGAAATCTAACGTTTCAAGACATCTTTGCAAATATCGAATGATGATTGAAGAAGAATCATAATGAAAATGCATGAGAATGATCAAGAGCTATTGAATGATAAAGATTGATGATAATTCATGATGGTGATTGATGAAAATGCGTGATCATGATTATGATGACTGACAATGATGAAAGATGAGAATTGATAATGATTGATGATGATTAGTGACTCATGATGATGATGGATGATGATGAAGATGATTAGTAATTGATGATTATTGATAAAAATGCATAATGATGATTGATGGATGATTATGATTGATGATCATGGATAATGATGACGATTGATGTTGATGATGATGAGCTATAATGATTGATCATTGATTGATGATGATTTATGATTGATGGTTTGTCATGATTAATGATAATATATGATGGTGATTGATGAAAATGCATGATGATGATTGATGATAATGCATGATGAAGATGATGACGATGATGATTATGATTAATAAATGATGATGATGAATGATGATGACGATTAGTGATTGATGATTGAAGATGGATAATTGATGATGATGAAAGATAACGATTGATGTTGAAAATGATTGATGACGATGATTATGATGATTATATCCGTGTTTTAGCGTGGTACTTGGATTCTTTCGCTCTCGATGCCTATGGTCTGACGCGTACACACGTTTGCCCGTCTCTTTCGAGAGAGGTAGGGGCCCTACGAGGATCGCCACACAAGAGAGTGAGAGGGCGAGGTGCCCAACGTGTAGACGCTGCTCGCCGGAGAGTGGGAACGGTGCACACATGGGGCCTGATCCAACCCTGTGCCGCCTCTTCCCATTCTCCTGACCTCCTTCTTCCTAACACTTGAACCCCACGTGAAGCAAGGCCGTTGCCCAGTGATCCTTGACGCGTCACCCACTCCTTGAGAAGACAGACAGGAACCTCAGCATCGAATCAGATATTCCAGGTACTAGCATTTCAAGTTCTTTGAATTATTGCATCGTTTCACACACTAGAACAGAAAGATTTCTTTTGATTGCTTGACTTTGATCATCCACTTTTTGCATTAGTTCTGATCATATGAGTGTGCAATTTTCTATTGACGCATAGATTAAGAATCTACTTCTTAGCTTGAATCATATAAAAGAGGGAAACTAAAATGAACACAATGATTGAAGAACATTTTAGGAAATATGAAGAGCAATCTAGGGAAATGGAAATTCACGCAAGTGAATCTATAAAATCAAAATTTAGTATTGTGATGAACCTAATGCAAACAATAAATGCAATATCAGACACTATCTAGCTAATGGGCATAAGTATTAAAGATGTAAAAAATGAAATGGATTCTAGGATTTTTGAATTGAAACATAAGGTTGACTTGTTGTCTAACTAAGTTAAAGACCTACAAGCATTGAAATGTGACCATGAACATGTGGTAAAGGTCCAAGGAATATCTGCACAAAAAGATTCATTAGGTCTTAGAAGAACCATGCCTAGAGTGACACCTAGGAAATCAAGTTGGGTTGAGAAGAGACCTATACGATGTTTTTGGTGCGACTAATATGGACATATGTTCTGGGATTGCTTGGCATATGAAAGTGCATGCAAACAGAAACTTGTAACTGAGAATGAAGGAAAAATTGGTAAATATCAAGAGGAGATACCTTTGCATTTGAATGTAGGAAAAGGTGGGATGAGGAAATATTTTGAAGAGAGCAAAACTAGATCAACGTTATTTCAAAAGATATGGAAACCAAAAAGTCATCAAGATAATAAATCTGATGAACAAAAGAGCCTGTTATCTATTGAGTGTCAAGAGAAATCTACTGAAGAAACCAAAGGTAGACAAATAAAGGTCGAGAAGCAAAATATTGAGCAGATATTAAGACACCAAATAGAAATTGATCATAAAAGAGAATCTGATAGAGAAATTAAAGAGAGATCAAATAAAGAGCATGATGTATATATTTCATTTGATCCGAAAATTTTAACTAATGAGAATCTATTTGATCAAGAGAAAGTTATGAAATTGCAATCTCAATTAAACTTTGATAAACAGACTGAACTAGAAAAGAATAAAGAAGAAATTCAAGAAGATAGAAAATCTGATAAACAAGTTAATGAAGCCAAAAAAGAGTTGCATGATGATATTATTGCGCAAATCGAGGGGAGCATAAAGACAACTTCAAAGACGTCTAAGAGTTTGAAGAAAAATAAGAGAAGTAGAAATCTAATGTTTCAAGACATCTTTGCAAATATCGAATGATGATTGAAGAAGAATCATAATGAAAATGCATGAGAATGATCAAGAGCTATTGAATGATAAAGATTGATAATAATGCATGATGGTGATTGATGAAAATGCATGATCATGGTTATGATGACTGACAATAATGAAAGATGAGAATTGATAATGATTGATGATGATTAGTGACTCATGATGATGATGGATGATGATGAAGATGATTAGTGATTGATGATTATTGATGATGATTGATGATGATTGATTATGATGAATGATAATGATTGATGAAAATGCATAATGATGATTGATGGATGATTATGATTGATGATCATGGATAATGATGATGATTGATGTTGATGATGATGAGCTATAATGATTGATCATTGATTGATGATGATTTATGATTGATGGTTTTTCATGATTAATGATAATATATGATGGTGATTGATGAAAACGCATGATGATGATTGATGATAATGCATGATGAAGATGATGACGATGATGATTATGATTAATAGATGATGATGATGAATGACGATGATGATTAGTGATTGATGATTGATGGTGGATATCTGATGATGATGAAAGATAATGATTGATGTTGAAAATGATTGATGACGATGATTATGATGCTGGAGGATGCTGATGATACTGAGGTTGATGCTGATGAAGAATGATAGATCATGAATTTGAAGAAAAATTGGATCAATCAATGATGAAGATGAAGCAAAATGACCAGGTGAAATGTTTTCAATTTGAAATCTGTTTTCTTTCTGATAGAATATATGCATTGCATTGTTGTGTATGATAAAGATATGTATGCATTTAAGAAAATCATGTACAATGAAGATAGCAAATATCTATTATGGGTTTGCATGAAGCATGAATGACTAAAAATTATATGAACAAAATCAGTTAATGGACTAGAGACTTTTGGGGGGTGAAACCTTGGAAATGTGATGGCATGCTTAGACCGAGTGCATGTATATGCTGATAGATTTGAACGCTTAGTGAGTGGGATTCTTTGGGTCCTACTATTTATTTCTTGCAAGATTTTACCTCCATATGGATCATGATTTATGAAAAAACTTCATACTCAAGCTAGCTTATATATGTGTGCATGTTGTTAGCGCGCTATGATGGCCTAGTAGGCAGGTGGAACCACATTGGTCAGGTGAACAAGGCCACAAGCCGTAGTCAGTTTCATCGTAGGTTTGACCTATTTGTTGTCATGCGCCTGCATGGGTCGGTAGGCGGGTGGAGTCACTCTGGCCGGGTGGTCAGAGCCATGAGTTGACGTCGATTTCATGTAGGGCTGATGTTGTGTATGTCGTGCGCTATGTCGGGTCAGCAGACAGGTGGGGTAAACTTGGCCGGGTGGACAAGTCCATGAGTCGCACCCAATTTCGACATAGGCCGATTATCAAAAGTAAAAAGAATAAATGCTGAGCCGAGATGAAGTGAAAAAGAAAAATGAAAAAGAAAAATGAAAAGAAAGAGATCTAATGGGAAGTTGGACAAGTAGGAGATAAAAAGCAAGAATCGAGGTATATTCTACAAACTGAGTTAGTAGAAACTTAGTATATGCCAGCTTAGCATGAGTTGTTGGATCTGAACTAGTTGAACAAATAAGAGATCTAGAAAGCCAACAGTTTATTCATATGGTTTCTTGTCAGATTGCAAAAACATAGTATGATGTTTGTGAAGCTTCAATCTACTTAATTTTCTAAAATTTGTACTAATCTTTGTAAAATTGCATGTACTACATGAAACCACACTTTGATTTTTGTAAAGAAAGATATTAAAAAGTAACAAGTGTTTCAAAGGAACCCTAATACCCTTCAGTTGGATTTTGCAGGTTGGCCCATCGAGACGATGTGCAAGTATAGTGGGGGCGAAATGTCGGGATGAAATCGCGCAGGCAAGTGTGCATGATTTTCTTCAAAAGTTCATTGATTTTATGAGTTCAATGTGATATTTCGACGAAGAGTGTTGTTATATTTAGGTAGTGATGTGTGTGAACACTCTAGGACCGCCAGGGCACTTTTTTCCCTCTTTAGGACGTTTTTTTCCCCCGGCTTGTATATACGCCTATTGCCCTAATGGGCTACTTATCTTTGTACATTCTCTAGTAATACAGTCAGTATTGTGTGTTTGTGCTCCAAGCTTCTTCTTCTTCCTTGTGCTATTCACGTGCTTCCACAGACGTCTATCTCCAACAATTGGTATCAGAGCAGGTCGTCGCTTCTTCTAGGGCGCCGTCGACACTCCTCCGTTTGCAGTCTCAGATTCGCACGAAATTTGGTGAGCATACTCAGGGTGTTTCCGAGATCAAAACAGCTTCGCTATGTCGTGCCAAAATCGCGATCTGAGCTCGTTTCGGCCTCCGAACGCACTATCACAGTGCTTGTGTAGGCTATTTCGTCCTTTTGTGCCAAAGGTATATACCAGTTTCTGTTCGCCAGTTTAAGCATCTCAAAGTCTGCTACAGGTCTAGCAAAACTCGTCTGGGTTGTTTTGTTCAACTTTTTGAGATACAGTCAATTTTCTGCATCAAGGTATTTTAGTCACCGACCATGGCTGAAAGCAGTGATGTATTCCGTATGTTGGCTGTTGAGGATAAGTTGGATGGTACCAACTACCCATTATGGGCTTATATGATGTGACATGTACTGGTTGCAAAAGGATTGTGGAACATTGTGCAGGGTGTTGAAAGACGTCCTGTTACACCTGTAACAATAGGTACTGCAAATACAGGTATTGGAGCTGATGAAGATGGTGTCAAAGATGATATTCCGTAGATTCCTGTTTGTGCTGCTGTTTATGTTGCACCTACTGTAGAGCAGATTTGTTGGGATGGCAGAGATGCCCAGGCACATGCATTGATATCTTTGTCTGTCAAACGTGCCATTATTCCTCACATTCGCTCTTGCAGAACAGCAAAGGATGCTTGGGATACACTTACCACTTTGTACTAGGCTAGGAATGAGGCTCGTGTTGCTTACCTCTGAAAACAGTTGGAGAGTGAGCACATGAATGAAGGTGATTCTATGGACAGTTTTCTTACAAAGATCAAAGACCTGAAGGAACAATTGAACCAGATAGCTCACTTGTGCAGACCGTTCTGAATGGTCTTCCTGATTCATATCAGAGTTTTGCCTCTACTCTTCGGTTGATGATGAAAGGCGATCCGAATGCCTTGTCATTTGAGGAATTAGTCTCTGTTCTGTTGCAGGAAGATCAGTCCAGGCAGAACAGGTCCATTATGTGTGTTGCAGATCAAGCTTTCTTGGCTAGTCAGAAGGGCAAAGGAAAATGGAGCTCTTCTATTAGTAAGCAGAAATCTGCAAATGCTGCACAATCGAAGAACCAGGATAAAGATGAGAAGAAATCAGAAAGCAGAAATTGTTCTGCAGGTACTGTAAAGGAAATGATCATATTATAAAGAACTGTCCAAAACTGGCTGCTAAAGAGGCAAAGAAGAAAGAGGCAAAGAAGAAAGAGGCTGGAATGGTTGTTGCAGAGGCCTCTACACCAAAAACAGAGTCTGCAAATCTTGTGCAGGAAGAAGAATGGGCGTTTACTACTGTCTGCAGCTTTGACCCATCTTCTCATGATCAGTGCATGTCTGCAGTAGACTCAGATGTTTGGTACTTTGACAGTGGGGCGACCAAACATATTACCTCACAGCGCAGTTTCTTCTCTTCACTCGAGCCTGCCCCTACAGGGAATACTATCACATGCGCCAATAACTCCTCTTATCCTGTTATGGGAGTTGGTAAGATCATTTTGACTACTGCTGATGGTAGTTCTTTCACTTTGTCAGATGCTTTATTTGTGCCAGGGATAAAAAAAAACCTGTTATCAGTTTCTGCATTAGCCAAGATTGGCTTGGTTGTGAAATTTGTTGATGACAGGTGTACAGTCCATGATCTCTCAAATGGCGATGTGATTATTGCTTCTGGCATTTTATGTCGTGGGCTGTATAAGCTCATAGACTATGAAAGATCTATGAATGATTCAACATGTGCAGTTCATGATTCTCAGGCTATGTCAGATGCAAAGCTTTGGCATGCATGCTTTGGTCATCTGAATTTTGCTAGTTTGTTACGCTTGCAGAAATCTGAAATGGTGTCCTCTTTGCCCAAACTTGAGGCACCTGGAAAACATGTTTGTGAAGGCTGTATTTTGGGCAAAATGCAGCGTTCTTCCTTTCCAAAAGATGGTTCAGTTCGGGCTACGCAGAAATTGTAGCTTGTACATAGTGATGTCTGTGGTCCTATGTAGACACCCTCTTTTGGAAATTACCTTTACTTCGTGACTTTCATTGATGATTTTTCCAGGCATGCATGGGTATATCCACTCAAAGCAAAGTCCGAAGTGTTCATGTGCTTCAAACAGTTTTTGGTTTTGGCTGAAAATCTGTCAGCATGTAAAATGGGCACCCTCCATTCTGATCGAGGGGGGGAATATATGTCTTCAGATTTTAATGCATTTTTGGCTGAACATGGGATAAAAGACCAGTGTACAGTGCCGTATACACCTCAACAGAATGGAGTTGCTGAACGAAAGAACAAGTCACTCATGGAGATGGCGAGGTGCATGGTCAAAAGTGAGGCTTTACCACATAGTTTCTGGCTTGAGGCTGTCATGTGTGCAGTATATATACTGAACAGGTGTCCCACTAAAGCGTTGTAGTCTATCACTCCATATGAGGTTTGGCATGACCGCAAGCCATCTGTTGCTCATCTGCGTCTTTTTGGTTGTTTGGCATATGCATTAGTGCCTGAACAACATCGTAGAAAATTGGATGATAAGGCAGTAAAATGTATTTTTTTTGGGTACAGTTCTGAAAGTAAAGGCTATCGTCTATATCATCCACATACTAAACACATTCTGGTTAGCCGTGATGTTTTCTTTGTAGAAGATGCTATTCAGCCATTGCTTTCATGTACTAAGGAGACATCTGTTAGCTCCAAAGACATGTATGATACTTTGATGCCTCTTTTTACAGGTGGATAGGCTAGTGCTGGTCCTAATGAGGCAACTTCTCAGCCTTTGCACGTTTCATATGATGATGCAAATCATTCCATTTCTGATGCAGATTTACATGATGCACTTGTTGATGAGAGAGCTGATATTGAGCAGGCAAAAACTATGCCAAAATGGCTGGTGCAGACTTTGCGTGACAGCAAATTAGATGCACCTTTGTCATATCGTACTTGTTCAGGCTCTCATAGTGTCTCCTTTGCATCAGATTGCTATGCTATGGCTGCATCTAGTCTCTGTGATGAGAATGAGCCTGTTTCTTTTGATGAAGCACAAAATTCAAAAAATTGGATGGAATGGTACATGGTCTTTATGTGACTTGCGTCCTGGCAAGAAGGCCATTGGCACTAAGTGGGTATACAAGCTGAAGCGTAAACCTGATGGTACAGTTGACAGGTATAAGGCTAGGCTTGTTGCAAAGGGTTATGCACAGGAAAGAGGCATTGATTTTGATGAGACCTTTGCACCTACATGCCATATGACTACTGTTCGGAGCATTTGTGCACTTGCAGCCCATCATGGTTGGAATGTACATCAGTTGGACATTAAAACAACATTTCTGAATGGTGACTTGCATGAAGAAGTGTATGTTTTTCAGCCCCATGGCTTTGTGCAGAAAGGGCATGGAAACCAGGTTTGCAGGTTAAAGAAGGCATTATATGGTTTAAAGCAAGCACCACGTGCTTGGTATGAGAAGATACATGCCTATCTGATTGCACATGGTTTTGAGAACAGTCCAACTGAAAGCACCTTATATGTTAAATGTGGTAATGATGTGCTTTTGATCATTGTTGTCTATGTTGATGACATGCTGCTCACTGGTCCTATTGAGACACATATTGCTGATTTTAAGGCTGATTTGCATGCCTCATTTGAGATGTCTGATTTGGGGCATTTGCATCACTATTTGGGCATTCAGTTTATGCACGTTGATGGTGGAATGGCTTTGTGTCAAACGAAATATATTGACACATTATTGCAGTGTTTTGGCCTTGAAGACTGTAAGCCTATTGCCACTCCTATGGAGACAGGTTTACGATTGAGTCTTCATGATGCTGGAGATGCATTTGATGCTGTTCTCTATCAGTAGGCTGTTGGATGCTTGATTTACTTATGCATTACTCGGCCAGATATTCAGTTTGCTGTCTCACAGATGAGCATGTTTATGCATTGCCCAGGAGTCACGCATTGGAAAGCGGTTAAGCGCATCTTTCGCTACTTGAGTGGTACTAGGCTACTTGGGTTGTTTTATCCCAAGGGGGGATCACTACCACCATATTTGCATGCTTTTTTTGACTCAGATTGGGCTGGTTGCTATGACACTCGTGTGTCCACCAGTGGTTTTTGCTTCATGCTTGGTACCTCATGTATATCTTGGTTGAGCAAGAAGCAGCCTACTGTGGCCACTTCCAGTTGTGAGGCTGAGTATAGGGCAACTTTCACAGCGACTGTTGAGTGTGTGTGGCTCAGACGCCTTATGGCTGATTTGGGTGTTGGCCAGTCTTCTGCCACCACCATCTTCACTGACAGTCAGAGTGCATTGGCAGTTGCGAGGAACCCTGTGTTCCATGCTCGCACTAAGCACATTGAGGTGCATTATCACTATGTCAGGGAGAGGTTCTCTGCTGGGGAGATCAGCTTGGCATATGTGCCCACGCAAGAGAACATTGCAGACCTTTTCACGAAGGCTCTGCTAGGGAGAAGTTTGAAGCTTTCCGCAAAGCTTTGGGCTTACTTCCTTTTGTGGAGTGATTTCCACATAGCTTGGCACTTCCTTATACATGAGTGCCAGCTCCTTGTTCACCGCATCACTCCCAGGGGGGATTTGTTGATATATTTAGGTAGTGATGTGTGTGAACACTCTAGGACCGCCGGGGTACTTTTTTCCCTCTTTAGGAGGTTTTTTTCCCCCGGCTTGTATATACGGCTATTTCCCTAATGGGCTACTTATCTTTGTACATTCTCTAGTAATACAGTCAATATTGTGTGTTTGTGCTCCAAGCTTCTTCTTCTTCCTTGTGCTGTTCATGTGCTTCCGCAGATGTCTATCTGCAACAAAGAGAAGGGTAATTATGTGCATGTTCTGGCCGATTTGATTGATTGAGAGATGAAAAACCATGTTGAATATGTATATTAGACTTGTGCGTGTAAATATTTGACTTTTGACCGATAAATCCCTAGGTTTGACCCTTGAAAACCCCTGGAAATGTGAGTTTATCCCATGAAAACTGAACCTGAACCCTTAGAAACCCTTGGAGTTTTGGCTGTAATTGTAAATAAAGCCTTGAATTGACATGCTTGAGATTAATTGTAGGAAACCCCTAATTTCCTCGACTAAAAACCCTAGCATGGACCCCTGAAATTGGCATTTATCCTAGGTCAAACCCTTGAATTAATTAATCTTGTGTGAAACCAAAACCTTAGTTTAGGATAAATAAAAGGAGAAAAATAAAAAATACAAATAAGTGGTGTGACTTCCCAAAAATAGCAAATGAACATGCAAGATGATTTGTAATTAGAAAGTTGAGGAAGCTTCTAGAGAATAGTCCCAAGGGGAGAAGAGGAGGGGAACCTATAAATAGGGGGCCAAGCCTCATTTGTTCTCACCGTGGACATTTCTATGGATCTTCTTTCCAGGTATGCTTCTTGTCCTTACTTGTTCATTCCCTTGTTACTTTCTTGTTCATACTTCCATGATGCCCCGAGATGGAGGTGGTCTTTCGATTAGTTGTGTATGAGTTTTGTGAAAATGTGTCCTCTCTATTAGATTGCTCGATCTGAGTTGTAAAACTTTTTGATCCATTAGAAGTTCTTTGATCTTGGGAAGAGTGCATCTTTGAATCCGTTGTCATAGCCACAATAATCGTGCTCTGTGAAATGGAAAATTCATAGTGAATTTGAGAGAATTAGGACATGGTGCGTGTGTCAGAGAGAGAGTCCGTTGCTGATAGGGCACCATTGTCAACTGTACACACGATCGGAGAGAGAGAAAGTAATAGATGGCGATTGTAGAGAGAGAGATAGAGCTTGCGCCCACTGTAGAGAACCGCTGCACGTGTAGAGAGAATGTCTAATGACTTAGAGAGAGGAGGCTATGGGACCGTGCTCCAATCAGGAGAGAGAAGTGATCTTCGTTGCCCATAGACTCAGAATCACTGATGACTGTAGCACACGGAGGAGATGTAGAGGATGGTGGCGTTAGAGATTCTGTCCGCATGACTGTAGAGAGAGGTGATATCTGGTGGCGCTGCGTAGGTAGAATCCTACAGAGTGAGAGAGAGAACTTGAGCATGGTGGCAGAAGGTGAACGCGTGCAAGACAATTTGGTGAGGAGAGAATCGTGGAAGAGAGAATTAGGGAGAGATAGAGAGAGACAGAGGATTGGAGCTACTGGAGAGGTGGGCATGTGTGGCTGCTGTTGACAATTATTGCGCGCATAGGTGGGCCAATTTTGAGACGTCGACGGCAGCAAATTCGTAACAGAGTGAGAGAGGATGGTCATGGCCGTCAAGAAGCTGTTGGCAAAAGCTTGTGTGGAAGAGAGAGTGGGGTTGTAGACCCACCTCTTGCGCATCAGAGGAGAGAGACAAGGGCTGTTCGCGTGTGCTGCTGTTGGCGCAAGAGAGATACGTCACTCGTGGCACTACGCAGATGTTGAGGCATCATTAGAGAGAGAGTAGAGAGAACTAAGCAATGAATCAGATGGACCTACATGTCGCGACTCACCACGAAGAGAGAGAGAGAGAGAGAGAGAGAGAGAGAGAGAGAGAGAAGGAGAGTCAAATGTGTGGTGACGCACAAGGAAATTCGGAGAGAGAGAGAGCTACAAATTTTTGGTAGCATAGCACGTAGAGAGAGAGGAGAGAGAAAGAGAGAGATTAATTCACATAGGGATTTTGATTCAAATGGAAAGTTTAAAAAACTCAAAGAACCTCAAGTTCTATGGAAATAGTCATTCACATGCTTAAGAAACAAATACTTTGGGTTTCTTTTAAACGATTATCTCTAGATGCTGATAAATCATGGTGCCAATTGTTACATAAAAAGGGATTTATGTTGTAATTTTTGGGCATAAGTAATATAAAATGAAAACATGAGGCATATGTCTTGAATGAGGAGATTTAAAGAGGAATGCTTTAGTGTTGTTACAGAAATGTCCCCACCATGGACATTTCTGTGGATCTTCTTTCCAGGTTGATGATTTCAAAGATTATATGAAGTGATTGCTGGGATTCTGAAGTAAAGAAAAGAGAAGCTCTTTCCGAGGATACTTGAAGAAAAGAAAAGACTAAAGAATAAAAAAGTTCTGAATACTGTCGAGACTTGTGGGGACCTTCTCGCACTGTAGCAGGAGGCCTACCTTATATTTGGTCGATTCACACTGTAGCGATGGTATATATTTGTATTCACCTATTTCGCACTGTAGCGGATTTCTGTATCATCGAACTGCATTGTAGCGGCATCATTGTATCACTCAGATTTCATTGGACGACTTCAGTTGTATCATTGAGCTTGTCTGCATACCAATCCAGTGACTTCCATGTTTTAGCGTGGTACTTGGATTCTTTCGCTCCCGACGCCTACGGTCTGATGCACACGCACGTTCACTCGTCTCTTCCGAGAGAGGTAGGGACCCTACGAGGATCGCCACACCAGAGAGTGAGAGGGCGAGGCACCCAGCGTGCAGACTCCACTCGTCGGACAGTGGGAATGGCGCACACATGGGGATGATCCAACCCCGCACTCGCTCTTCCCATGCACCTAACCTCTTTCTTCACACAACACCTACGACTACGACTATGGCTATGCCTACGACTACCACTATGGCTATGCCTATGACTATGCCTACGACTACCACTACGGCTATGCCTATGACTATGACTACGACTATGCCTATGCCTACACCTATGCCTACGCCTATGCCTACGACTACGCCTAGGACTACACCTATGACTATGCCTACGACTACGCCTACGACTACGACTATGACTATGACTACGACTACGACTATGACTACAACTACGACTACGACTACGACTATGACTACGACTAGGACTACGACTAAGACTATGACTATCGCTACAACTACATCTATTGCTATGACTACGAGTACGACTACCACCACGACTATGCCTACCACCATGACTACACCTACCGCTACGACGACTGCTATGACTATGCCTACCGCTACAACTATCGCCATGACTACGCCTACTTCTACGACTACTGCTATGACTATGCCTACCGCTATGACTATGCCTATCGCTACGCCTACCGCTACCGCTACCGCTACTGCTACACCTATCGCTACCGCTACCACTATGCCTATCGCTACAGCTATCACTGCCATTGCCGCTGTCGCTGTCGCTGCCGCTGCCGCTGTCGCTGTCGGTGCCGATGCCGGTGTCGGTGTCGGTGCCGCTGCCGCTGTCGATGCCGATGCTGATGCCGATGCCGATGCCGATGCCGATGCCAATGCCGATGCCGATGCCGATGCCGTTGTCGTTGCCGTTGCCATTGCCGCTACCACTACCAGTGTCGCTCCGGCTACCGCTGTGGGAGTGATTCGTGACGACTGGTGGATCAATTCAATCGTCTCACTAATGGCGCACATAGGGTGACTATGCAGAACAAGTATTTTTTTTCCTAAGGTCCGTAGGGCAAAGTGTTTCTATATCTTTGGACTCCGTCTATGTAGGATGGTTGGATTAATTCCTCACTAGCTACTTTATCTTTAATGATTTTTGTTATGTCTAGATCTACTTGAAAATTATCAGTGTTTATAGCTATGGATGGTGGAAAAAGATCTTCACTATTTTCAGTACTAGGTGGAACAATGAAAATTAATGGTAATGTTCTAGATAATCTACGATCAAATTCTCTTGAATGCAAAGTTTCTTCTACAATTTTATCTTTAACAAGTTCTTCTATTTCCGTATTTTGATTAGCTTTAACTTCAACTGGTCTAGGAAATAGTATTTCAAATGTAGATGGAGGTAAAAAGGTACTACTTGATGAAGCTTCTTCAAACATAAGATGAAATGCAAATAGATTAATATTATAAAAACTGTTTTAAATGAAAGATTTCCTATACAAAGCTATAAGACACTGTTTATAAATGATATCCTATACAAACTAAACAATAGATTTTCAGCTAATTAGATTCTTTCCACACTTCAAATCTTCATCTTCAACAAGGCTGCATATCATCTGAAAAATCACATGAGAAATATAAGTATGCTTTGATAAAAGATTAAACACTCTTTTAAATCTTAACATATTTAAAAAACTTAGTTTAATATAAGATAATTAACTTTTCTTAAACACATATATATATAACTACATACATTTATTTTAACATACATATTGTAATAAAATAATTCATTCATACATTATTTTAGCATACATCTTATAATTCATATACATTCATAGAATTCATACACTTTAACATACATATACATACATATTACATATGCTAACATACATCACATGCATACATGCATACTAACATACATGCATGACATAACATACACTAACATAAATGAACATGCATACATAACATGACATGCATACATACATGCATGAACATGCAAATATAAATAACACTAACATAACTCACATGCATACATGCACATGCATAAATGAACATGCATACATGAACATGCAAACATAGATTACACTAGCATAACTCACATGCATACATGCACACGCATAAATGAACATGCAAACATAAATTACACTAACATAACTCACATGCATACATGCACATGCATAAATGAACATGCATACATAACATGCATACACATAAATGAAGATGCATTTAACTAACATGCATAAACTTTCATGCACTAACACACATGCATGAACATACATGCGCATGCATGATCATACATGCACAAACATAAATGATCATGCTTACATACATACATGAACTAACATACAAACATGATATGCAAACAAAATCATATGCATACATGCATAAATGAATATGCATACATAACTACACTAACATACATACATACCATTCCTATCATGAACTTACATGTACTAACATACAATACGAACATGCATGCTCTAACATACACATATTTGAACATGCATGCACTAACATACACATATTTGAACATGCATGCACTAACATACACACATGCATACATGCACATGCACTAGCACACATGCATGAACATACATGCACAAACACACAACATGCAAGCACTAATATCTATTATACATGCATTAACTATGCATAAATTTACGAACACCTAACATGCAATAACATATGCATGCACTAACATACATTCAACATTCATTAACATACCTAATCATGCACTAACATTTACATGCAACACATCTAACATGCAAGTACTAACTAACATCTATCATGCATTAACATATTCATGCACTAACATGCACTAAGATAAATGAACATGCATACATACATGACATACATGATATGCATACATAACATACATGCATGACATAACATGCATACATGATCATAACATGCATACACTTACATGCACTACCTAACATCTAACATGCACTACCTAACTTCTAACATCTAACATGCATTACTTAACATCTAACATGCACTACCTAACTTCTAACATGCACTACCTAACTTCTAACATCTAACATGCATTACTTAACATCTAACATGCACTACCTAACTTCTAACATCTAACATGCATTAACATCTAACATGCACTAACATTTTCATACCTATTATGCCTATCACTCACTATCATGTCTAACATTTACTCATGGGTATATGCACTAATATCTAACATGGACACAAACATTACTGAATTTAATGCTTCTAATAAGTTTCTATCAAGCTAAGGGTTGAAGAAGCTTGGATAAAGGGTAAGAAAAGGAAAGGATAAGTGAATGGATAAGGAGAAGTTTAGATAAAATAATGGAATTTTTGAGAAAGATAAGGGATAATGGCTCAATGGACCCTCCTTTTGGTAACCTGAAACTCATAAAAAAGGTTTAGGAATTCAAATCATATATATGAAATCAATTTAGATAAACAAACACACACATACATCCTTCATACCCTCCATTTCATACCAACATACATAATATAATCATTAATCATTTATATCATTCATCTCATACCTAATGCATATGCATCTCATAAATTAAATGGAAAACATTCACACTTAGTACATAAAATATAAATGTAATGATCCTAAATAGTTTACTAATTAAACATACACACATACATACATACATATACATATATTAAAACATATACATATATTAAGACATACAAATATAAATACATATACATAAATACATATTCATTAATACATATACTTTTTCAGAATTAAATATTTAATTCATATAACTCTAGTATAAATTTAATAAATACTATTTATATTAATATATAAAATAATCATATAATTTATATATTAAGTAAACATAGAGTATTTATAAACATAATATAATAAAAAAAAGAAATTAAATATAACTACTAACATAAATAAAAAAGGAAAAAAAACAAAATTTAAATAAATTTCTCTCTCTCTCTCTCTCTTCCTCTCTCTCTTTCTCTCTCTCTTTCTCTCTCTCTCTCTCTCTCTCTCTCTCTCTCTCTCTTCACTCTCTTTCTCTCTCTTCTATGGTCGTCTGCGCCCGCCGACTGGCTGCAGGAGGGAGGGAAAGAGAAACTTAAAAAAATAAAATAAAAAAGAACAAAATAAAATAAAATAATAAAATAAAAAACAACTTACTCACTTATCTCTTTCTCTCTCTTTGCTGTGTGCACAGTTCTGCTGTGCCATGGACAGAGAGAGAGGGAAGAAAGGGAGAAAGAAAGGGGAGAGAAGGAATAAAGAAATAACATTAAAGAAGCAGAAGAAAAAAGAAAAAGAAAGGTTGAAATGAGAGAGGAAAGGAAGAAATAAAGAAAGGAAAAAAAAACCATCGACCTCCTCACTTTTTTTCTCTGCACAAACTGAACTAAAAGCAAAAAAATTTGCTTCACATTGAATGAAATGCAAAAGCAAGAGAGATGGCCTTCTCTCTCCTCTTGCCAGAAGGATAGTCATAGAAATATGTGCACAAATAACTATAGTCTAGAGCATAGAGAAAATAGAGTACCTGAAAAATCATATGAGCTTGTGAATACGACTCCCCTCTTTATATAGATGAGAGTAGCCCACCGTAGCCCACATTTTCCCTAAGATAAGTGATCCATGCAGCCTACATTTACTCCTCTTCAACTCAACATATCTCAACTAAAAAAAGGCGTGGGAATTTCTCCTTTTTGATTTTCCAAAAATACACTCAACCACTCAAATTAATTATTCACTTGGCCTTCCATTTAGACTTTAATAAATACAACCTTTCAATTCCTTTTTATTTATTTAATCACTTTAGAATAAATGCAATCCTTTAGAATAAATCATATTAAACCCATCAATAATTTTAAATGTATCCATAACCTTAATGTTAATAATGAAAATAAATTTTTAACATATTTAATTAACCATTTACAATTAAAATATTTGCTAAGGTTTCATTTATTATATTTATCCTATTTATTAACTCATTTAAAGACTTAAACCTACTTAATTAACCTTTTTAACCATATGTTTACCCTTAAACTAACTTCAAACCATGATTTTTAACCCCAACTAACCCTTAAACTAATCTTCTAACCTTCCATAACCCTCTAGATCTAATAATTAACCCTTAATTAACCTTGAACCCTATAAAAAATGTTCAAAACCTACATTTAACACTTAAATATCCTTCAATTAACTTTCAGAACTTAGATAAACCCTTGACTAACCCTTAATTTTTAAGCTATGCCCACAACTTCATTTGAAAACACCTTGATAAATACTTCACATCTTTGTATTAATCATCAAACTTCTTGTCCTGCAAAATTAAAATCATACATTAGTCAAAATTTTCATAAATTATTCAAAATTATTTCAATCAATTAATCTTTTAATTTTTAGTAATATTTTAAGAGTAACAAATTCTTTCCGACATCTGCCCCCACTAAACCTGCACATCATCCCGATGGGCCAACCTGCAGATTCAAGTGGAACATATCAAATTCTTTTGAAAATAAGTTTTAAATTTTCAAAGTTTTATTTTATCATGCATTCATACTTTGTGTAATTAAAAAGATTAGTACAAATCATTTAAAAAAAACAAAGTAGATATAAGTCATATAAATATCACGTTATATCTCTTAATCCACATTTAAAGAAGCATTTATAAGAATAAATCATAAGTGTCATAGTCCTGTTCATGTAACTTGCTTGGAATAAGTAACTTATCCTTCATAACAACATATACCAAAACTTTTTCATCAGTTAATAGAATTATATGCCTCCTACTTTTATTTCCTATGGTCTGACTCTCCATTCATTTCTTTTTTTTTCATATCATTTTTCTTTTGCTTTATTTCTTCATCCCAACTCAGATCTTTATTTATTTTTTAAACAAATCGGCCTATACCGAAATTGGGTGCGACTCTTGGACTTGTCCACCCAGCCAAGTTTATTCCACTTGTCTACCAACCCGGCATAGCACACGACAAAACTATGTCAGCCCTACATGAAATCGACGTCAGCTCGTGGCTCTGATCGCTCGACCAGAGTAACTCCACTCGCCTACCGAACCATGCAGGTGCATGACAACATAAAGATTAGGCCTATGATGAAACTAGCGTCAGCGTGAGGCCTTGATCACCCGACCAAGGTTGTTCCACCCGCCTACTAGCCCAACATAACACACCAACTACAAACACATACATATATGCTAATCGGGTATGAAGTTTTATTTTTTTAAATCTTTTAGATGTCAGATCTCATAAGGAATAAATAGCAAGATACAAAAATCCTACTTACTAATGGATAAAATTTTCAGCATATACATGTATTCATAATAAGGCTACCATTTCTTCCATAAGCTTCCAATTCCAAAATCTCTATTTAACTATCTGATTTAGTTCATATATCAGATATTTAACATCTTAAATTCTACTTGATTTTTTAAAATAAATTTGAACATATCCTTTTAACTCATTCAATAATGCCATGCATGTACACAAAAAATCAAAGAATCTTTAATTAAAACTTTTTCACGTGATTTTAAACAGATATTTTAATCATCATCATCATCATCTTCATCAGCATTATCATCAGCATCAATCTCGTCAATCTCATATTCTTGATTATTTCTCTTTTTGAAGAGTTTAACTCTTTTCCCTGCAATCAAATTTCTCAATAAAGAACCATCAAATTCTCTAAGATTAAATGTACCATTATCAAATACAGTTACAACTACATACGGACCAAACCATCTTTTAATTAACTTCTTCCTAGCATCATACTGAGTATCAAAAGTACTATCATAAACTAATACCCAATCATCTACTTCTATAGTACGAGGTCTAAATCTATGCTTTTTATCAAAATAGATTTTATTTTTAAGTCGTGATTCTCTAACTTTTTTTACAGCTTCTTCAATCATTTTATTTCCTAGATTTAATTGCATAATCCGAACCGAAATCAGATCTTCACGAGTCAACTCATTATTCCACGGAAGTTTTGTCCATGAAATAATCTGGGTCTGGATAGGAAAAATCAGCTTCTGACAGTACATTAGTTCTACAGGCATAAATCCTATAGGTCTAGTATATGTCATCTTGTCTGCCCATAGTGCAAAAGGAGGAAATCTAGGCCACTGCGTTGTATCACCATTGCAAGCCTTAGAAATTGCCTTCACAATAGAGGGATGACCCCGTTCAATCTTACCATTCGACTTCGAATTATAAGCAGTAGTGAGAGATAGACGAATCCCATGATGGTTAAAGAATTCTCTAGCCTCACGAGCATCTAACTCACCCCTATCTGCTACTATCTCTTCTACATAGCCAAATCTAGAAATAACTTCTTCTAACAAAAATTTACATATGTTATAAGTAGTTTTAGTATGAAGAGCTCTACCCTCTACATGATTAGTCAAGTCTTCCCTAGCTAAAACTATATATCTCATCTTATCTAAACCTTTAGGCATGGTCACTAAATCAACTACCCACTTGTAATGAATACAAGGAGGATAGGTAGGGTGCAGAGGTTCTCTATGTCTAACTGACGAATGTACCTGACAAGTAGTACAAGAACTTACCATGTCACATATAGTCACATACATACCAGGCCACCAATAAGCTTCTCTAATTTTATCATACGTTGCATAGAAACCTTTATATCCTGCCCAAAGAGTTTCATGCATATCTATCATAACTCTATTTTGAAGATTTTTATTTCCTAAAACACGTTGCGGATATCTAATTTTCTCTTTTGCATGACGCCAAATAAATCCATCTTTTAGAAAGAAATTAAATGCATGTTTCCTAATGTCTCTAAATCTATTAGCTGACCAAACAGGTAATTGATTCAAAGTGCTAAGATAATATCCTATATCATACCAAATTCCCTCATATTCATTTTCATTAAATTTTTCATACACATAAACATCAAAAATATAATTAGTCACATTTAATTCAGTTTCAGTCATGTCATCATCTTCAAACTTAGCCCTAGAAAGCATATCTGCAACAGAGTTAGTTTTTCCAGAAATATGATTTAAAACAGGATTAATAAACTTAATATAAGATATCCATCTTAACATTGCTATATCTAGAGAAGAACAATTAGTAATCATTCCTATTAATGGTAAACAATCTATTTCTATTACTACATTAGCTACTATAAAATACTCCTTATCAATCTTTAACGTGATAACTAAACCCCATAATTCACGTTTTATTTGTAGATAATTTTTTTTGATTTTCATGTAAAATTTTAGCCCCAAATCTAATAGTGTATCTATTTCCCTCACTATCATCTTGTCCTATTACCCATCCTATTCCTATGGGACTAGTATCTACAGTTAAAATAATTGGTTTATTATTTGATTAATTTACACGTTTTAAAACATATGCATTAGAAATTAAAATTTTTAATTTCTTCATTGCTTTAACATGAGTTTCAGTCCATTTAAATTTCCTACTTTTTTAAAGTAAATCATACAATGGATTAGCTACATGGGCATAATGCGGAATCCAAATAGCATAAAATACGCATGCTCCTAAGAAACTTCTAACCTCGCTAATGTTCCTACAAGTTTTAGATAATTTATTTATAGCATCTACTTTTGGAATCGTAGTAATATCTCTACTCTCAGTAGCAACCTGGAATTGGTCATAACCTGAATATAAATCACCCATAGAATAGATAGAATGCCCAGCAAAAGCTTCGATAAATTCTCGCACAATAGGGCCGGTTCCTACATTCCTAATTGTAACTTTATTTACGGGTTGTAAGTCTTGGATAAATCTAAGGTTACCATTATTTTTAGGAAAAATAAACCATCTATTAGAATAAGGTGTGGAGGAAGGTTCTAAAATTTTCATATGCATCTTCTCCTTAAGCAGTTGCATTAACTCAGGTAAATGAGCCTTTGGAACTGGTATAGGGCAAAGATTCCAAGGTATATGAGCTACGGTAAATATAATCATCGAGGATACTATTCTAGGGTCAACACATCCTATTTCATGAGGATAAAGAGAAAAAGCTTTTCCATGTTTTCACGAAATAATTCATGTTCAGTAGGCAGTAAAAAAGAATCATCATTTCCTATTTTAATCAATTTAATAGTTTCATCAGTAAAATTATGTCCTATTTTTGAAATATCACGTAAGATGGGATCATTAGCTACTTGTTTTATTTTTTGGTCACTTCCTTTAGGTAAAGCTTGAGCTACAGGTTTCACTTTTTTATCTACTGTTTTATACTTTGTATTAATTTTAGCTTCATGAAAATCACAAACAAATTTTAAAATTAAATCATATTCATTTAATGAGTTTAAAAGAATAACTTGTAATAATTTTTCATCATGTAAGGTTTCATTAATTTCTTCAAGTAAAGTAGAAGAAAAAGAAGTTTCAATTACATTTTCAATATTTTCATTTATAGATATATATCCTTTATCTTTAAAATATTTCTTATGTTTTTTTAGTATTTTCCTAGGAATATCTTTACTATTTAAAATTTGTAATTTTGAAGATGTAAAATAAACAGAAAAACTTTCTAATTCATGTACACATTTATGCGAGATTTCAAACCAGTTACCACTGTTGTCCCGCTCAACAATGGTGTCTAGTAAAAATTTTGATCAAAGTATGTTCCAGAATCACTAAGAGGTAGATGACTCTCGTGCATCTTCTCTTGTGATATGATAGGTGTTTTCCTAATTTGCTCTCTATTTCTAATATGGTTTGGATTAATAGTCATTACTAGTAAGGATTGTAAATCATCTTTTGATCTAAATCTAGCATATGTAGAACCTTCTTCCATTATTTTTGTTTCCATTCAAGTTTCACAGATAAAGGGTTGTCCTAAGATGATTTCATAAGAACAATTATCTTGTATGAAAAAGTGAAATGTTTTTGTTATACATGGAATATTTGGAATGAAGGTTTAATGCCTTGAGGATTTTAATGTTTTGTGTTTTGATTTAGCAGGTGGAGATCCATGAGGGTATGAACAAGTTCAAGTGTGAACAAGTGTGAACGCAAGAGGATTTATTCACATACTTTTTGGAGATATTTTTAGAGAATAAGTTATTAGTTATTTTTAGCTATTTTTGTAAATAAAGCAAAAGCACACTATTTTTAGTGTGGCCCTCATGTATCTTCCATCAAGGACATAATATGAATTACCTATAAATACACATGCTCTCACACTCCATGAGAGCATGCGTATTTATAGGTAATTCATATTATGTCCTTGATGGAAGATACATGAGGGCCACACTAAAAATAGTGTGCTTTTGCTTTATTTACAAAAATAGCTAAAAATAGCTAAAAATAACTAATAACTTATTCTCTAAAAATATCTCCAAAAAGTATGTGAATAAATCCTCTTGCGTTCACACTTGTTCACACTTGAACTTGTTCATACCCTCATGGATCTCCACCTGCTAAATCAAAACATAAAACATTAAAATCCTCAAGGCATTAAACCTTCATTCCAAATATTCCATAAAGTATAACAGTTTCATTATTCCTCCTATTGAAATTGGAATGTTTGCACAAGCTCCTAGAAGTGCACCACATCCGTTATCTGCTGTTCTCATAATCCACCCATGCTGTTTATCTATAGGCCATATAAATTTATCATATAATTCTTTTGATATTACATTAATTTCTGAACCCGAATCTAGTAAAGCTAAAGCTGCACATGAATTTTTCCTATCTCCTAAATTTACTTTGATCTCAGGTGTTCCCCTGGCCCAAAAACTCTTTTTATAATTGCTTTCAGATTTTTCCTGTATATTATCTGGAAGAATTGGTACAAAAATTTTTTTATTAACGTATTCTTCACTTTCTTCCTCATCATCAGAGTGAGAAAAGGAATCTTTAGAAATATGAGATACATCTACATTGTCATGCATTTCAGTATCAGTATTTAATGGAAATCTTTTTCTTTTAATCATTTTAATAAAGTTATCTTTAAATTCTAATTTAGCTATAGTAAATAATTG
Organism: Ceratopteris richardii; assembly: GCA_020310875.1. Lineage (NCBI taxonomy): Eukaryota > Viridiplantae > Streptophyta > Polypodiopsida > Polypodiales > Pteridaceae > Ceratopteris > Ceratopteris richardii. Next base: position 89,603,140 of record CM035427.1, on the reverse strand, counting down.
TTCAAGTGACATAGTCACTTGACTTTTTAAAAGCATATCATATAATATTTCTTTTGTGTCATTTTTTGTTCTAGTTCTGAAGTTAAAATAGCTTTTGGAATTCTTTTGGGTTTCTTTGTTTTTCCCTCATTTTTATCCGTTTCTTCATTAGTCTTTGAATCTAATTCACTAGGCTTTGATTCTAAAGGTTTGTTTGATGTCTCAGGTTGTTTGCCCTCCCTTATATCTCTTCTTTTCTGCTCATTTGAATCTAAATTTATATTTTCATTAAATTGTATATTTTTAGGTTCTTTCCTTAATTGTTTTCTAGTTACTCTTTGATTAATTTCATCTAAATCTTGAGTTTCATCTCTTTTTCTCTTTTCTTCCACATTTGCTATATGTGAGAAGAGAGAGAAATGATCTACAGGTGAGTTCCATGCTGTTTTGTTCATTATATCATCTCTAGCTTTTATTAATGCTTCTATTGAATAATTTTTGGTTTCATTTGAGGTTTCATCATCTAGATCACTCTCATCGCATTCTAATCTAACCTCAGATGAGCTTCTTTGTGATTCAGATATATTTTCATATAGTTTTTGCATTCCACCTTTTCCCCAATTTATAGCTAGTGGGAGGTGGGTGCAGTAATCACATAGTTTTTTATCAATATCGATTACTAGTTTTCTTTCTTTTGCCTCTTTTAAAGATTCACATGCATAAGACATATGTTCTGTGGAGTCGCACCAAACACATCGTCGAGTGGGTGCACCTCTTTGTTCATTATTCTGAGCTACTGGTTGATTCATTAAAGGTGCTATAGGCATAGGATTTATTTGTGGGGCATGAGTAAACTGAGGACCTAAAATTGTTCTATCTTGACTAGTTAAAGAATGAACTGTGTTTTGAAGTGTAGCCACTTCCTTAGATATATTCGTATGCATCTGCATCATATTATCTAATTTACTAAATAATATCTCAAACTATAACTCACTAGGAATTTTAGATGTTGATGCTTGTTCAGTTGTACTAGAGTTTATATTAATTTTAGGATTTTGAGTAGTTGGACCTACTGTTGGAAAACTTAAATTCATATCATATAGTAATGAATATCTCTGTTTCATTTGTGCTACTACTTCTACTACTTGTTTTAGTACTGCCCAGTCCTCCGTTAAACCATATCTTTTCCCAAGTTCCTCTGGTCTCCTTTCTACTTCACTTCTAATGTCTGTAGGTAAAACTTTTAGAAAATAGAGAATTATATCTGGTGTAAGAGCAGTCCTATCTTGCTTTGGTAATTGTGAAAATCTCTTCATAAATTCACCATGTAATTGTGTAAGGGATGTTTGGGTTTTAGGAGTGCTAAGCCACTTCATAAACCCTTCCCTACTGTGTTGACTATAATCTTCTAATTAAAATTCTTTATGCATTTTTTTTAAATTCTTCCCACTCAACTGCACTATGAGGTTCTATTACACTAATGGTTGAACCTATTGCAAGTCTTACTAAAAATGTTACCCATTTAATTACTGGTAAACCATGTAGTTTAGCTAGGTCTTCAAACACGTCTAAATAATTAGTTGCGTTAACTCCAGTGAATTTCCCTTTTTCTTTTAGCATTGCTTCAACTACTTTCTGTCCTTGGGTTTCTGACATCATATTTCTAAATAATTCATCCATTTTATTATGAATGTTAGAACTAGACTTAAGTTTTTTAATATAATCTTTAATTTCTTCTTGTACTTTAGTTTTTTGTTCTCTTACCAAGCTAATTAAATTGTTTGATTCTAGTTTTACTTAAGTTTAAAACCTTCAAACAATTCTTGAAAAATAGATACTAACTTTCAAATGAAAATTCTTTTTGAATTTTCAAACTAAAATCGTACTAATCAAACAATTCCTAATATTTTAATAAAAAATAGATTTTAACTTTCAAATGAAAAATCCTTTTTTTAAATTTTGAATCTAACAATTCCTAATATTTTAATGAAAAATAAATTCTAACTTTCAAATGAAAAATATTTTTTTTTTGAATTTTGAATCTAACAATTCCTAATATTTTAATGTCTCCTAAATCCCTACTTAAATAGTAACAAATAGATTCAAGTTTAGAAAATATACCTGATAGTTGATGCAGAAGCTAGAGTGCATGTGATATTTTTAAATTACATTTGTTGAGCAATAAAATGCCTAATACAAAGAATCTAAGTGATGTGTGTGCAAACGTAATTCTTCAAGTACTTGATGGTAAGGGTGAAGAGATGAGGTTCACTACTTGCGTATTCCCATGGAGGTGCTCGGAGCATAAGCTCAACCCTCAACACCCTGGGAATTACAAGGTTTGTGAATTCTGCCTCTGCAAGATGACCACCTCAAGTTGCTGCAACCACATAACCTAAACCAACTATTGCATATGCAAGAAAAGGAGAAGAGTTTATACCTGTCCTACTATGCCGTTATTCACGTCGGGTTCAAATGTGGGAGCGATTCGTGACGACTGGCAGATCAATTCAATCGTCTCGCTAACGGTGCACACAGGGTGACTATGCAGAACAAGTATTTTTTTTCCTAAGGTCCGTAGGGCAAAGCATTTCTATATCCTTGGACTGCATCTATATAGGATGGTTGGATTAATTCCTAACTAACTACTTTATCTTTAATGATTTCTGTTACATCTAAATCTACTTGAAAATTATCAGTGTTTCTAGCTACGGATGGTGGAAAAAGATCTTCACTATTTTCAGTACTAGGTGGAACAATGGAAATTAATGGTAATGTTCTAGATAATCTACGATCAAATTCTCTTGAATGCAAAGTTTCTTCTATAATTTTATCTTTAACTAGTTCTTCTATTTCTGTATTTTGATTAGCTTTAACTTCAGCTGGTCTAGGAAATAGTATTTCCTATACAAAGCTATAAGATACTATTTATAAATGATATCCTATACAAACTAAATAATAGATTTTCAGTTAAATAGATTATTTCCACACTTCAAATCTTCAGTTCATCTTCAACAGGGCTGCATATCATCTGAAAAATCACATGAGAAATATAAGTATGCTTTTATAAAAGATTAAACACTCTTTTAAATCTTAACATATTTAAAAAACTTAGTTTAATATAAGATAATTAACTTTTCTTAAACACATATATATAAGTACATACATTTATTTTAACATACATATTGTAATAAAATAATTCATTCATACATTATTTTAGCATACATCTTACAATTCATATACATTCCTAGAATTCATACACTTTAACATACATATACATACATATTACATATGCTAACATACATCACATGCATACATGCATACTAACATACATGCATGACATAACATACACTAACATAAATGAACATGCATACATAACATGACATGCATACATACATGCATGAACATGCAAATATAAATTACACTAACATAACTCACATGCATACATGCACATGCATAAATGAACATGCAAACATAAATTACACTAACATAACTCACATGCATACATGCACATGCATAAATGAACATGCATACATAACATGCATATACATAAATGAACATGCATTTAACTAACATGCATAAACTTTCATGCACTAACACACATGCATAAACATACATGCAGATGCATGATCATACATGCACAAACATAAATGAACATATGCATGCACTAACATACATTCAACATTCATTAACATACCTAATCATGCACTAACATTTACATGCAACACATCTAACATGCAAGTACTAACTAACATCTATCATGCATTAACATATTGATGCACTAACATGCACTAACATAAATGAACATGCATACATACATGACATACATGATATGCATACATAACATACATGCATGACATAACATGCATACATGATCATAACATGCATACACTTACATGCACTACCTAACATCTAACATGCACTACCTAACTTCTAACATCTAACATGCATTACTTAACATCTAACATGCACTAGTTAACTTCTAACATCTAACATGCATTACTTAACATCTAACATGCACTACCTAACTTCTAACATGCACTAACTAACTTCTAACATCTAACATGCACTACCTAACTTCTAACATCTAACATGCATTACTTAACATCTAACATGCACTAGCATTTTCATACCTATTATGCCTATCACTCACTATCATGTCTAACATTTACCCATGGGTATATGCACGAATATCTAACATGGACACAAACATTTACTGAATTTAATGCTTCCAATTAGTTTCTATCAAGCTAAGGGTTGAAGAAGCTTGGATAAAGGGTAAGAAAAGGAAAGGATAAGTGAATGGATTAGGAGAAGTTTAGATAAAATAATGGAATCTTTGAGAAAGATAAGGGATAATGGCTAAATGGACCCTCCTTTTGGTAACCTGAAACTCATAAAAAATATTTAGGAATTCAAATTATATATTTTAAATCAATTTAGATAAATAAACACACACATACATCCTTCATACCCTCCATTTCATACCAACATACATAATAAAATCATTAATCATTTATATCATTCATCTCATACCTAATGCATATGCATCTCATAAATTAAATGGAAAACATTAACACTTAGTACATGAAATAAAAATGTAATGATCCTGAATAGTTTACTAATTAAAACATACACACATACATACATACATATACATATATTAAAACATATACATATATTAAGACATACAAATATAAATACATATTCATTAATACATATACTTTTTCAGAATTAAATATTTAATTCATATAATTCTAGTATAAATTTAATAAATATTATTTATATTAATATATAAAATAATCATATAATTTATATATTAAGTAAACATAGAGTATTTATAAACATAATATAATAAAAAAAGAAATTAAATATAACTACTAACATAAATAAAAAAGGAAAAAAAACAAAATTTAAATAAACCTCTCTCACTCTCTCACTCTCTCTCTCTCTCTTTTGGCGCTCTTTCTCTCTCTTCTGTGGCCATCTGTGCCCGTCGACTGGCTGCAGGAGGGAGGGAAAGAGAAACTTAAAAAAATAAAATAAAAAAGGACAAAATAAAATAAAATAATAAAATAAAACCAACTTCCTCACTTCTCTCTCTCTCTCTCTCTCTCTCTCTTTGTGTGTGTGTGTGTGTGTGTGTGTGTGTGCTGTGCACGCAGTGCTGCTGCGCAGCCGATAGAGAAGAGAGGGAGAAAGAAAGGGGAGAGAAGGAATAAAGAAATAACATTAAAGAAGCAGTAGAAAAAAGAAAAAGAAAGGTTGAAATGAGGGAGGAGAGAAGAAATAAAGAAAGGAAAAAAAACCATCGACCTCCTCACTTTTTTTCTCTATACAAACTGATCTAAAAGCAAAAAAATTTGCTTCACATTGAATGAAGTGCAAAAGCAAGAGAGATGGCCTTCTCTCTCCTCCTCCCAGAAGGACAGTCATAGAAATATGTGCACAAATAACTATAGTGTACAGCATAGAGAAAATAGAGTACCTGAAAAATCACATGAGCTTGTGAATACGACTCCCCTCTTTATATAGATGAGAGTAGCCCACCATAGCCCACATTTTCCATAAGATAACTGATCCATGCAGCCTACATTTACTCCTCTTCAACTCAACATATCTCAACTAAAAAAAAGGCGTGGGAATCTCTCCATTTTGATTTTCCAAAAATACACTCAACCACTCAAATTAATTATTCACTTGGCCTTCCATTTAGACTTTAATAAATACAACCTTTCAATTCCTTTTTATTTATTTAATCACTTTAGAATAAATGCAATCTTTTAGAATAAATTATATTAAACCCATCAATAATTTTAGATGTATCCATAACCTTAATGTTAATAATGACAATTAATAATTAACATATTTATTTAACCATTTATACTTAAAATATTTGCTAAGGTTTCATTTATTATATTTACCCTATTTATTAACTCATTTAAAGAGTAAAACCTACTTAATTAACCTTTTTAACCATATGTTTATCCTTAAACTAACTTCAAACCATGATTTTTAACCCCAACTAACCCATAAACTAATCTTCTAACCTTCCATAACCCTCTAGACTTAATAATTAACCCTTAATTAACCTTGAAATTAAGCTTGAACCCTAAAAGAACATGTTCAAAACCTACATTTAAACCTTAAATACCCTTAAAATTAACTTTCAACTACTACTTTTACTCATATTGCTCGTGCTGCTGCTACTACTACTACTACTACTACTACTACTACTACTACTACTACTACTACTACTACTACTACTACTACTACTACTACTACTACTACTACTACTACTACTACTACTACTACCACTACTGTTGCTACTGCTACTGCTACTCCTACTGCTATTGCTACTACTACTCCTACTGCTACTACTACTACTACAAAAAAAACCACAACAACAAATACTATTACTACTACTACTACTGCTGCTGCTGATGCTACTTCTACTACTACTACTACTACTATTGCTGCTACTACTACTACTACTACTACTACTACTACTACTACTACTACTACTACTACTACTACTACTACTACTATGATCACGACTAACGTTGATTAGTACACCCTTTTAACTTTCTAAATCCAGCAAAATATCAGCCAAATACTTTAGAACATGTATCTCAAAAGTTTAAGTCAAGACAGACTAATTGAGAAATGACTAGCTCCCAAAACTTGCTATTGTTGGACATACACCTGCTTGAGAAACTGAACAGTGCTCTCAACCTGGTAAGGATTAGATAAATTCCTTTTGGAGATATTAAATAGACTTAGTAAGCTTCCCAATCCAAGTTAAAACACTTCAAATGATGGACTGAACATTGAGAACAAGATTCATAAGTTTCTAGAGCATGTCCACCATTGTCGAGGCTCTGCAAAGATAGACGAGTGAGTAGTAAAATGCAGATATCTCTTAAAGTATAAATCGAATGACATTGAACATTTGTATGCAGAAACTAGACAGTAAGAGCTATCCAAAGCACATTAAAAGACTGAAAAATGTTGTGTAGAGCTCGAGATATGATCTTCTGAAGTTACTACTCTAAGTGAGTATAGCAGAGAACAAAACAAAGAAGTAGATAATGAGAAATGTATAGATTCACATATGATTGCAACCACATTGGCAATGAATATTTGCACAATGGGAGTAGAATGATAGAGCTATGGAGTAAGCTCTTCAATATCTACAAAATGAGATGAAATGGTCACGTACAAGGCTTGCTAATTGCCTCTTCCTTCTTGCTCTTTTTATAGCTATTCTTGGAGGGAGTTTTGAATTCGAATTCAAATGGCTCCACCTAAAAGTGATCCCCAAAGTTAGGAGAAATTCCCTCAGCTCAAAAATTTGTGGTTTTAGGTAGTTAAAGCCACGAATTTGCTTTTACATCATGGATGAGGTAAGTCATCTTTTTCCTTTTTCTTTTTCACAATTACAAGAGATAAAATGTACTCTTTTACAAGAGGTTTTCACATGACTACACATGTGACTTACAAATGATCATAATATCAAGCATATCAAGCATGTAGGCTTGGGTAAAATGCACCAAAAGCTCCCCCTCAAGCCTAACATGCTTGGCCTCCAAATAAGTCTTCAATTGTCCTTGATTTTCTGCAAGCCAATCATCAACTTGAATCTACTTAACTTTGTACCATCAAGAGCTTTAGTCAACATGTCTGCACATTGTCTATCTGTAGAGACATAGGATAGTTGAATATATTTGCTCATTAGCTACTCCCTTACATAATGGTAGTGGACTTCAATGTGCTTGGTTCTAGCATGGTATACCGGATTAGCTGCTAGATGTAGTGAGCTTGTGTTGTCACAAAAAATGTGAGGTGTTGAATAATATTCTTAGATCTGTGTACAAAGACTTTAACCACATTATTTCTTGAGTTGCATTAGCCAAACCTCTATATTCAGCTTCGGTAGAAGATAATGCCACGGTTGGTTGCTTCTTCGATGACCAAGAAATGATTTTTGAACCTGCAAATGATATATAGCCAGATGTGCTTCTTCTATCATCTCTAGATCCGGCCCAATCTGCATCTGAGTAGACCTTTATCTGAAGTAAATGAATAAAAAAAACCTTCATTCATAGTCCCCTTTAGGTACTTGAGAGAACTCTCTTGGTCGCTTCCATATGTGGTCTTCATGGCTTATGCATAAACTGACTCAATATGCTAACACTATAGCATATATCCACCCTTGTGAGTGTTGCATAGTTCAAACTTCCAACCAAGCTTTGATAGCTTGTGATGTGTTCAATTGGCTCTCCTTCATAAGCACTAAGCTTATGATTTTGTTCCATAGGTGTACTGCACACACTTGGTATTCTCCGTCTTGAACTTCACGAGCATGTCATGCACATACTTCCTTTGTGTGGTGTATATACCTGAACTTGTGTAGATTAACTCCAATCCAAGAAAATAAGTGAGTGGTGCGAGGTCACTTATTTTGAACTCCTCCTTCAATTGAGTCTTTACCTGTTTGATTCCTTCAAGATCATTGCCTATGATAATAATATCATCAACATACACACATAAATAGATCACTTCAGATGCATTCTTCTTTATGAACAAAGAGGTATCCGCCTTGCTAGCTTTGAATCCTTGGTCTTGCAAATAAGTCACCAATATGAAATTCCAAGCTCTTGGAGCTTGCTTCAATTAGCTTTCTTTAGTTTGCATACATAGTTAGGATGATGTTCATCCTCATATCCAGGAGGTTGTGCCATATTCACTTCCTCAGAAATCCATCCATTCAAGAAACCATTCTTTACATCAAATTGATAGAGCTTCAAATTTTTAGATGCAACAAGACTAATGAGAACCCTGATTGTAGGAATTTTTGCAACAGGAGAGAAAGTTTCCTCATAATCAATACCATGGGTTTGAGAAAACCCTTTAGCATCTAACCTTGCTTTGTGTCTATTTATACTTCCATTTGGATTCCTCTTGATTTTATATATCCATCGAGATCCAATCATCTTCATAGATGGCTTGTTAGGTACAAGCTCCCAAGTGTCATTCTCCTTCAAGGCTTCCATTTCTTCATCCATTGCATCTCTCCAACCTTTCTTGCTTTGTACATCTTTGAATGTGGTAGGTTCTTCATTGGTTGAATCCTTTGCAATGTAGATTGAGTGCTTGGTGACCAAAGAAGTATCATAACCAAACCTCTCAGGATTTTTCTTCTCCCTTGAAGACCTTCTAAGTGGTTGATGTGAGGTCTCGAGTCCATATGTAGCATCCTGCATCTTTACTTTACCTTTGTTCTTCCATAGCTTTACTCTTTCCAAGTCTTCTAGGTCAATCTCCGAATCACTTTCTTGAATCTGCTTTGGCTCCTTTGATTGAAGTGATGGAAAATCTTCATCGAAGTCATAAGGCAGCTTCACTTTCCTGTCATCATCAAACCATGATTTTTTTCATAAAAAATTACATCTCTACTCACAGAAAATCCTTCATTGGTTGGATTGTACAATCTATATCCTTTTCGGTTTTGGTCATAACCAATGAATACGCACTTCTCTACCTTGGGACCCAATTTCGCTCTTACTTGAGAAGGAATGTGAGCATAGGCTAAGCATCCCAAAGATTTTACAATGCTCTAGACTAGGTCTTCTTCCGTTCCACACTTCATATGGAGTTGTCCCATCTAGTGACTTAGATGGAAGTCTATTTATGAGATATGTGGCTGTAGACACAACCTCTACCCATAGGTAGTTTGGCAATCCCTTTTCGTTGAGCATGGACCTTGCAGCTTCGATAATAGCTCTGTTGCTCCTCTCTGCTACACCATTGAGTTCACGTGTATACCTTGTAGTGACTTCCCTTTTAATGCCTCTTTCATGCAAGAAGGCATAAAATTCATAAGAGAAGTATACTCCTCCTCCATCTGATCTGAGTCTTTTCAAAGTCCTACTTGTTTGGTTTTCAACAAGAGCAATATTCTTCTTAAATCAATTAAACACTTCATCCTTGTGCTTCATGAAAAAAACAATGGTCCACCTGCTACAATCATCTATGAAAGACACATAATATCTTGAGCCTGATATAGATGGCTCCTTACTTGGACCCCACACATCCGTGTGCACTAGATCTAGAGGATTTTGATACATATATCCTTTCTTATTGAAAGGTTATCTATGAGCCTTGGCGAGTTGACAAGCTTCACACTTATAAATCATGTGTTGCCTTGTGATATTAGGCAAACTGAGTACACTTTGGTCCCTGCAAATTTGTTTGAGAGTCCTCTCACCAATGTGAGCAAGCCTTTTGTGCCATATCTCCAACTCTGTTAGAGTTTGAGATCCATAGCTAAACAAAGCTATGTTCTTTGTATCTTCCACTTCAAAAGTGAAAAGCCTTCCTGTCTTTTCTCCTTTGGCAATCCTTCTAAAGCCTTGCCTTGGGTCTTCAACATATGCTCAAAGTCGGTTGAATCTAACCTGCAATCCTTTTTCAACAATCTGTTCAACACTTATTAAATTTTTGGTAATTGTAGGGACATACAAGACTTTGCTTAAGAGGTTCATATTCCCATCTGATGTCTTCACATTACCTATCTTCTCCACGGAGTGCTTTGTGTCATCTCTTGTCTGCACTTCATTTTTGTTATGAGGATCTTCCAAATCAAAAAGTAAAGCCACATTTCCTGCTACATGGTTTGAGAATCCCAAATCAATGTAAAATATGTGATCATCATCCTTACCCTTCTTCACTGATAGATTCATAATCAATAATGAATCTTCTTGACTTTTGTCCTCTCCATAGTTATTTTAGTCTCTTCTTCCTCTATGGCCACTTTGATAGTTGTTGTTGTTGTAATTGTTGTTGTAGTAGTAGTTGTTGTTGTAGCCTCCATTGTATCTGCCTCTATTTGATCTATAACCACCTCTATTGAATCCTCTTCCTCTTGAGTTCCTTGGATTCTTGAAACATTCTTTAGTAGTATGATTAGATAAGCCACATATATTGCAAGGTTGAGATTATTGGAATCTCCCCTTGCCTTGCTTTCCACCTCTGCCTCTTCCTCTAGCTCTTCCTCTACCTGCAAAGTTTGCTTGGAAAGAGCTACCTTCATCTTCATTGTTCCTATTCTTTGACTTGTCCTTGACCTTAGATTTATCAGAATATAAGACAGAAGATTGATTACCTCTTGAGGACTCACCAACTTTGCTAATCTTTGGTTCATGAGTGAAGATTTGGCCCATGAGTGTGTTGAGGTGGGGTACATGCATATCCATGTATAAATCCATAGCTGTTGTGAATGACTCCCACTTGTCATCTGCTTTGATTCCATTTATGATTTGTCTAATGCGTTGATCCTCTTCAATTACCTCTCCAATGCTTCCAAGTTGGTCGGAAATCTCCTTCATCTTTGTGACATAATCAGTCACACTTTGCTTCGGGCTTTTCTTCATTGTTGTGAACTCCATCCACAATTGGTTCTTCCTTGCTCGAATGTTGGAAGAGAAGAAAGAAGCAAGTGCATTCCAGGTCCCTCTTGATGTCTTGCATCCCTTGACATGAGGTAAAAGAAAATCAAAGATTGAGTTTAGAATATAGGACCTTGCAAGTGCATCCTTTGAACACTAATTTGAAAGTCCTTTCGCTTCTTCATGTGAGGGTTGCGCTTTGTTCCTCATGGTTGGCATTGCTTCATCTCTGGATATGAATCCATATAGATTCCTCCCTTGAAGGTAAGCATCGATCCTTAGAGACCATGCCAGGTAGTTTTTTCAATCCAATTTGTCAATTGTTGATGGAAATCCATCTCCCATGTTGTTTGACTATGCTC
>CM035427.1:89581349-89586349 GCA_020310875.1 Ceratopteris richardii | reverse complement strand
TATGCCCAAAAGGAATTTTTCTAATTCCTTCCAGGTTGAGAGCACTGTTCATTTTTTCCAGCAGGTGTATGTCCAAAAATAGCAAGTTTTGGGAGCTAGTCATTTCGCAACTAGCCTGTCTTGACTTAAGCTTTTGGGATACATGTTCCAAAGTACTTGGCTGATATTTTGGTGGATTTAGGAAGCTCAAAGGGTCTACTAATCAACTCTGAAGTCTCAGTTGGCTGGTGTGAAGCTGGTTGTAGCGGCACCTACTCATCTTTGGATTGCATCCACCATCTCTCTTCACAACCACCACATCCACCACCACTACAACTACTTCTACTACTTCTACTACTACTACTATTACTATTATTAGAACTATAACTAGTAGTAGTAGTAGTAGTAGCAGTAGTAGTAGTAGTAGTAGTAGTAGTAAAAGTAGTAGTAGTTTATCATAGCTACTATTGCTATTACTAAGACTACTACAAGTATTAAAACTTCTACAACTACTAAGACATATGCTATTACTACAATTATGAAGATTAATATTATTGTTACTGTTATTGTTATTGGTACTACTACTACTATTACTAATAATAATAATAATAATAATAATAATAATAATAATAATAATAATAATAATAATAATAATACGTGTACTATCATTCTCGCTATTGCTATCATTGTCCCTGTCACTGCCAATACTACTATTAGTGTCACTACCACAAAGTGGACCAAGACCACCAATAATACCTCTATCACAAATTGTACCACTACCACATGTTGTACCACTACCAATACCTATATTAGTACTGTTACTAGTACCACTACCACTACCACTACCACTAGCACTACCACTACCACTACCACTACCACTACCACTACCACTACCACTACCACTACCACTACCACTACCACTACCACTACCACTACCACTACCGCTATCACTACCACTATTGCTATCACTATAAATACCACTATCACCTCCAAGCTTAGTACTACTAACACTACTACTACCATTATAGATACCACTATAACTATCATTACAAGACCATTATCAATACCATGACCCTTACTGCTACTATTGCTGGTGCTACTACCTACAACTGGCTCTCGTGCTACTAGTTCTAATTCACCACTACTACTACTACTACTACTACTACTACTACTACTACTACTACTACTACTACTACTACTACTACTACTACTACTACTACTACTACTACTACTACTACTACTACTACTACTACTACTACTACTACTACTACTACTACTACTACTACTACTACTACTACTACTACTACTACTACTACTACTACTTCTACCACCACTACTACTACTACTACTACTACTACTACTGCTACTACTACTACTACTACTACTACTACTACTACTACTACTACTACTACTACTACTACTACTACTACTACCACCACCACCACTACTAATACAATACTACTATCACTACTACCACTACCACTAGTGCCGCTACTATGAAGACAGATGGTGGATGCAATCCAAAGATAAGTTGGTGCTGCTACAAGCGGCTTCACACCAGCCAACTGAGACTTAAGAGTTGATTAGTATATCCTTTGAGCTTTCTAAATCCACCAAAATATCAGCCAAGTACTTTGGAACATGTATCCCAAAAGTTTAAGTCAAGACAGACTAGTTGCAAAATGACTAGCTCCCAAAACTTGCTATTTTTGGACATACACCTGCTAGAAAAATTGAACAGTGCTCTCAACCTGGTAGGTAGTAGATAATATCCTTTTGGACATACAAAAAAGACTTAGCAAGCTTCCCAATCCAAGTTAAAACACTTCAAATGATGGACTGAGCATTGAGAACAAGATTCATCAATTTCTAGAACATGCCCACCATTCTCGGGGCTCTGCAAAGATAGACTAGTGAGCAGTAAAATGCAGATATCTCTTAAAGTATAAGTCCAATGACATTGAGAATTTGTACACAGAAACTAGACAATAAGAGCTATCAAATGCACATTGAAATACTGAGGGATGTTGTGTAGAATTCAAGATATGATCTTTTGAACTTACTACTTTGAGTGAGTATAACAGAGAACAAAATAGAGAAGTAGATAATGACAAATGTATAGATTCACATATGATTACAACCACATTGGCAATGAATATTTTCAAAATGGGAGTATAATGATAGAGCTATGGAGTAAGCTCTTCATTCTCTACAAAATGACATGAAGTGGTCACGTACAAGGCTTGCTAATCACCTCTTCCTTCTTGCTCTTTTTATAACTATTCTTGGAGGGAGTTTTGAATTCAAATTCAAATGGCTCCACCTAAAAGTGATCCCCAAAGTCAGAAGAAATCCCCTCATCTCAAAAAGTTGTGGTTTTAGGTAGTTAGAACAACGAATTTTCTTTTACATCATGGATGAGGTAAGCCATCTTTTTCCTTTATCTTTTTCACAATTACAAGAGATAAAATGTACTCTTTTACAAGAGGTGTTTACATGACTACACATGTGACTTACAAATGATCATAATATCAAGCATATCAAGCATGTAGGGTTGGGTAAAATGCACCAACAACTCCCCCTCAAGCCTAACATGCTTGGTCCATATGTAGCATCCTGCATCTTTGCTTTACCTTTGTTCTTCGATAGCTTTAGTCTTTCCAAGTCTTCTAGGTCAATCTCCGAATCACTTTCTTGAATCTACTTTGGCTTCTTTGATAGAACTGATGGAAAATCTTCATCCAAGTCATAAGGTAGCTTCACTTTCCTATTATCATCAAACCATAATTTTTTTCATAAAAAATTACATCTCTACACACAGAAAATCCTTTATTGGTTGGATTGTACAATCTATATCCTTTTTGGATTTGGTCATAACCAATGAATACACACTTCTTTGCCTTGGGATTCAATTTCCCTCTTACTTGAGAAGGAATGTGAGCATATGCTAAGCATCCAAAGATTTTACAATGCTCTAGAATAGGTCTTCTTCCATTCCACACTTCATATGGAGTTGTCCCATCTAGTGACTTAGATGGAAGTCTATTTATGGGATATGTGGCTGTAGACAAAGCCTCTACCCATAGGTAGTTTGGTGATCCCTTTTCGTTGAGCATGGACCTTGCAGCTTTGACAATAGCTCTGTTCCTCCTCTCTGCTACACCATTGAGTTCGGGTGTATACCTTGTAGTGAGCTCCCTTTTAATGCCTCTTTCATGCAAGAAGGCATCAAATTCATAAGAGAAGTATTCTCCTCCACCATCTGATCTAAGTCTTTTCAAAGTCCTACCTATTTGGTTTTCAACAAGAGCAATATACTTCTTAAAGCAATTAAACACTTCATCCTTGTGCCTAATGAAAAACAGAATGGTCCACCTGCTACAATCATCTATGAAAGACACATAATATCTTGAGCTTGATATAGATGGCTCCTTACTTGGACCCCACACATCCTTGTGCAGTAGATCCAAAGGATTTTGATACATATATCCTTTCTTATTGAAAGGTTGTCCATGAGCCTTGCCAAGTTGACAAGCTTCATACTTATAAATCATGTGTTGCCTTGTGATATTAGGCAAACCAAGTACACTTTGGTCCCTGATAGTTTGTTTGAGTGTCCTCTCACCAATGTGAGAAAGCCTTTTGTGCCATATCTCCAACTCTATTAGATTTTGAGATCCATAGCTAAAAAAAGCTATGTTCTTTGTATCTTCCACTTCAAAAGTGAAAAGCCTTCCTGTCTTTTCTCCTTTGGCAATCCTTCTAAAGCCTTGCCTTGGGTCTTCAACGTATGCTCCAAATCGGTTGAATCTAACTTCCAATCCTTTTACAACAATCTGTCCAACACTTATTAAATTTTTGCTAATTGTAGGGACATACAAGACTTTGCTTAAGAGGTTCATATTCCCATCTGATGTCTTCACATTACCTATCTTCTCCACTATGTGCTTTGTGTCATCTCCTATCTACACTTCATGCTTGTTATGAGGATCTTCCAAATCAAAAAGTAAAGCCACATTTCCTGCTACATGGTTTGAGCATCCCGAATCAAAGTAAAATATGTGATCATCATCCTTACCCTTCTTCACTAATAGATTCATAATCAATAATGAATCTTCTTGAGTTTGGTCCTCTGCATAGTTATTGTAGTCTCTTCTTCCTCTATGGCCCCTTTGATAGTTGTTGTTGTTGTATTTATTGTTGTTGTATTTATTGTTGTTGTAGCCTCCATTGTATCTACCTCTATTTGATCCATAGCCACCTCTATTGAATCCTATTCCTCTTGATTTCCTTGGATTCTTGAAACATTCTTCAGTAGTATGATTAGATAAGCCACATATATTGCAAGGTTGAGATGAAATCTCCCCCTGCCTTGCTTTCCACCTTTGCCTCTTCCTCTAGCTCTTCCTCTACCTGCAAAGTTTGCTTGGAAAGAGCTACCTTCATCTTCATTCTTCCTATTCTTTAACTTGTCCTTGACCTTAGCTTTATCAGAATATAAGGTAGAAGTTTGATTACCTCTTGAGGACTCACCACCTTTGCGAATTTTTGCTTCATGAGTGCAGAGTTGGCCCATGAGTGTGTTGAGGTTGGGTACATGCATATCCATGTATAAATCCATGGCTGTTGTGATTGACTCCCACTTGTTGTCTGCTTTGATTGCATTTATGATTAGTCTAATGATTTGATCCTCTTCAATTACCTCTCCAATGCTTCCAAGTTGGTCGGAAATCTCCTTCATCTTTGTGACATAATCAGTCACACTTTGCTTCGGGCTTTTCTTGATTGTTGTGAACTCCATCCACAATTGGTTCTTCCTTGCTCGAGTGTTGAAAGAGAAGAAAGAAGCAAGTGCATTCCAGGTCTCTCTTGATGTCTTGCATCCCTTGACATGAGGTAAAAGAAAATCAAAGATTGAGTTTAGAATATAGGACCTTGCAAGTGCATCCTTCGAACACCAATTTGAAAGTCCTTCCACTTCTTCATGTGATGGTTGCGCTTTGTTCCTCATGGCTGGCATT